>CM032330.1:74357557-74711808 GCA_019022515.1 Quercus aquifolioides
AACTTTGTTTTTAAGATGAAGCTTATTAGGCATTTTATTGGTTTGTGGCTAATAAGTGTAATATGTGGACATCATGTACATGGGTTCCACACCCCTGCTTTTTAATGAATTATTGACTTTTTTTTTTTTTTTTTAAAGGACTTGAACAGGAAAATCACTTGATGTCCACGGACATTCACTGCTTGTGTTTTTTGGCTTCTAAGATTCTGTTTTCGTTCTATTTTAACCTATCCAGAGGATCTCTTGCCAGTTGAGAGGAGCCTTACATTTATAGAACAAAATAATTTTGTTTCTAAGGTACTTGACCTTTTTACTACCACAATGATAGTGTTCCGGCATGTGGGAACGAGATATTTGAGAATGGGAGGTGATGATGATAGTAACAGTGCTAGAACTAATAATTTTAACAGTGAAGTCTAGAAAATATTGTGGAAAGTTAAAATTTCTGCAAAGTTTCACTTTTTATAAGATAGAAAGCTTAGCTGTGATGTTGCTTGTAAAATCAGAATTCATAACAGAAGGTAGGCCCATCAAGGATTGACAAATTATTTCAATCCCAGATGGAATATGGAAGAGAGATACCAAATGGAGTGACGCGCTTTTGTTGCAAAGTCTAGAGAAGGAAGAAGACTCTTTGTTGGATGTTTTAATAACACATGCTTCAACAGGATGGTGGCCAGATCTAATACTGCATGAAAAGCAAATTTTCAAAACTCAAATATGGCACTGGATTTTCAAATAATGACTCTTGATATCAGGTCCATTACTAGATGATTTGGATAATGACTCTCAAAAAAGATTGAGGGTTTAATTTGCTCACGAGGTGAAAAAACGTAGGGGATATATTTTCTATTTAGGCTCAAGCAAAGAGGGTTTCTTAGAATGCTCTTGGTACATCAGCCTCAACCTTGAAAGTCGTCCATCAAAGGGTATTAATAGGTAGGTCAAAGTTTAGGTTAAATCAGTCTTCAAGTAGAATTAGGATTGCAAAATCTATTATCTCGCTCAAGTGAAGTCTCTTCTTGGTTTTAATGATCTGCTTGAATGAGGCCTGAGTTCGCTCAAGCAAGCTTTCTGAACTTTGAGATCTTCAAGCAGCTCTTTTCTGAAAACTTCACCTAATTAAATTGCAATGCTTATGATCCTCGTTAACACATGTTTTGGCACATGGAATTTGCCCAAACCTAAATCCCAATACATTTCTTTTTCCTCAATTTGCAGCGCTGCCACATGCCCCAAAGACAACCCATATGTGCTACCTCCATTGTTGTGTACTGCACCTCTCAAGGTTCATGTCACACTTCTTTGCAATGTCTATTTCTTTGTAGCTTCATGGCCTGCTTTTATATGAAGTGAAAAAAGAGCAAAAATTTAATGTTATACTTTTTTTATTTTGCAGTATAAATATGCAAATTACACCAGCCCTAACTACACAAAAACAGGAAAAGGGTCAATGAAGTTTCAGTTGATTAAGCAGAGATCAGACATCTCCTTTGCACTCTTCACCGGTGGCATATCAAATGTATGCTTATCTATGTCCTTGTTCCATGATCTACATGGTGTTCTTAGTGACTTGCACATTTTACATGCTCCTAATTATATAGAACAAATGCATTGGCTAGTCATAATCTCCTATATCTTGTTTTGCTTCAAAAAGAAGATTGATGTGCTGTAGTTTACAATTTTATATGCAAGAATACTTATAATAAGAACTGATTTCCAGTGTCTATGAACTCTATTTCACAAGGCTTTTGTCCCAACTACTTTGGGCTGGCTACACAAATCCCTTTTCACCATTTAGTTATTAGAGCCATTTCTTTGTGTAAACCCTTTGCAATATTAAGGTTTCATAGTTCCTCTACCTTTGTTCTTCTTATTTATCCTCTTCTTGTTTTGATCCTCTTCAAGTTGAGCCAAATTGATCAAAACCAGTGCATTCATGGTTCTTTTCACACATGGTATTTGCATTGGATTTCTCCTTGTCTTTATTGGGCTGCCAAGGAAATTTGATTTGAATGATTTTGATGGGTCAAATAACTCTCTTGTTCTTTCCACAGCATTTGCCATGTGAGTTAATTAGTCTGAAGCTGTCCATGTGAGTTACATTTCTGGTTCAACTTCATCATTGTTAAATGTTCCGTGGAACCAAATTATGGGAAGAAAAAAACCATCCATTTTCATCTTCCATCTTTACATGATGAGCCTAATTTTGTTTGACTTATGCAATTATAATCTGTCAATTACTTTCCATATCACTTCTTATATGTTTTGCTGTAAAACTTTAAATGCTTTATACAAGGAGTGATACTAGAGATACAACAAATTTTACTATGTAAGACATACAAGATGAGTCACCAATCACAAATAGTAATTCAAACATTTATTTATAATGTTATTGAAGTGGAATTAATCACATTGATTGCCACATCATTTTGTAAGACTTTTGTAATAAAATTGGTAGTAACTTTAGCATTTTCCTTATCCAAGACCTCTGCATTTGATTATATTAACAATTTATTTATTTGTTTTTCAATTTTTCATAACAGCCAAAGCTAGTGGCAGTGTCAAACAAAGCAGCTTTCATAAATCCAAATGCTCCAGTCTATCCACGCCTAGCACAAGGAAAAGTTTGGAACGAAGTAAGTTCAATATCTGTATTGATTTTTATCTCAAAGCTTTTACTTTCTATAAGCTGAATGACAAGGTCCTCTACTTGTCTGTGTATGGAACTACAACGCAGCAATCTTTTCTTGCTATACCTGTATTTCTTTCCATTGCATAGCTATTCATTTGTTCACAAACTGTTACACTAGGTCTTAATATTAATATTTTTTAGTGGGGAGTGGGGCGTGGCTTACAACATCTCAAGGAAATAATGTATAATGTTCACATGATCTTCAGATGACTGTAACATGGACAAGTGGATATGGAATTGATGAAGCTGAGCCTTTTGTAGAATGGGGTCCAAAAGGAGGAGCCCAAGTGAGATCCCCTGTTGGTACACTTACTTTTGATCGGAACACCATGTGTGGTGCGTAATTTCATTTATACCTTTAAATTTTGTCTTTTCAGATAGATCTGTTGGTTTTTTGAAAGAGAATAACCTTGGGTAGGCAAACCACTGTAATCTTGGTAATGGAATTCCAGAAACTTGATTTTTACACTGGAGTCTGATACATCACACATTTTGTCATAAAAAGAAAGAAAGAAAAATTAAAGTAGAAGTAAATTTAATTCCTGCAAGGAAATTTCTGTTATGGATCTCTTGTAATATTACTTTTTTTTTTTTTTTCATATGTTAAAATCTCCCAGACTTTTCCTCTTGGTTATTTTTGGAAAATAGATGAATTTATCTTAGCCATTTATCCATTCAGCTGCACCAGCAAGGACAGTAGGATGGCGTGACCCTGGATACATACACACCAGTTTTTTGAAGGAGTTGTGGCCTAACAAAGGGTATGTTATAATTTATTTGCTCATATTATGTTGTTTCTGGTTGTGTCATATGTTTCTGGTTACTTTGTTGGAAGCACCGCAAAGCTAGGAGGCGGGAAAAACAACCATAAAGTGAAATTTTTAATAGGCTAATAAGAACTGAACTTTGTATCTTTCTGTCTTTCCATTGTGAATTAGCCCAATGAGTTCTATATATGGTCTCTTACGAAGTATTTTGATCCCAAATGTTAACAATTTTAACTACATGGATTCAATTGTAATAGAATGAACCTTGAATTATTGGACTTGCACGTGCTAAAATTTTAGCCCTCTTCTGTTTGATTTGCATGCTACTTTAACTTCCGATTCTTCTTATTGATTATTCAGGTATACATACAAGCTGGGGCATAGGTTGTTTAATGGTACATGTATTTGGAGTCAAGAATACTGGTTTAGAGCGTCTCCTTATCCTGGTCAAAATTCTTTGCAACGTGTGATCATATTTGGAGACATGGGAAAGGTGTGAACTCTTTTTCTTTTTTTTGAGAATCAGAAAGGTGTGAACTCTCTTGGAAGACTGTATGTGCATATGAATAAAGCCCATTTCCCCATTTATAATGACTAGGGACTTTAATACCATCTGATGTATGCATGTTGTTGCAGTGGTTATTAAGTGTAGCATTTTGTTGTGTATGTAAGGACATGTAAATAGATTAATGAAATTGTCTGACATAATATTTAATCCCCCTTCCTTAACCTCTAAAATTCAAAACTATATTTTACTTTTGTTAACATTTACAAATGTCACATTGCGTAAAGGACTATTCATTTATACATTTGCCCTCTTAAGGATGTGTGGCTGCTGGTTTCAATTTAACTGAATATCAATTACCAGTCTTTTTTGGCCTTTTTCATCTTTCAGCATACTGTATATCCAAATTGTACTTGGATGCAATCTCACAAGATTTTTGTTTAATCGTCCACCTTACAGGGCGAAGCTGATGGTTCCTTTGAATTTGAAGATTTCCAGCCTGCATCTCTGAACACTACTAAGCAGCTTATTGAAGACTTAAATAACATTGATATAGTCTTCCATATTGGAGATATAGTCTATGCTATGGGTTATATTGCACAGTGGGACCAATTCACTGCACAGATTGAGCCAATTGCATCAACTAAGCCTTACATGATTGGAAGGTTTGTCATAATATGCATAAATAGCTCATTAAGCATGTAGACATCTTCTGATTTTTCATATGTGCCATCATTTAATGTCTTTGCAGTGGTAACCATGAGCGTGACTGGCCAGGAACTGGATCCTTCTACCAGAACATGGATTCAGGAGGAGAGTGTGGTGTGTTAGCCGAGAACATGTTTTATGTCCCTGCTGAGAACAGGGCTAATTTCTGGTATGGAAGTAATACTCAGATATAAAGAACTTTGTAGCAATTGTTTGCTTTATTTACCTGTCATATTCACTATTAACCATAGGTGCTGCTCATTTAGTTCATACCTTTGACCTCTATGTAGTGTGATAGTATTGTTAGGATCCCAACTGCATGAAATATCTTCCAACACAGCTAGAAATTCTCTAAAACATTCTTTTAATTTTGCCAAAAAAAAAACATATGCATCTTCACAACTCGAAACCACTCTCCAAAAATTCTGAAATTACTCCCAAATCCATTGTTTTACATTCACTATTAATGTGGGTTTCTCCAATTTTTGGCTGTAAAGAACCAGCTGCCAAATTGGTTCCACAAAAAAAATTTACTTGTTCAAGAAGGGAGAAGGGGTGGGATTCTTGATGAATGCTTTTACTTGTTTCCAGGTACTAGACTGACTATGGCATGTTCCGATTCTGCGTAGCTCACACTGAACTTGATTGGAGAGAGGGATCAGAGCAATACAAGTTCATTGAGAACTGCCTCGCATCAGTTGACAGACAAAGACAACCATGGCTAATCTTTCTTACACATAGAGTACTAGGTTATTCTTCTGTGGACTTTTATGTGGAAGAAGGATCATTTCAGGAACCAATGGGAAGGGAGGACCTTGAAAAACTTTGGCAGAAGTACTAGGTTATTCTTCCTACATTTTGCACTGCATAGATTCGGTACCACCACAGACATTGCAGTTTCTTAACCAACAATTTAATTGTTAAAAAAATGGTTAAGTAATAAAATCCACTCTTTATTATCAATTAAAACTTTTTGGATAAGTGGTAGTTTATCTTGGTATTAGATTAGGTGATCTTAAGTTTGAACCATGCCTCCACTTTACCTCCCATTCAAAAGTTAAAAATTCCACGTGTTGGATTCACTTTTTGAGGGGTAGACTAAGCCTCATGAGGGACAACATAGAATAGTAGTTAAGCAATTAATTAAATTCACTCTTTTCTATCAACTTAAGCTTTTAGGACTAGTGGTAATTTATATCTTTTTTCTTCTTGCTGCAGAATATCTGCACCAGTCAAGAGAAACACAACTATATAGGCCCCTTGAAGGGAACGATTCATGTGATTGCTGGAGGAGGAGGAGCAAGCCTTCATGAATTTGCTCCCATCAATACCACGTGGAGTATATATAAAGACTATGATAACGGATTCGTCAAACTTACCGCATTTGATCATTCACACCTTTTGTTTGAATACAAGAAGAGCAGGGATGGAAAAGTGTATGACTCTTTCACAATCTCTCGGGATTATAGGGACATCTTGACCTGTACTGTTGATAGTTGCCCAGAAGTTACACTAGCACAGTAGTATCTTTTTTTTTTTTTTTTTTTACAAGCACAGTAGTATCTTGGTACAGATATAAGGGAAATTTTTGTTGATGAGTACTAAGTGCTATTTTTAAATAAAGATTCATTAATGTTGTGTGTGTTAGCAGTTCCTCATCATGTTCTGCTGCTTTAATATTTATTATTCCGATTAATCAAGTCTAAGAAACTAAGCCTTTTATCTTGTATGAAAGTTGTTATCAATTTATAATCTATATCTATATAATATCTAAAAGCTGAAGTGTAGCATTTATTATTGCTACGCATTTGTATCACATTACCGTAGTATTTTTGTCCACTTCAATCCACTTTAGTATTTCTATCCAGTTCTGTCCAATTTGGTCCATTTCAATCCACTTTAATATTTCTGTCCACTTCGGTCCAACTTGGTCACTTCAGTCCACTTTAGTCTATTCCAATTGTAAAATCTATTAATAAAAATCTAAATGAGTTAATTTAATTATTTTGTCCAAATCTGTTAGTACATGAAGTCACTTAAACATTTTTTAAATTAATATTAATCAAACAATAAGATCTTTTAAATAATGCATTATATGAATGTTTTCATTTAAATTTTTAATATGAAAAGAACATTTAAATGATACTGTTTACTAACTAAAAAATTTACAAAGTAACATGATTGATTAGTTTCACATTAACAACATAATAAACAAATTCCTAATATTTTTTTTAGTGATACTTAGTTACTACAAATTTTACTACGTATATGTGTTACAAATCTATATAATATTTAAAAATTAAAGCATAGTATTTATTGTTTTTGCTCTTTGTTTGAGGCATATTAATGTAACATTTCGGTCCACTTAAGTCCATTTAGTCTATTTTGGTCAACTTCAGTCATATTCGGTCTAATAGAGTCCATTTCAGTCCACTTAGGTCATTTGGTCCATTCAAGTTTATTTTGGACTAATTGGGCTTTAAATTGATTCTTAAGTTGCATTTTCAATTTTGGACTCAAAATTGTTTTTTCTTCTTAATTTTTGGGTTGAAAAATATGAAATTTTATTTTATTTGGGCCAAACTCTTTAGTTTTGAGCTAAAAAATACAAATAAAATAGGCATTAGAGATATGGACCCTAAAAAAACAATAAAAATAATAAATATTAAAAAAAAATTACCTTAAAATTCAAGTTTTAATAATATAGACATTATATTTATATTTGGAAAGGGGGAGAAAAAAATACTAGGTTGCTCTTGGGGTTGGAGGAAATTGTTGAAAATGAGAAATATTTTTCAAGACCAATGCAAGCATATTGTGGGAGACGGAAGAAAAATTCACTTGGCATGATTTTTGACATCGAGATGGGTCTCTTTTTTCCTAAGTACATATTTAAGATAGTCTATAATGATGCAAATATCAAGTTATCTTCTTATATTCTTGAAGGTCATTGGCATTGGCCACCAGCCAGGTATGAGTATCTAGAATCCATTTAATCCAGGTTGCGTGAGATGAAGTTTGGGGGTGAGGATACTTTCTCTTGATTACCTTCTAGAACAGGTAAATTGTCCTGTAAAATTACTTGGGAGGAGATTAGAACTAAATGTCCCACAGTAGAGTGGATCCAATTTATTTTGGTCTGTCCAACTGTCCCTTCAATTTCCAGGCATTCTTTTATTATTTGGTTGGCCAATGAGGATTTGGCTTTCAAAAAGGGATAGATTGATACCTAGAGATTATGAAGATTATACTTTATGCATGTTTTGCATAAACTGTATTGAAATCTGAGATCATATCTTTTTTTAGTGTTCGTTACAAAAAGAATTTGGATGAAAGTACCAAGTTATTTCTTCATTAGTGAACCTTACTGCAAGTGGGATGATATGCTCAATCGGGGAGTTAATTCCTTGAGGAGGAAGTGTTTCAAATCCACTCTATGTAGATTGGTCTGTGCTGCGTCTATCAACAATATATAGCTTCAAAGAAACACCAAGATTTACAATGTCCAGATTAAGTCTGAGGAAGGGATCCACCTCTCTATTTGTTGGACATTAAATCCAAGATGGAATTCTGCTGCAGAGTAAAGAAATATGTCAAGAACAGAGTTCTTTGCATGAGTTAGGGGATATCTCAATCTGTTTTCAAGAATTGAGTTGTAGTTGTGGTGTTTAGGCACTTAATGTAGTGTACTTGCTTTGTACCTTTTTTTGCCCCAGCAAGGCTTGGTTGTGTTACTGTTGTAGTTGCAGACTTCTGCTTGTTCACAGAACTGTCTTGAGTCTTGAGTTCTAATAATATCACCCATTCAACTGAACAAAATTCAAGAAAAAAGGTCTCAACAAGGAATATAAAGATTCTTCCAATTGGAGAGGTGCCAAGCCTCACACACCATAGAGTGAAGTGCCTTTCTTTAGCTATATCTATCAATGGATGAGCATCATTTGTGCAACCAAGTTATAGCCAACTTCAGAGTGATACGCTGCACTGCAATATGCTATTCTTTTTTTTGCTATAACAAAATGCTATTCATAAGCATCATGTGTGACTTTATATACTGATGCCTTGGATGAAATTCGTTCCCAAGTTTTTTTTTTTTTTTTGGGGAATAATAAGCAACTGATCTTAATCTTAGGAATTTGGCTCAGTCATTTGCAGCAAGCATGCAACATTCACATTGTAATGGCATGGTAAAAGCAAAGTTATAATGAACACTTTGCAGGTGCCCTAATCAGTCCAAGAGTCCAGGCCTCAACTCACTTGACTATATCATGAAATCTTACAGGCATTTACAGATTTACCATGTTGCTAACAAGTTCAACTAACACCTACAAGTATACGTGTGAAGTTCTTTCCATGCAATAAGGACAGATTTCAAAGCCAAACTGGGTAGAGCATTTGGTCATGCTTGAAAGAAGCCCTGCTCACTCAAATTCCTTCTCAGCATAATACATCCCCAGTTCATATTTCTCTGCTACAGCTGCCATATCTTCCCCCATCAACTGAACTTTATCTTGGATGGTACTGCAGGATTTTCCTCTATGATTGTAGTATTGTATACTATCTCTCAGTTTTGTCTTAAAACTTTCTCAAATCCCGGAGGAATGCCATCTTGGTCCACCGCATTGAAACACTTCCTATTTGAGCTGTGCAAGTGGGGCTCAAAAGCAATCTCACTTCTACTTTTAACCCCTTGTTTATACCCTAATATTAATTGTTCACTACTAGAAATCAAATACTTCGAAATAGTTGAAGTCTTTCTATCTAACCTATGCAAGTTACTCCCAGAATTAGAAGTGAGTTCATAATGTCTCTTGGATGCATATCTTGAAACAACCATATCAACTCTCCCCACATTCTCTCCACCTACCATATCAATTTCCATATCAACTGCCTCACTATCATCCATGCTCACGCAGTCATTGTTTTTTTATCACCTTCTTTTAGCCACAAAGCTCTTGATTTTTTTTTTTTTTTTTACCTCCAAGAGATCTCCATTACATAGTTTTTTCCAAGGTAGCCTTCACCTCCGCCATTTTTTTATCTATCTTCCTCAGACAAATATCCACTGTTCCTTTTCTCCTCTATCAACCTAAGATCATTTAGTAGGTTTATCTTCCTAATCCCCACATTTCCAAATACTTCATTGTTCCATAACTTCAAATCTTGTTTCAGAGTTTGCAATTTGCTAGTTAGAACAAAACTAGGAGTAACCTGGAAACTATAACTCTGCCACCAGCCTCTAACCTTGTCCGCAAAACCATCCTTTCAAAGACACGAGTTCTCGAATTCAAAATGAGTTTTATTTTCTGTTACACTTCTTTTTATTAAATTATGCCATTGTTGTGTATCTTGTTTCAATTTTTCTCTGCTTTCTTGTTAAATTTGTGGAATCATCAAGGTTTGACATTGATTATTATTATTATTATTATTTGCATACTTATTTTATTTTAGTAGTCTTTTCTGGGATGGCCTTGAATATCTTTTTGTTAGATTGTTATCGGTGTTATTTTTCATTGATTTCTCTTGGCACCAGTGGCAGAGTGGCTCCCCAAACTTTTAATTATATTCCAATGAGCCCTAGATAAAATGTTACTTGACCCCTCAAAAAATTTTAAATGTTTAAATTCTGGTGAGTTTAAGTGTATTCTTAGATAATACTGAAACAATTAAGACTTTATCCTCTCTAAATATGTTTAATTGTTATTGATCATCTCTCTCTGATTTTGTGATTTATAATTGATTCAATTACAATCAGATAATCGTACTTGGAGCCAACCCGTAATTAGAGGCAGACGACCCTCTCCGCGGGCCTTCCACAGCTGCACCACTGTTGGTGATGAACTATTTATGTTTGGGGGTATAGATGCGAACAACCATCTCAACGATTTTCATATTTTCAACACTTGTAAGTTGTTTCTTTTAATCTTTAGCCACTTTGCATAGACAATTGATATGCTCACTAAGTGAGTGCTAATAGAAGTTTGACTGAAATCTATATATTTTATCTATTAATTGTGAATTCCACTGCATACTTGCTAACATGTTTAACATATTTATAGCTTCTCATAGATGGAGATCTCCACGTGTCATCGGTAATATACCTGAGCGACGAAGATGGCACAGTGCAACTCATTATTGTCAAAGTCTGTACATATTTGGTGGCAGTGGGAGATCTAGTGATAATAATGATGAGACATACTATAGAAATGTCTACATGTTCCATACAGGTTATTTTTTAACATAACTGGTTACCGATCAAAAAATAAAATTAGACACTGATCTTTTTTTCTTTTTATCTTTACTTGTAGCTCGTTTCGTATGGAACCGTATTGCTACATTTGGCAGTCTACCATCTCCTCGCAACAGCCATGTCTGTTCATGAAAGCTCGAAAATGTGTTGAAAACACAAGAGCTGTTTAAACCCCCCAATTGAAATTACAACTTGGTTGATTTTACACTAACTTAATACTAAGTGCAGAATAGTGTAAACACAAGCGGATGAACAAGTAAGCTACTCTAATCCATAAACTAAGCAACACAGCAGTATAATGGAATTAACAAGAGTAGGGAAGAAGGATGCAAATACAGAAAACACCAAGACGTGTTTTTGAAGAGGAAACCGAAGAACTCGGCGAAAAACCTCTCCGCCGCCCTCCAAGCGGAAATCGATCCACTAGACAATCAGTTGGGATAGATGAGTAAGCAAGAGACCCTCTAAGCCTAATCTACCCGATGTACCTAAGCCCTCCAAGCTCCTACTCCAACAAGGCTTCTCGGAACCGTGTCTTGTCTAGCACCCCGGATCCCGCAACAAGCTCCATGTTGCATCTGCCATTCCAGGCTTCTTCCAATGCTTCCCAGCAGCACCAAAACGTCACTCAACACTCTCAAAGGGTGTGGTAAGTGTTTGGGCTATCAACCTCTCAATGGTGTAGAAATGGAGAGGGAAGGGTTGAGGAGATACCACAAGCAAGTGTATAAAGAAAGGTGGGGATGACAATCTCTAATTCTAAATGTGTTTGGCTAGGGTTTTCTCTCTGAAGCATTCCTCAACATTTGTGGGTAATGAGGGTATATATAGGATAGGTGCAAAATGTGTGAGTCATTCAGTACAGGCTGGCAGAACAGTTTGTCTCGCGTGTGTCTCGCGGGAAGGCCTTACCCGCAAGATACTCGCGAGAGACAGCTATCTCCACCTGGCCTGACTCTTTACATTCTAACATGTGTAAGGCACATGCTTCACTTCGCGGGAAGCTAGGTCGCGACATACCCGCGAGAATCCTTCAGCCTCCAAATTGCTTAAGTCTTCACACACTCTCTATCACACAACCCTTACAATAAATCCCACAACAAATACAGGGTATACACGATTGATAATAATTACAATCAAATTTGGTACGGAATAAAAGCTAATAAAATACATAGTTGTAAATAACAACTTTACAATCTCCCCCTTTGGCTATTCCGTGACAAAACCCTAAAAACAGACTCTAGACTTAAACGTGAGTTTGGGAATAAAGGCAAAACTCACTCACACCTAATTCTAGATTTTGATAAGCTCTTGAAACATATGAACAAGTAACTCCTGAAACACAACAACAAAATAATATCATTGTATGCGGATAACTTGAAAAGCATATGGAGCAATAAAAGCATGATCAAGCAAAATGAAATAGAAACACTAGATCATGGCAAGATCAAACAAGTAATCACTATACACAAGCAATTACTATGCTCATTCACACAAGGAATGAACATCCGGATATGCAAGATGATAAGCTCATTTGAAGAGTACCATTTGCAAATCCAACACTCAACCAATGCTAAATACACGAAGTATTTGCATCTAGGAACAATCCTACTAGGGCACAAGAGTGTTCATCACTCAACCAATGCATAGAACGTATATGCATCTAGGAACAATCCTACACGGGCACAAGAGTGATGTGCTGAAGTAAAATGAATGACATTAAACTTCAATAGCACAAGCATAGAGGCTGCATAAACAACGTACTGAATATGCATGGCACATACCATAGAAGCCTACAAACATGCAATGAAACAAACCCTTAAAGCTTACAAAAGCAACATGGGTACATGCAAAGTATGCTACAAAGCATAGAGAATATCACAAAAGAAACATCTGAAATAATACTTAAATAAAACATAGTATCAAAGCTTTAAACCAAAAGCAGTAAAACAGTTATAAACACTAAAAGAAACTGAATTAAACCGTCTTTAAAACCAATAACCAATGCTACTATGTTTCTAAGCTATGCTCCCCCTAACGCTGTGCAAGCTCTTCTCCAGCTCCCCCTCAGAAATTTCTCCCCCTTTTTGACCGGAATGGCCAAAGGGCTAGAATGGATCGGACTCTGAATTTGAGCCATGAGTGGAGGACAATTCCTGAACCTGCGATGCTAATGCGGTGATCTGTCCTTGAAGGTACACGAACTGATCTGCTGTGTGCTGCACATGGGAGTCAAGCACTGTAGACATCTGATCCATCTTAGCAAGCAACTGATCAAGTTTCCTTAAACCTTGTGGTGGAGCCGAAGAGGATGGCTATGCAGAGGGCTCTGGAGCCGAAGTGAACCTGTCAATCTCTTCCTCTGTATCTTCACCTTCATCCTGCTGAACCCGTCGTGGTGGTGGTATGGTATGCACACCAGTCTTGGAGCCTCTAATGTGTGCAGTGCTCCTAGTCAGTGTATGACCACCAATGGGGTAATCCCTCTGAACAACTGTGAGGCCACTGGGTAGCTTGAGCTTTGTCTTGGCAATCAATCCCATGATCAAAGAGGAGAACGGCATCACAATTCGTGAATTCTGCTTTGTGATGCTCTTCTTTAGGACATGCATGATATGGCCACAAATGTCAATCTCCTTATGTGTAAAGAGATCATACAGGAATCTTGTTCTCGGAGCAGATAGAGTGGTGAGATTGGTGATCGGATACAGATTGTGAATCATCACATAGCATAGTGTTCTCATTTCTGGAGAGAACTTGAGAGTGTCCATGGATGATTTCTTCGGTTCACCACCAAGGAGTGTAATCATCTCAGCAATAGAACCCAATCTGTCCTCATAAGCAACTGTGATTGGCTGAGATGGAGGACGAGTCTCCAAAAAGTCTTGGATGCTCTCTCTTGTAATCATAAACTCCTTGTGTCTTACCCAGCACTCAATACACTCTCCGTTGACAGTGGCATTAGAGAAGAACTCCTTGATAATCTCTGAATATACCATTCCAGTCGGGTTTAGCAGCTTGATCCATGTTCTATCTTTGAACACTTCAGGGATGCAAGTGCCCTCAAGAGTCTCTAACTGGACTACCCGTTCCATGATGATCGTCTTGTCCTTGTAGCAGTCATTGTACTTCATATCAGCTTCTATAGACTTGAAATGATCAGAATCAGTTCGGGCTCGCTTTGAAGTCGATTTCTTCCTAGCTGCATGCTTGGTGGGAGACATCTGCACAATTTCACAAAGCAAAGAAGGAAAAAATGCACAAACACAAACCAGAAGACAAACATTATTAGATTCAAGTTAGTTCCAAATCAGACTTAAACTAACTGAAAACATAGCATGGTAGACTCTTAACATCATGCTTAAAGACTCCAACCTATAAAGCATAACCACAATGCAGAAAAATAAGAGACAGTGCAAGTGTGTGTGTCTGTGTGCATGTGCTGATGAGTGTGTGCGGCATGAGATGCATGAGTGTGCCTAAGTGTGCCTAGTTGTGTCCCAAGAGTGTGCACCATGAGGAAAGTGAGTGAAACACACAACCAATGACCAAACCAAGTACAATAAGGTTAAACAAGTGAAAGTCCATGGATTGAAATCACTTGATTCCAATTTGGCACAAAAATGTCACTCGAACATTTTGACAAACACCTAGCATGCACAAATGCACATATAACATGAATAATGCATGAACATGGGAAAATCTACCCTCAATACATGGTAAAATGCCACAAGGGGCCAACACAGATGCAGAAACAACAAATGGGACACAGCCCAATCAAAATATTTGAGAAAAATTCACCCAATTTTGAAAACTAACCCAAAGTTTCGAAAATCCCCAATTATCAAAACCCTAACAAAAATTCTTCATAATCTAAGAAAAAACTTAAAAAGAAATGATTATCAAACATACCTTGAAGAAGAAAATGCAGAAAAAGTGCTTGGATTGAAGGGGTTTGAATGGAATAGTAATTTTGGGTTGAAAAATTTCGAGAGAGGTTGAGCGAGGGAAGTTTTTATGTTTTGAAAAACTGTCACATCAGCAATATAAAAACTGAAAACACGCGTTTTTCGCGGGTTAGGGAGTGGCAACACAGTCGCGAGACAATCGCGAGAAGAGCCACTGAAGCACAAAAATTTCGCGAGAAGCATTAGGTCGCGAAACAGTTGCGAGACAGTCGCGGTAACTTCTGTCTGAAATTGGAAAAATCCAATTTTAGCCAAACAGCATTTCGCGAGAACCTATTGGTCGCGAGACAGTCACGAAAGTTTCTGTGTGACAGGATAAAAGAAATATTTCCCTCAACCCATTTTCGCGGGAAGCTCTAAGTCGCGAGCTTCTCGCGAAACAACCCCTGAACCAGTTTTTTTGAAGAAACACAAAAACATGCATTTTAATAAAAAAACAAAAGACATGAAAGTATAAAATCACTTTCAAAAACAAATAAAACACTCAAAAATCTTTTTGGGTTTGATCAACAAAGATTGAGCATGTGAAAACACATTTAATCAAGTACAATCACACAAATAAATATGACATTCATTAAACATAGACTTGTGTGTTGTGTGTGGATATCAAAAATGAGATAGTCCTTAGTCCAATGTGAAGCTTCAATGATCAATTCAATCAAGGCATACACAACTAGCACTAGATTATGTGACCTATCTCAATTATAGAAACATGCATATATGACCTCCCACACGTATTTGATAACAATTCATTGAAACTTTTCATTTGGCTCCATATTCAACATATCATTTGCAACTTTTGAGCAAAGAAAATCTCATTTAGAGAAAGATGCCTGAAATTTTTGATATTTCAATTGATGAGTTAGCCTTTGGCTTTTTGGGCATCATACATTTTATTTTGGTCGCTTTCCCTTTTTCCTAATCGAATACTAGTTTGTGGGACAGGCTTTTGCAGCTCTATATCTCTTTTCATTTGGAGATTTACATTTAGAGAGCTCTTTTAAGCAAAAAAATAAAAGTGGGAAGATATATAGGCATGAGTCTATGCATGTCTCAAGATCAACAAAACCATTCACTAATCATTCTTGACAAGGTTGAAGATCTATTTACAACAGTCACATAGATTTCAGAATTTCTTCCACAATGATATGAGTGCATGAGGGACAAGCTAAGCTCGTTAAATGCACAAAGCCATAAGTACAAAGGTACAAGACAAAACATGCTTTGAGACAAAACTCAACAAAGTGATCAAACTTTTTGGATTTTCTATTTTTTATGTGATTTTGAATTTTTTGAACACACCCAAAACAGAACAAGAAAAGAAAGATCCACAAAAACAGCCGGTACAAACCAACCAGACAAAATAACAACAATAAAAAGAAAGCAATGCATGAAAAGATGCAACAGCAAATGTCCCTAAACATTGAAAGAATTTATGCGTGGACATGTTATAATGCTTATGCATGAGTACCCCTCTTCACCCACACGTCACGTGCGTTTGGGGTGATATCCTTAACAGATTGGGTACGAGAATTTGGACTGTCAAACCTTCTGGTGAAACTCTCTAAGCAGGTGGTCAAGGCACCAATCATTTTCATCATGTCCATCATACCAGGATCACGATTTTGACTTCTCGGTTGTTCACCACCCCAAGACCTCATGTCATTTCTCCTTCCTCGTGACCGAGGTGCGCTTGCATTGTTGTCTGATCTCAGCTTTTGACAATTGGGTCTAGTATGTCCTTGCAGTCCGCAGTAATGACACACATAATCCGTTCTAGGACCCCATTGTGATCTTGGAAGAGATCTTCCTCTAGTTTCATGTTCAACCACAGATTGATTTCAAGGCTTATTCACCATTCGTTGCTCAGCCGCATTCTTCTTCTTCACGTCCTCAACTTTCTCAAGAATGGGCTCTTCTACAACCGTCTCGTTTGCCTTCACAAACTTAACTTCTTTGGTGACTCGGCTGATGAGCCGCTTCCTCCGGTGTATCCTAACCTGGACTTGTCTGAAGAAGGTTTTTGAGATGAGATAACATCATCTAACTTCTGGGAGGAGACTCTTTCTATCTTGGCATGAGCTTGCACTACCTCTTGCTCAAGAAACCTCACCTTCGTATAGGCTTCAGAAAACTCACCATTTAGTGTCTCAATCTCACACTTAGCCTCTTTATATCTGACCAAGAGACTTCTGTAATCTTCCTCAGCTTTCTTCATTTTCCTTACAGCTGCCTTGACTAATCTGGTATACTCTCCCGACTTCTCAAGTAGTAAGGAGTAATTTTCTTGAAGATTTGCTGTATTCTCTTCTTCTTCTTCAGCATCTGATTCTTCCACAATCCCAATAGACTCTGAATCAGAATGCTCACCAAGCTCCTTCACAAGTGCACCCAAATCATCCGAGGAATCCACATGTGCAATGGTCATGAAGGCGGAGTAGTTTCCCTCTCCGTCACAGCTCTCTTCCGAGTCAGATTCAGAAGAGTCTGAATCACTGAGTGTCGTGGCATAAGCCCTGCCTTTTCCCCTCAGAAAATTTGGACACTCCTTCTTTAGATGTCCATGGCCATTGCACTCATAGCATACAATGTCTGAAGAAGGTTGAAACTCCCTCCCTTCTTTCCTTGTAGACTCTTTCCTATCACCTCTTGAAGATGAAAATTTTCCTCTGTTGAATGGTTTTCCACTGTTCTTCATCTTCAGAAATTTTCGGAAGTTTTTTGCAAGGTATACTACTTCTTTCTCCACTCCATCTTCTTCGGAAGGATCATCCATTCTTTCGGTGATGGTTTTAAGGGCAAGCGATTTACTCGTCTTGTGGGAAGGCAGTCCAAGCTCATACGTTTGGAGTGATCCAATGAGCTCTTGGATCTTAATTTCATCCAAATCCTTGCTTTCCTCTATGGCTGTGACTTTTGCCCGAAAGCTCTCCGATAAGGACCTCAAAATTTTTCTCACCACCTTAGTCTCTTCAATCTTCTCCCCAAGATTGAATTTAGCAATTACAATTTCATTGAGCTTCCCATAGAATGAATCAAATGGTTCATCATCCCCCATCTTGAGCTCTTCAAATTTGGTGGTAAGCATCTGAAGCTTTGTGTCCTTAACTTTCTTCGTACCCTCATATGTTGTCTCCAAAATCTTCCAAGCTTCCTTGGCTACCGTCATATGAGAGATCCTGTGGAATTCATCAGGAGACACACCACAGAAAATAGCATTTAAAGCTCTACTATTAGCATTTGCGGCTGCGAGAGCTGCCTTATCCCAAGTGGACTTAGGATCCTCAGGCCTAGTCCAGCCTATCTCAACCGCATCGCACACGGTATCTTCCATAGAACATAAGAATGCTCTTATTCTGACTTTCCAGAATGCATAATTGTTCCCATCAAAAAATGGTGGAACATTGAGCGATTGAAACCGGTCCATCTCAAATAGGGTCAAGGATCACACTAAGGTATTTAAACCACAACAAGTGTACCCGCTCTGATACCAATTGAAAGCTCGAAAATGTGTTGAAAACACAAGAGCTGTTTAGACCCCCCAATTGAAATTACGGCTTGGTTGATTTTACACTAACTTAATACTAAGTGCAGAATAGTGTAAACACAAGCGGATGAACAAGTAAGCTACTCTAATCCATAAACTAAGCAACACAGCAGTATAATGGAATTAACAAGAGTAGGGAAGAAGGATGCAAATACAGAAAACACCAAGACGTGTTTTTGAAGAGGAAACCGAAGAACTCGGCGAAAAACCTCTCCGCCGCCCTCCAAGCGGAAATCGATCCACTAGACAATCAGTTGAGATATATGAGTAAGCAAGAGACCCTCTAAGCCTAATCTACCCGATGTACCTAAGCCCTCCAAGCTCCTACTCCAACAAGACTTCTCGGAACCGTGTCTTGTCTAGCACCCCGGATCCCGCAACAAGCTCCATGTTGCATCTGCCATTCCAGGCTTCTTCCAATGCTTCCCAGCAGCACCAAAACGTCACTCAACACTCTCAAAGGGCGTGGTAAGTGTTTGGGCTATCAACCTCTCAATGGTGTGGAAATGGAGAGGGAAGGGTTGAGGAGATACCACAAGCAAGTGTATAGAGAAAGGTGGGGATGACAATCTCTAATTCCAAATGTGTTTGGCTAGGGTTTTCTCTCTGAAGCATTCTTCAACATTTGTGGGTAATGAGGGTATATATAGGATAGGTGCAAAATGTGTGAGTCATTCCGTACAGGCTGGCAGAACAGCTTGTCTCGCGGGTGTCTCGCGGGAAGGCCTTACCCGCGAGATACTCGCAAGAGACAGCTGTCTCCACCTGGCCTGACTCTTCGTATTCCAGCATGTGCAAGGCACATGCTTCACTTCGCGGGAAGCTAGGTCGCGACATACCCGCGAGAATCCTTCAACCTCCAAATTGCTTGAGTCTTCACACACTCTCTATCACACAACCCTTACAACAAATCCCACAACAAATACAGGATATATACGATTGATAATAATTACAATCAAATTTGGCACGGAATAAAAGCCAACAAAATACATAGTTGTAAATAACAACTTTACAGTTCATATCAACTAGACAAGATGATTGTGGTTGGTGGTAAAGATGGGCATGATTCTTTTTGTTCCGATGTCTATGTGATGGAAGGTTATATAATTTTCTTTGTTGCCAAATTTAATTGCAATTGTGATTTTCTAAAAAAAATTCATCATATAAAACCTGTGCTGCATAGCTTGGGGCTATCAATTATGCGTTTTTTAGGAGCTTAATAATAAATTGAATTCTTGGGTTTGTTTCATCAGGTTTAACTTGGAGAGAGCGGCGAACTTCAGGACATTTGTTTCCCCCTCGAGCTGGTCATGCAGCTGTCTTTGGTGCCAATAAAACAAAGTTGTATATATTTGGGGGATATATGATTCAAATCCTATACAACGATGTCTATGTACTTGATATTGGTAAGTAAGAAATAAGCTGACAATATTAGTTGTGTTAATATATATATATATATATATAAGCTGACAATATTAGTTGTGTTAATATATATATATATATATATAATTAGTATGTTAGTGTATTTTTTATAATCCCAAAATTTTTTGCAACTGGTGCAGTTACCGGTGTATGGACAAATGCGATCATGACAGGTGCTGGGTCTTCAGCTAGAGCTTTTATGACTGGTGACTCCTTGGATTTACAACGTTTTGAAGCACACACCCCAGCTTGTTAATGCACATTTTGGTGGGACTTATGCCAGCTATATTATCAAGAGTTTTTTCCAGTTTCAAAGCTATCTGTCTCAGCTAGAGACACTTGTGTTGGACTTAAAGTTTCAGGTCAGTATGTAAAAATCCACTTTTCTGCTCCAAAATACAAACAAAATAAGATGCTTATCCATTTTTTTGTGATTGAATTTTTCAAAAGTTAACCTGCTTTCCCAAATTGCCCAAATCAAGGAATCTCAAGCAATTGGAATTGGTACTGAATCACCGTGTGTTCTGCCTCCTCCTTTGCACAATCCTACTACGTGCATCTCCTTCATGAAATAGATTTAAAATTAAGGTGAATATTCTTACTACTGAGAGCTTTAATTGTGGATTTTATGATATTGTTTATTTTTGGGTAAATTTCACTTTTACCACCCTAGATTATTATTGATTTTGCAATCTTCCCCTAAGATAATGATTTGTGCATTTCACACCCCAATTTAAAGAAAAAAAAGATTAGCAATTCACCCCTAAAGGAAAAATATGCCTAAATTACCCTCAACTCAAATAGTGGGATGGCAGTTTAGTTTTATTTTCTTAGATTTCTAATTAAATCTATTAGATTTTTTTTTAACGCAAATGTCTGATGTGCCATATGCCACATGTACTAAGCTGCCATGTCACAGTCAGGCATAGCTTTTGTATTTTTTCCCTTGATTTATGGGGTATGTTGATACAATTCTTTGAAATTGGGTGTTAATTGAAAATTTGATTTTCTGGAGGAGATTGCAAAAGGGGTGTGAGGAAGTATGGCTCTTTAGGGGGCAGTTGGGGGGTGAACCTTTGGACATTTATATTCAGAGGGGCTGGGAAAAGTTTTCAAGGTTTATTGCTTTTGAAGTGGGAGATGGTACTAGATTTAGTTTTTAGAGTGATTTATGGTGTGTTGAATACAGGAGGAGAACCCTAAACAACATTAACATCTATGAGTTAAAAGACCTAAAAACTGCATTTATCTTTTGCTCCACATAATCCCAAGTGAGCTATTATCCTGGGGATATCCCTTAAGGGGCATCAAACCCTACTGAGTGCTGACAAATTTTTTTTTTCTTACACTACCTAGGGTTTTCTTCCCTTTTTTATAGTTTTTCCCTGAATTAGCTGTTTTTGTATTGTTGTATGTTATTATTTGAATATGACTTGTGAACAAGGTAGGAAAATGAACTTTTTGTTAGGTTTGTATTATCATGTATAATCAAATATAGCATACATGTAATAACTACCTGGATTGATAATTTGGATGTTGGACATATTATTGTGCACTCTGAGTCTCTGACTCATGAACTATTGGATTTGCTGCCCCTCTCTAACCAAGAACAAAACCAGACAATATGTTCAAGTAATTTAATTTGAATCCAAAATGACCCTTAGTTCTTAGAAACCCAAGCAGAACTTGTTTGGTTGGGTTGCCTGCAATGGGTTATTGAGGTCCTCATGTGTGTGTTTTAAATTTATAAGGGGACTTGCTTTCTTTTCTTTTTGAATGTTAGTTGCATGGTTTCTTACAAACTATTCTCTTTCTCTGAAAAAAGGTTGTGGCATGGGATAATCTCTACACTTAATTTGAACCCCTAAATGGAATAGTTGTATTATTATTTCTAAATTTTCTGTAGTTGCCATGAATAATACCATGTGTCCCTATCAAAGCATGACTCTCATGTTAGTTTCCACTTATTAAAACGCCACATTTTGTTCCACTAGATGTTGAGATATATTTGTGTGTTGAAAAAATTTAGGCTAAGGTGTAATTAATGCAAAGGCACAATGAAACCATAATCTTACTTGAGAATTTTGTTTCCTTGCTTGTTTGTAAAATTGTGAGATAAATTGATTTCTTGTTTCTCTTTGTACCGGAAAAAAAATGAAACTCTACTTTTTTATGGTTTATTTGTTTCATTTTGCCTTTATTTTATTTTTTATTTTTAAATGCACCAAACAATCTAGAAACTAGTTATGATTTTGGGGATCCCCATTGAGGACTCCAGAACCTGCTGAGTTTTGACAACTTTATTTTATCTTATAGTGCCTAGGGTAGACTTAGCCTTCCCACTTTGATGGCTTTTCCCTTAATTAGCAGGTTATATATTCTTACATAGGTTAAAAAGATATATAAATTGTGAAGAAGATAGGCCTATGAACAATTTTTATTTATTTATTCAATGTTTGTGTTAGCTTGTAATGTATACATGCAATAACGTCCAGTTGATGATTTGGAAATGGGTCAAGCACTACCTTATGGTAAGGTTGAACATATTTGGTTTTCTTTCCCTTGATATGGTGGCAATAACCAGTAGGTTGGCTAGAAAATTTCTCTTTATAGTAATATGAGATTTGCTTTTAACTGGCAGTAGAAGATGCTTTTGTTGTACTAAAGAACTGTCCATTTGGAAGGTATGGTGGAAAACTGTTTTTTAGTTTTAACTGCCATCCATCTTGCGTAGAGTCTAGATTATTGTGGAATGCAGGAATTGAAATGGAAATGTTTTATTCCACTTGCACAGAATGTGGTATGTTGGGGTTAGGCCTTTGCAGCTCATATAAATTGCTCATGTAGTCACTAAAATCCATTAGGAAGTTTCAATTTGAAATCCTTATTAATTTATTATGATGGCTTCTTGTTGTCATAAAACCTCAACAATCTTAATCATTTTCTTTTGATGTTACTTTTTATGCTTAAAAAGAAAATGTATGATGCACCCGAAGTGTTTTTCAATTGAAGCGTATACCATTTTTATGTTACCTATAGTTTCAAAACATACCACTCCCCCAATGGGCCCTCGAGCCCACATGGGGGGCCCAATTTTTGTAGGCAAGAAATCGGCATAAGGCAGCATTGTTGATGCTCTAGCTGGACTTGTTTATTCTCTCTCTCTCTCTCTCTAGGGACCCAATTTCAGTTTTGCCGATCTTCATATGTACGTATTAAATCCTTGTTATAGGTTAATCACTAGCAAAGATTTCACAACAATTAATTGCTAGTTATTGTTATATTTATAAGGTTATATATTTAGTATATTTAAGAACACCAAAATGAAAAAACTATTGAACGAGGGAATGAAGGGACATGGGGTGTCCTCTTTTTAAGGTTCATGAGGTGGGTCTGATTCTTCTTAAGCCCAGTAGAGAAAAGGAGACGCAGTTTTAAATCTAAGTTGTCAAATGAAAAAGGGTCAAGGCACAAAGCCTATGCTGCTTGGAAGCCCATGGTTACAACTCAAGTTAGGCCTAAAAAATTTGTGTTTCATAAGCCTTATATATATATATATATATAGAGGATAAAAGGGGTATTATATAAATATATATAATATCAAACAACAGCAGGCATTACAGCCATTATGGAACACATTCTAGTAGTCCCTAGATGTTCCATATCCCATACAAAATCCGCATATACAAAAGCGGGACATGTATCATAGGTTTCCAAAATGCATTGTTGCTGATTTCCCCTCTTTACAAAGAGCATTCATGCCGCCATTAGCTTCACGGAATATGTGGTACAATTGGACAGTCCAATCAAGCTTCAAAAGGTTGCTGCAATCACATAGTAGTGGGATAACATTTGGTGAGATATCTTTATCATTGATTAACTAGGAAAGAACTATCATAGAATCTATTTCCAGATGAATAAATTTAAAACCCAAATTCCATGCCAGAAGGAGACCCTTGCAAATTACTCCCAACTCAGCGATATTATTAGAAGTAATACCCATGTGTAATGAAAAACCTGAAATCCAAGCACCTAAGCTATTGCGCAGCAATTTGCCTACACCAGCTAATCCAAGATTACCTAACGAGTTGCCATCTGTATTTAATTTTATAAAAGGTTCTAGTGGAGCATTCCATTTTATAATCCTAGGGATTCCAATTTTAATATTCTTTGCAGGCAAACTAAAAAGAAAAATTTTGTAGCGCACTGAACTACTTTTTGTATGATCCGATGTTGAGAGCAAGATTGATTGTTAAAAATACGCTTGTTCCTAGCTAACCATAAGCCTTATATTTGCTCTAGTTAAAAGCAATGCAACTCTCCCTAAATTGATGTCAAGTAAAAACTATTGGTTTGAGCCAAATTGTTAGCAAGGATATTCAAGGTAAAGGTTTGAGAGAGACTTTCTCAAGTCTAATGGAAAAAATTAGGACCTCTCTAATTCAAGAGAGAGAAAGATAGTTAGAAATTTTCACTTATATCTATCACTTAAAACCCCTTTTTGTACAATGGGAGCATCATTTCTTCAAATATAAACTCATGATCCAGCTATTTTCAGTCTTTGATTAACTTCTTAGTCCTTCCATTGTGGATTCTTTTCTCCCATTTTTTAGAAATTAGTTGTGTTGATCAAGAATTCTTGTTTAGGACTTTGATCAAGTGTTTTTGACTCTTACAATTATAATTAATATATTTATAGATTTTATTGTAATTAGTCTTCTATCAAATATATATATATATATATATATTCCCTAAATTTTGAGATTATTAAGATTATTTGTTTGCTTATGAAATTATGCCACATTTTTTATTTGTGTAATAATTTATCAATAAAATAAATAAATTATATATATAGTTTAACTCATGTATTATGTTTGAAAATTATTTAAATTTTAGCGGATACTTTTTTAATCAAGGTTATTAAATTTTAGGCAAAAATGCAAACACACTCTCTAAGTTTCCCCATAATTCATGGCCGAGGCTTCAAATTTGAGAGAGAGAGAGTTTTGTTGAATGAAAATTGAGAAAAACAAAGAGAGAAAGAAATCCAATTTAAATATTATGAATAGACCAAAACAACCCCATTTTAAGGGGAGTTAACAGTTAAGTTTAACGGAAGAATAACAGAGGCCTTAATTGAACATTTTTGAAGCTTAGAAGACTGAATTTAACGGAAGCAAAGTTATAGGATTGAAATGAATTTTAGTGAAATTTAAAGAGTGGGTTTGGTATTCCAACCGAATTCAAAAGCCTTCCATCCTAATTCAAAAACATACCAATGTATTTTCTATCACCAAAATACACTTTCTCTCTTCTAAACCACCTATTTATAATATTGCACCCCAACAACTAAACAAAAGATGCAACTTGTAGAGTGAGTGATTGTCTAAATTTGGTAAAGATAGGTTTTGAGCTTCAAGGTGGATATTTATCATTGCATAATATAAAAGACTAAGAATTGATAGCTACTCCTCTAGATCTAGAAAATGTCCAAGTGGATAACTAAAAATTGTAGTATATATAGCATCATAGTTTTTGAACCCAAACCATTTAAAGAATCAAGAAAGGGAGATGTTTAAGGTTTTTATGGTCAAGTCAAGGTTGAACCATAATGATGTCATAATTGATTTTGTAATTAATAAAAAAAAAGGTATATTAAATTTATAAATATTAGCAAAATTGACTAAAAATATCTATAAAAAATTAAAACAGAATTTCAAATAAATTTTCATGATATTATAAGGTTAGTAGAAAATAGTACAACATAAATAAGCATAAAATAATCGTATAAAAATCCTTCTATAGTTTTAAAAACCAGACTAGACTGACCAGTTGAATCGGTTCAACTAGGAACTAGACACAAAATCAGACCAAAAAAAATAGCGAAAATTGTTAGTTCAACCTGTAAAAACCGAAAATCAAATCCATTTTTGGTTCTTTGATCATTCCGGTTTTTAAAACCATGAATCCTTCAAGTAGAAATCATTTTAATTAAATAAAAATTCACTTTGAAATATTTAAGCAAATTTCAATGCAAAGGCGTTATTCTTAAATTACAAGTAAATTTATCAAAGAAATCAAACTTAATAATATTTAATAAATTGAGAGAGAGAGAGAGAGAGAGAGAGAGAGAGAGGGGTAATAGAAAAAATTGAAAAATTATAAATCACGTAAATCTAAAATAAATATAATAATACTTCATAGTTGTTCCAAGGAACCTAAGTGGTGCGTTGGTTATAATACAAACCTTGGTTCTTTAATAAGACATGGGGTCTCAGGTCTCAAGTTCTAAAATAAATGCAACTCCTTGACCTAGTTGAAATGGCTCACAGTGTGGATAGTTTTTCGAGTCAAACTTTGGTTCAAGAGGTTCTCTCAAATTATTTGAATGCCCAGTTTTCATATGTAAAAAAATGGATTCCATGACTGGTTCACGGTTAACCCAATCGGACCGACTAGTGCGATCTAGTCTGATAACTTGTTTGTTTTTTTACAACTTTTTTTTTTTTTGTTGAGAAAAGATCAACGCTGCTTATATTAAGAAACTGCAAAATTAGAAATAAGGGAATTTAAAACACCTGGAGGAACAAACTCCATCCAAACTAAGAAAGGAGAAGAAAGTCTAGCTCTCTTCGTTAAGGCATGAGTTACTATTGCCCTACCTCCTAGTATGAGAGAAGGAATAGTTCACTAGCGAACCAGCAATAGAGTGGGTCATACCAACATTCTGAGTAAGGGCCTTGTAAACAATCTTAGAGTCTCCTTCAAATATAGAGTGGGTATTACCAATTTCTATCACAAATTGTATTTGTATAGCATCACTATAATTCAGTTGTAATCCAAATTAAACAATTATACTTTTATATTGGAACAAAAAATTGATTTCATGTAAAAAATAATGGCCGGTTCTAACATGTTAAAAATTGATTTCACGATGGTTAACCCAATCGGACTAGATTGAATAATTATATAATTTTGTCTCATGGCTTATATTAATTGCTAAGATTGTTAATTCATTCTAAGTAAAGTTTCAAGTCACCAAAATAACTATAGTTTCCATGATACTAGTAAAATAATTTCTTAATTTACATAAATTAATATATATTTTTAATAATTTACATTATTAAAATATTTTATTAACTTACATTAATTATTAGTATTTTTTATTTAGTAGTTAGGGAAAAGTGATTTCAACCTTGAAAAGTGCCACTTATTAAGCTGAAAATTAAAATTTTAATATAATTTTAGTCACGGAAAAAGAAAAATGGAAAAAAAGAAAAGAAAGAAAAAATTTAAAACCGAATCCAAATTGTAAAAGGAAGACAAAAGCCTAATCTAATCTAATAATCTTTGATCTTTCAATCTTCACTTTTTTGTTTATGGTGATCATTTTAAAAGTGATATTGATAGTTGGATTAGCTTTGCATTTCAAAAGAGAATCCAAACTGACTCATAATTCTTAGAAACCCATCTAGGACCTGTCTTGTCTTTTTGAATGTTTGTTGTATAAAACCATATGAACTATTCTCTCTCTCTCTAAAAGAAGTTGTGGGATGGGAATAATCTCTATTTACACTTGGTTTCAACCTCTAAATGAAGTTGTTATATTCTTATGTCAAAATTTTATGAAGTTGTCATGGCTAACACCTTTTGTCCGTATCAAGATATCACTCACATGTTAGTTTCCCCTTATTAAATTGCCACATATGTTCTGGTAGATGTAACAATGAACTTGTGAATTGAAAACATTTAGGCTAGCGTGTAATTAATGCAAAGGCACAATAAAACTTTAATCTTGCCTGAGAATTTTGTTTCCTTGTTTGTAAACTTGTAAGATAAATGGATTTCTAGTTTCTTTTTTTATTGGAAAAGATGAAACCTTGCTCTATTGTGGGTTTTTTTTTAAAAAAAATTTATGTATATTTTTTTTTAATTTACCTTTTTGCACTGCATAATCCAAAACAAGCTACTATGTTGGTAATATTGAGGGCTTCAGAATCTGCTGAGTGCTGATGATTTTATTTTGTATTACAGTGCCTAGGGTAGAGTTATTTTTTCCACTGTGATGGTTTGACCTTGAATTAGGTGGTTATGTATTTTTTTTTTTTTTGTAGAATGACAGGATATATGACTTGTGAAGAAAGTAGGCCTGTGATCTCTTTATTTTGTTTGTCTTAGTTTGTACATGTGCAACAACATCTGGGTTGATGCTTGATATTGATAATTTGGATTTGGGTCAAGTATTATCAATCTGACATTATGGTAAGGTTGAACACAATCATGGCAGTATGAGTTTTGCTTCTACCTGCTAGCTGAAGCTGCTCTTGCTGTACAAAAGAGCTTTCCACAAGGAAAGAATAGTGGAAAGATTTTTTTAGGTTTAACTACTAGTTAAAGCAGCTAATCTCTTTACTTACACCCATCTTGCCTAGAATCTAGATTATTGTGGGAATATGGTATCCCACATGCACAGAATGTGGTATGATGGGATTAGGCCTTTGTAGCTCATTTAGTCGCTAAGATCCCTTAAGGAAGTTTCAATTTGAAATCCTTATAAATTTATTATGATACTTAGATTATTTAACCCATGCATATTGGTTGGATTACATGTTGAAAGTGCTACAGCGACGTAAAGTTGTTATTTACAACTACGTATTTTGTTGGCTTTTATTCCGTGCCAAATTTGATTGTAATTATTTTCAATCGTTTATACGTACCCTGTATCTATTGTGGGATTTGTTGTAAGGGTTGTGTGATAGAGAGAGAGTGTGAAGACTCAAGCATTTGAAGGCTGAAGAATTCTCACGGGTATGTCGCGACCTAGCTTCCCGTGAAATGAATCATGTGCCTTGCACATGCTAGAATGCGAAGAGTAAGGCCAGGTGGAGACAGCTGTCTCTCGCGAGTATCTCGCAGGTAAGGCCTTCCCGCGAGACACCCGCGAGGCAATCTGTTCTGCCAGCCTGTACTGAATGACTCACACTTTCTATACCTCTCCTATATATACCCTCATTACCCACAAATGTTGAGGAATGCTTCAGAGAGAAAACCCTCGCCAAACACACATTAAGAATTAGAGATTGTCATCCCCACCTTTCTCTATACACTTGCTTGTGGTATTTCCTCAACTCTTCCCTCTCCATTTCCATACCATTGAGAGGTTGATAGCTCAAACACTTACCACACCCTTTGAGAGAGTTGCGTGATGTTTTGGTGCTGCTGGGAAGTATTGGAAGAAGCCTGGAATGGCATATGCAACATGGAGCTTGTTGCGGGATCTGGAGAGCTAGACAAGACACGGTTCCGAGAAGCCTTGTTGGAGTAGGATCTTGGAGGGCTTAGGTACATCGGGTAGATTAGGCTTGGAGGGTCTCTTGCTAACCCATTTATCCCAACTGATTGTCTGGTGGATCGATTTCCGCTTGGAGGGTGGCGGAGAGGTTTTTCGCCGAGTTCTTCGGTTTCCTCTTCGAAAATACTTCTCGGTGTTTTCTGTGTTTGCATCTCTCTTCCCTACTCTTGTTCATTTCATTTTTGCTATTGTGTTGCTTTAAATATGGATTAGAGTAGTTGTATTGCTTATACGCTTGCGTTTACACTTTTCCGCACTTTGTAGTAAGTTAGTGTAAAATCTATCGAGCCGTAACTTTAATTGGGGGGGTCTAAATAGCTCTTGTGTTTTTCAACACATTTTCGAGCTTTCAATTGGTATCAGAGCGGGTACACTTGCTGTGATTTTAATAACTAAGTGTGATCCTAGACCCCTTGGTGTGTTTTGAAAAGTGATTTAGTAAAAACCACCATGAAGGACTGTAAGAGTGTTTGTGAAAATGACTCAATGAGCATATTTGAAGACTGTTCCAGTAATGAGCTCTTAGAGTTATTTAAATCAAAGAAACATGCTAGAATCTTTTGTCACATGCTGAAATCCTTAGTTCATAGGAATCATGATATACATAACAGCCTATGTGAGTCAAAGTCCTTGGTCTATGAATAAGAGAGAAGAAATAGACAGTTATGTGATAAACTTGATCGTTTAAAAAAGAAACTTCACTCATCCTTGAATGAAATAAGGAAAAACGATTCTTGCTTTAATAGTCAAGAATGTCTCTCTCATGCATGTCTTTTTGTTCATACCGCACTGAAAGTGTTTAATTCATGTTTGTGGTATCTCGATAGTGGGTGCTCAAGGCATATGACTGGAGAAAAATCTTTGTTCAAAACTCTTAAAGAGAAGGAAGATGGATTTGTGGCATTTGGAGATGGTAGTCATTCACAGGTTCATGGAAAGGGAACGGTGGATATTCCGAGACTGCCTTTGTTGACTGATGTGCTGTATATTAAGGGATTAAAAGTGAACTTGCTAAGTATCACTCAGATTTGTGATGAAGATTTCTTAGTCCAATTTTCTAAGAAAGGGTGTCTAATCTTGAATGAAGAAGGTGTTCAAGTTCTGAAGGGACTAAGGACCACCGATAATTGTTATGGAGTTATTCCCAAACCCAGCATAGCATGTCGGAGTGCTCGGGTAAACCTCTTAGAGTTGTGGCATCAGCGGCTTGGACATGCAAATTACAAACATGTGGCAAAAGTCTCGAAGCTTGAGGCTGTGGTCGGTCTACCTAAGTTTGGGAAAATAGAGAAGAATGTTTGTGGTCCATGTCAATTGGGAAAACAAACAAAGTCAAGCCATCCTAAAGTGAATGTGGTCGCAACTTCTCGCCCGTTAGAATTACTGCATGTGGATTTAATGGGTCCTACAAGAACAGAAAGCATGGGTGGAAAGCGTTATATTATGGTGGTAGTTGACGATTTCTCAAGGTATTCTTGGGTGGACTTTCATAGAGAGAAATCGGAAGCATGTGGCAAGATGGAAAAATTGTGCAAGAGACTGATGAATGAAAAGGGAGTACCTATCATCAAAATCAGGAGTGACCATGGGAAAGAGTTTGAAAATGCAAAGTTTGAAGCATTTTGCAATGAACACGGTATCAAGAAGGAATTCTCAGCCCCAAAGACTCCACAAAAAAATGGAGTAGTTGAAAGGAAGAACCAGGTGATTCAAGAAATAGCCCGAGTAATGTTACTCAACAAAAACCTTCCATAGAAGTTTTGGGCTGAAGCTGTGAACACTTTATGTCACATTGGGAATAAGATTTACGTCCGAGCAGGAACAAAGAAGACATCATATGAAATTTGGAGAGAAAAGAAGCCGAAGGTGAAATATTTCCGAATATTTGGGAGCAAGTGTTATATTCTCAATGATAGAGAGAATCCTGGAAAATTTGATGCTAAAAGTGACGAAGGGATATTTCTAGGCTATTCATTAAATAGCCGAGCATATAGGGTATTCAATAAGCGCACTAAGACAGTAATGGAGTCAATAAATGTGGTCATTGATGACACCATATCGGAAAAGGAAAGTGATGATGGTGAAGGATCGAACCTAAAGAAGGTGGAGGTTGAGGACAACGTGTCACAAGTTGATGATATTGAGAAAGAATCACCGGAAAAAGGGTCCACACCTCCTATACCGAGAAGGGAGACTAGATCAACACAAGGGCCTTCTAGCCCTCTCACTCCTCCGGAAATTCAACCTTCGATCACTCGAGATGAAGAACCTTCTACCTCCAAGAGACCGTCATCAAGGGTAATTCTCAATCATCCATCGAGTAATATCATTGGTGATGTAAATGAGGGACTTCGGTTGAGAAAAGGACCAAAATACAGTGCGAATCATATGACGTACAATTGTTATCTTGCTAAATTCGAACCCAAGAAGGTAAAGGAAGCTCTTAGAGACGAGAATTGGATAGAGTCTATGCATCAAGAGCTACATCAGTTTGTTAGAAATGATGTATGGGAGTTGGTTCCAAGGCCCAAAGATACCCATGTGATCGGCACCAAGTGGATCTTCAAGAACAAAACTGAAGAAAATGGTGAGGTTGTCCAAAACAAGTCTAGGCTGGTAGCTCAAGGATATACTCAAGTGGAAGGCATAGATTTTGATGATTCGTTTGCACTAGTAGCAAGACTAGAGTCAATTCGAATTCTACTGTCTAAAGCATGTGTTATGGATTTCAAATTGTACCAAATGGATGTGAAAAGTGCCTTTTTGAATGGTTTTCTAAATAAAGAAGTATTTGTTGAGCAACCAAAGGGATTTCAAGATCCTCACTTTCCGGATCATGTGCTAAGGTTGAAGAAAGCACTGTATGGGTTGAAGCAAGCACCAAGAGCATGGTATGATCGTCTCACAACATACTTGTTGGATCGTGGATTCAAAAGAGGCCAAGCTTATCGAACATTGTTTGTAAAAAGAGATGAGAAGTCTCTCATCGTCGCTCAAGTATATGTGGATGATATTGTTTTTGGATCCACAATTGATCATCTGGCTCATGAATTCTCCGAAGAAATGAAAAGGGAGTTTGAGATGAGTATGGTGGGGGAGCTGAACTATTTCCTAGGGCTTCAAGTGAAACAACGGAAAGATGAGATATTCATATCTCAAGAGAAATATGCCAAAAATCTTGTTAAAAGATTTGGTCTAGACTCTAAGAAACACACTTCCACTCCAATGAGCTCCTCATCAAAGCTGAGTCGGGATGCAGCAGGTGTAGAAGTGGCTCCAACGCTCTATCGAAGCATGATAGGCAGTCTCTTATACCTCACTGCTAGCAGACCAGACATTGCCTTCAGTGTAGGCGTATGTGCTCGATTTCAGGCAGCCCCCAAAGAGTCACATTTAACAGCAGTCAAACGAATTATCTGCTACATAAATGGCACATCTGATTATGGAATTTGGTACTCAAGAGACTCGAATGAATGCCTAGCCGGATATTTTGATGCTGATTGGGTCGGTTGCATTGATGATAGAAAAAGTACTTCCGGTGGATGTTTTTATCTTGGAAACAACTTGGTGTCATGGATGAGCAAAAAGCAAAATTCAGTCTCTCTATCAACAACTGAAGCTGAATACATTGCTGCTGCAAGTTGCTGTGCTCAATTACTATGGATGAAGAAGCTTCTTCATGATTATGGAATCACTCAAGACACGATGTGTGTATATTGTGATAATACAAGTGCCATAAATTTGTCAAAGAATCCAGTTCAACACTCGAAATCAAAACATATCGAGATTCGGTATCACTTCATTCGAGATTTGGTGGAGGAAAGGACTGTGTACTTAGAGTTCATCAACACTGAGAATCAGAAAGCAGACATATTTACTAAACCTCTAGATGGCCCAAAGTTTGAATCTTTGCATAAGACCATTGGTGTCGGTATCATTCCCTGAACTCTATCTCTTGTGTGAACCAATACTACTCTTTGTTGCATATTTGTTGTTGTGGTTCCACTTGTTTAGTTTCTAGAAGTCTTTCTTTTACCTGTTTTGGTTTGTACCAGCTGTTTTCTTGTTGATCTTACTTTTCTTGTTCTGTTTTGGGTGTGTTCAAAAATTCAAAAACCCATAAAAATTTAAAAATCTCAAAAGTTTGATCACTTGTTTTGTGTATGTCACATGTGAGTTTGGCCTAATACCTTCATACTTATGGCGTAGTGCATTTACGATCTTGGCTTGTCATGTATGCACTCATTTCTTTGTGGGAGAAATCTTGAACACTATGTGTGACTATTGTAAATAGATCTTCAAGCTTGTCATGAATGATTGGTCAATAGTCTTGTTGGTCTTGATACTTGCATAGACTTGTGTCTATATCTCTTCCCACTTTATTTTTATGTTTTTGCAAAAAGAGCTCACTAAATGTAAATCTCCAAATGAAAAGAGATATTGAGCTGCAAAGCCTGTCGTACACACTAGTATTTGACTAGGAAAATGGGAAAGCGACTCTTCTTAATGTGTTTTGTATGGTGCTCAAAAAGCCAAAGGCTAATCATCAATGTTGAAATATCATAAATTTCAAGCACCAATCTCAAAATGAGATGTTTTTGTCCAAACAAAATAAAATGGACCAATTGTTATGCCTTATGCAAAAGCCAAATGAAAAGCTTCTAAGTTATGTATTCAATGTGTGGGAGGTCATATATACTCATTTCTATAATGGAGATAGTCCATTTGATTTCGTATCAATTGTGTATGACTCGATTAAATTGATCATTGAAGCTTCGCTATGGTCTAAAGACTATTCCACATTTGATACTCACACACAACACACAAGACTTTGATTCAATCAATGCCTATCTCATTTGTGTGATTGTATATGTTCAAATGTGATGTGTATGCTCAAGTTCTTATTGATCAAACCCAAAAAGATTTTTGAGTAATTTATATGTTTTTGAAAGTGATTTTATCCTTTCGTGTGTTTATTTTTGGTCAAATGCATTTTGTGTGATTTTCATCAAAATCTGGTTCAGGGGTTGTTTCGCGAGAAGCTCGCGACTTAGAGCTTCCCGCGAAAAGTGTTTGAGGGAAATAAACTTTTTGCAAATTTACACAGAGACTTTCGCGATTGTCTCGCGACTGTGTCGCGACCAAAAGCTTCTCGCGAAATGCTATTTGGCTAAAAATTGGTTTTTTTTTTTAATTCAAACAGAAGTTACCGCGACTGTCTCGCGACCTAGTGCTTCTCGCGAAATTTCATGTGCTTTAGTGGCCATTCTCGCGATTGTTTCGCGACTGTTTCGCTACTATATAACCCGCGAGAAACGTGTGTTTTCAGTTTTATATAGCAGATGTGACAGTTTTTCAAATCATTCTCATTTCCCTCGCTCAACCTCCTTCGAACCCTTTCAACCCAAAATCAATTTCTTTCAAAACCCCATCAGGTTCAAGTATCTTTTCTGCATTTTCTACTGCAAGGTATGTTTTCTAAAGCATTTTCCTTCTAGTTTCTCTTAGTTTATGCAGAATTTTCGTTAGGGTTTCAAAAATTTGGGGATTTTCAAAAATTTGAATGTTTTTCTAAATTGGGTGAAAATTTTTCAAATTCTTTGATTGGGCTGTGTCCCATTTGTTGTTTCTGCATCTGTGTTGGCCCCTTGTGGCATTTTAACATGTATTTAGGCATGATTTCACCATGTTCATGCATTATTCATGTTATATTTGCATTTGTGCATGTTAGGTGTTTGACAAAATGTCCGAGTGACATTTGGGTGCTATATTGGACTCAAGTGACTTCAATCTATGGGTTTCCAGTTGTTTGACCTTGCTTAACTTGTTTTGGTCATTGTTCATGTGTTTCACACATTTTGTCCATTTTGTGCCTCAATGCCATGCCATGCACACACTAGGCACACACCTAGGCACCCCTACTACATCTGGTGCTGCACCCTCATGCATCAACACACGCACACACATGCACAATAACTTATTTTCATGCATTGTGTTTATTTTTCTTTGTTCTTTATGCTTTGGCATGTTGTTTTGCATTGGTTATACTATGTTTTCGGCTAATTTTGCCTCTGTTTTGGAACTAACTTGAATCTAATCAAGTTTTGTGTTCTGGTTTGTGTTTGTGCACTTGTTTTCTTTCCAGCTTTGTGAAATTGTGCAGATGTCTCCCACCAAGCATGCAGCTAAGAAGAAATCGTCTTCTAAACATGCACGCACTGATTCTGATCATTTCAAGTCTGCTGAAGCTGATATGAAGTATAATGACTGCTACAAGGACAAGACGGTCATCATGGAAAGGGTGGTTCAGTTAGAAACTCTTCAGGACACATTCATCCCTGAGGTGTTCAAGGAAAGGACTTGGACCAAGCTATTGAACCCAGTTGGGGTTGTATATTCAAAGATAATTAGGGAGTTTTTCTCAAATGCCACTGTTGAAGGAGATCGCATTGAGTGCTGGGTAAGGCACAAAGAATTTGTGATTACAAGAGAAATCATTCAAGACTTTTGGGAGATTCGTCCTCCCTCACAACCAATTACAATGGCGTATGAGGACAGAATGGGTTCTACTGATGAGATGATTCGACTACTTGGTGGTGAACCGAAGAGATCATCCATGAACACAATCAAATTCTCTCCGGAAATGAGGACACTAAGTTATGTGATGATTCATAATTTGTATCCAGTCACCAACCTCACCACACTATCTGCTCCAAGAACAAGATTTTTGTATGACCTCTTTACCCATAAGGAGATAGACATTTGTGGCCATATCATCCATGTCCTGAAGAAGAGCATTACAAAACAGAATACAAGGACTGTAATGCCGTTTCCATCTCTGATTATGGGCTTGATTGCTAAGGCACGGCTCAAACTTCCCAGTGGCCTCATAGCAGTTTAGAGGGACTACCCCATTGGTGGTCATACATTGACCAGGAGCACAACACACATCAAAGGCTCCAAGACCGGTGTGCATACCATTCCACAACCACGGGTTCAGCAGGATGAAGGTGAAGATACAGAGGAGGAGATTGATAGGTTCACCTCTGCTCCAGAGCCCTCTACACAGCCATCATCTTCGGCTCCACCACAAGGTTTAAGCAAACTTGATCAATTGCTAGCTAAAATGGACCAGATGTCTGCAGTACTTGATTCCCATGTGCAGCACACAGCGAACCAGTTTGCATATGTTCAAGGACAAATCACTGCATTGTCTTCACAGATACAAGACTTGCCCATGGCGCAGGGATCAGATTCAGAATCGGATCAGTTCTAGCATCTTTGGCCATTCCGGTCAAAAAGGGGGAGAAATTTTTGAGGGGGAGCTAAGGAAGAGCTTGCACAGTGTTAGGGGGAGCATTGGTTATTGGTTCATAGACGGTTTATTTTTTGTTTTCATAACTGCTGTTTTATGCTTATAGTTGTTACTGCTTTTGTTTAAGCATTAAACACTTTGATATTCTGTTTTTATTTCGGTTTTATTTCAGTATTTTGTGATATTCTCTATGCTTTGTAGCATACTTGTTTGTACCCTTGTTGCTTTTGTAAGCTTTTAGGGTTTGTTTCATTGCATGTTTGTAGGCTTTTATGGTTTATGCCATGCATATGCAGTACCTTGTTTATGCAGCCTTTATGCTTGTGTACTTCAGTACAACACTCTTGTGCCCTTGTAGGATTGTTCCTAGATGCATATACGTTCTATGCATTGGTTGAGTGATGAACACTCTTGTGCCCTAGTAGGATTTTTCCTAGATGCAAATACTTCGTGTATTTTGCATTGGTTGAGTGTTGGATTTGCAAATGATACTCTTCAAATGAGCTTATCATCTTGCATGTCCGGATGTTCATTCCTTGTGTGAATGAGCATAGTGATTACTTTTGTATAGTGATTGCTTGTTTGATCTTGCCATGGTCTATTGTTTTTATTCCATTTTGCTTGATCACATTATATTTGCTCCATATGCATTTCAAGTTTTCTGCATACAATAATATTATTGTGTTATTGTGTTTCAGGAGATACTTGTTCATATGCTTCAAGAGCTTATCAGAATCTAGAATTAGGTGTGAGTAAGTTTTGCCTTTGTTCCCATACTCACGTTTAAATCTAGAGTCTATTTTAGGGTTTTGTCACGGAATAGCCAAAGGGGGAGATTGTAAAGTTGTTATTACAACTATGTATTTTGTTGGCTTTTATTCCGTGCTAAATTTGATTGTAATTATTATCAATCGTTTATACCCTGTATCTATTGTGGGATTTGTTGTAAGGGTTGTGTGATAGAGAGAGAGTGTGAAGACTCAAGCATTTGAAGGCTGAAGAATTCTCGCGGGTATGTCGCGACCTAGCTTCCCGCGAAGTGAATCATGTGCCCTGCACATGCTGGAATGAGAAGAGTTAGGCCAGGTGGAGACAGCTGTGTCTCGCGAGTATCTCGCGGGTAAGGCCTTCCCGCAAGACACCCGCGAGGCAATCTGTTCTGCCAGCCTGTACTGAATAACTGACACTTTCTGTGCCTATCCTATATATATCCTCATTACCCACAAATGTTGAGGAATGCTTCAAAGAGAAAACCCTAGCCAAACACATTGAGAATTAGAGATTGTCATCCCCACTTTTCTCTATACACTTGCTTGTGGTATTTCCTCAACTCTTCCCTCTCAATTTCCATACCATTGAGAGGTTGATAGCCCAAACACTTACCACACCCTTTGAGAGTGTTGTGTGACGTTTTGGTGCTGCTGGGAAGCATTGGAAGAAGCTTGGAATGGCAGATGCAACATGGAGCTTGTTGCGGGATCTAGAGAACTAAGACAAGACACGGTTCCGAGAAGCCTTGTTGGAGTAGGAGCTTGGAGGGCTTAGGTGCATCGGGTAGATTAGGTTTAGAGGGTCTCTTGCTAACCCATGTATCCCAACTGATTGTCTAGTGGATCGATTTTCGCTTGGAAGGCGACGGAGAGGTTTTTCGCCAAGTTCTTCGGTTTCCTCTTCGAAAACACGTCTCGGTGTTTTCTGTGTTTGCATCTCTCTTCCCTACTCTTGTTCATTTCATTTTTACTGTTGTGTTGCTTTAAATATGGATTAGAGTAGTTGTATTGCTTATACGCTTGTGTTTACACTATTCCGCACTTAGTATTAAGTTAGTGTAAAATCAACCAAGCCGTAAATTGCTCTTGTGTTTTCAATACATTTTCGAGCTTTCAAGCGATTTAACTTATTTTTCATGGGACAACTAGATGGCATATTGCCTAGTATTAGGTTCATGTTTTGGTTGATGATACCATTGCTTTTTATACTTGTGTTAGTATTGATTGTTTATATTCTCTCTTTGAGTTCTTGTCTTTGAACAACCATGTGATGTTTACCTTTCCCTTGTGCAGTTCGATGACTTAGGCAAGCCTACGAAAGAGAAAATGGAGGTAAAAAAGTCTAAACATCGACATAATTGCCTCAAGTTGGTTGAATTAATTGGCTTTGTTGGGTGTGGAGTTGATCTGGAGATTGCATTTTACATACTGAGTCATACTGTGTCACTTGAAAAGATAATTATCGATCCCCGCCATCCATATAGATGGACACCGAAGAATTTTGACAAGCATCTAGAGGCAAGAAGTCGTGCTTGGCAACACCGTGAAACAAGATTACCTCTAGGAACACAATTAGTGGTACCATAAAAATTATCAACTTCTGATGGTAAGGTGGGGGTGGAGCTTCTGAAATGTGCTTGGGTTTTTGACATCTTCAAAGAGTGAGGAGTGAATGAGAAACCTCATATTGATTTTGAATTTGAGATGGATCTTGATATGTGTCATGTGTATTATGAAATTATAAAGTTCAATAGTTATTTACGTTATTTACCAAAAACATAGTTATTTATATTATTTGGTTTTTATTTCTTTGTTTGAATTTGATCCCCCCCCCCCCCCCCCCCTTTTTTTTGTATACAATTGCCCAGAGAACAATATAAGTGTTAAAGACATTATTTATATTATTTGCATAGTAAATTAACGATGATTTTACTTTTGTACCATTTTTGTGGTATTTTCTTTCTAACAAAAAGAAAAGAAAAACTTTAGGGGGTATTTCTTATTTTAAGTACAAGACCTATTAGTAAATATAGCATTGAGCTATTTGAACAACTCTGTTTGACAGTTTGAATAGTATGTAACACTGCATGCAATTTTTTTTCCCCATAATGTTATGAATAGCGTTAATTGAGGTAGCGTTCTACGAAAGAATTGCAGTTACCAACTCCTTAAATTTTAAAGATCATGCCCTTTTTAGTGCTTTAATGCGTTATATAGCCTTGATTCATCACTTTGAAAGTAAGACAGTAGTAGCCACTGCAGTTACAAACTTATATGAATATGCGTTGTTGAACTTGACATGATGAAATACAAGTATGCTCCTTACGTCACACTGAAGTCAAAAGCTGTTTGGTCTGATTCGAACGAATGGAAATTCTTGTTAACCTTGAAAAATTCATTAACAATTTCTTGCTTTAAATTCCAATATTCTTTTGTATGTTCTGATCTGCAGTACTTTGTAAAGTCTTGCCTTGAATTAGATGTCTAATTCTAATAGGTTTCGGTATTTTAACAATTCAAATAATTGGGCTTTGAGGCCCAAATTGTGTTAGTGAAGAGATTCTGGTAGTGCACCATTCTAAATTGAAACCTTTTGCATCAATAGTGAATATGTTTGCAGGCTATATTGCACTAACTTTTATGGTTATTAAATGGTAGACATGGCAAACAGGCGGGTCGGGTCGGGTTCGGGTCGGGTCAATCGGGTTGCGGGTCACGGGTCAAAACGGGTCATTTTAAGCGGGTCAAAATCGGGTTCGGGTCAATCGGGTTGCGGGTTGGGTTGGGTTGAACCGTATTTTTCACATGAATTTTTTTTTTTTCTTTTTTTTAAAGAAAACAACATATATCTGTCATTTGAAAAGTTATGCAACAAATTACTTGATATAAAATGCATTATTTTGAATTCACCACTTATATCAAGAATGAACTCAATTAAACTTATTAATACTTATTCAACAATTACAAAATTATACAAATCCTAACATTACTATCTAAAACAAAATTACACAAAGATAAGTAAAACAAATATACAAGTTTTATTTCTACATAATATCAACATTCCAAATATAAAACAAAATTACAAATGACTTATTGGATAACTCATTTGATAAAGAATAAAAATATATAAGAAATTTACAATCTTGAAAATTAATTTTATAATCTATTATCAGTTGTGGTTGACACTCTATTTCAATTTGAGATATACTTTAAAATTTGATTGCTTACTTATTTATACATGGTCTCTTTTATGAATATCATATTATTGTTAAGCAACACACACTCTAGGAAATATCATAATTTATTTTGAAAAGCCGTTTATTTTGGACATAAATTATTAAAAAATAGGTCTAAGTATTCATAATTTATGCTAATTTGATACTTTAGCTTCACTATTTTCATACTTGTGAATATTTCTTACATGTCTACAATTTTAAATCTATGTTTTTAACTCTACTGTAACCAGATTATCTTGGCATGTACTTTGCTATTTGATATCTAAAAATATTTACTCATTACAGAATGTTCAACCATCAATCTTTCAATTAATTTGCATATAGTTATGTAAATGTATCAATTGTTTCCTTAAAGTTCACAATAAACAATTAAACCAATATTGTCTTAATTTTACTATTTTTTTTACCAAAAAAAAATGGTTCGGGTTCGGGTTCGGGTCGGGTCGGGTTGACCCGCAAAAACACGGGTCGAGTGTCAACCTGTTTTTGCTTCGGGTAAAAAAAAAATCGAGTTTAGGTCGGGTATTTTTCAGGTCGGGTCAAAAAATTATGACCCGTTTTGCCATGTCTATTAAATGGGTTTATTAGGGATTTGTTGTTAGAACAAGGATGACTACCCTTGTTTTTTTGGATCTGGTAATAAGGAGGACTACCTTGATGCTGAACCAAGGGGTTAAGTTTTTCAATATTGTCGACTAGTATTATTTTACAAAGAACAATGTTAACTCTGGACCTTCTCTTATTAAGAAGTTTTATCCCAAGCTTAAATAAGGAATATAAATGATCATATACAAAGTTTTGGGGTTTTATTCCTACCTGCATCAAAAATCAATTAATGTCTTGGTCTAATTTTTAATTTTATTACTTGTTTTTAAGAGAGAGAGAGAGAGAGATTATTTGGTGTGTGGTTTTGTAAAATATTGGTTTACTAAAATTTAAGTCTCAAACTATTAAGGGAGATTAATCTATAAATGATGATTTAACACATTTGCAACATTTTTTTTTTTGGAAACATTTTAGGGTTTCAATTGGGTTAAGATGCTATTGATCTTGTATTTTGGTAGTCTTGATAGAAATAAAAAGGAAAAATGCACTAAAGATACTACAAAATAATGTTTGCAATATGATATGACAATGACTACGATCAATGAACTTCAACAACCAAATTAATAAATGTTAAATTTTTTTTTTTTGTGATCGGTGACATGTAAATGTGTAATCCTATACTAAAATTTGCGTTATCGTTAGCATCACTAATAATAAAAAGAGTGCACAACCATTTTATATAGAGAAATGCTATGTTTCTAACATTTCTACAACATTTCCTAAGTGGCAAGTTGTTATTGGTTGTTATTGTTGGGGTAAAAAAGTAATCTTAGTGTTAGTTTCAAATTTGAACCAATAATAACTAACCACTTGTGATTTGTTGTAAAAATATTGTAAAATTGTTGTAGACGTAGCATCTCTTATATATATATATATATATATATATATATAATTTTATAAAATTTTGGGCCATTTACAATGGGGGACGGTGCCTTTTTTTCTTAGGGGTATTTTTTGTTTTTTGATTTTTGTTTTTTTGTTTGTTTGTTTGTTTTTTTTTTTTTTTTTTTTTTTTTTTTTTTTTTTTTGTTTCTGTTTTTGTGGTGGGAGACTTAGGCCTAGGCCTTGGGCCGGCCTGGACCTTGGTCTAGTTGTTTGGATAGCTTAGATACTTGGAAGAGTCTGTTAAGGCCTAAAGTTAAACTTGTTCACGGTTTCAACAAAAAAAAAAAAAAAAAACTAGTTCAAGGTCCTTGTGTTACACAGATTTAGTTGTGAATTTACAAAATGATGGGACAGACGAACCCTTTGGCTCAGACGAACTAATTAGACATCTCCGTCCACCACTCCACGTCACTGACGAATGGAGGTAAGTCATTTAATGTAGTATGCAATACCTCGGACGGTTACGAGACCAGTTGTATAGACCGTTGGAGGCCCATCAAAGCCTACATTACTGAGCCTGAAGGCGTTACCAAAAGAGGCATTAAAGCCACAATGGCTAGATGCTGTGGAACCATATATAAACGCTCCTTAGAACCAAAACAAGGTACACACAATCTCAAATACAAAGATACGTCGTAGCTCTGATCTCTGATACTTTCTTAGAACTTCCATACGTTGACTTTATCATCGGAAACTCTTTGGTAGGCACCATACCGTTGACCACCTAAAGAGGGTTTTGTGCAACATTTTCAGGTACAGGGACGAGGTTGCTGGCCCATTTGGACAAATCCCCTTAACTGACGATTTTTGTTTCATCACAGAACATAGAATTTTATTGAGAAATAGTGAATTAGAATGAATATAAGTGATATGCATGGTAATCAAGTAAGGTCTCCACTATAGCACAATTTTCTTGTGCTTTAAAGCTATTTCGGGTTTAAAGATGAATTTGGGAAAATTGGAATTGGTACCGGTTGGATGGGAGTTGGGACATAGAGGCATGGCGTCTATATTTATTGGGGTGTAAAACATCTGGTTCACTAATGAATCAGGTAACAAGATATATCACTTGCTTTCTTTTCTATTCTTTTCTTTTTAACTATTAGTTGCTTAAAATCATACAAATTATGCTCTCTCTCAGGTTGTGGAATGGGATAATCCCTACACTTGGTTTGAACCATAAATGGAATAGTTAGTTGTATTCTTACTTCTACATTTTCTGTAGTTGCCAACTTGCCATGGCTAATACCTTGTGTGAGTTGTGTCCCTATCAAAGCCTGAGAGTTTTTATTAAAATGCCACATTTTGTTCCACTAGATGTATAAATAAGTTTGTGAGTTGAAAAAATTTAGGCCAGCATGCAATTAATGCAGAGGCACAATAAAACTGAATTCTTGCTTGAGAATTATTTTTCCTGACTTGTTTGTGAACTTGTAAGATAAATTGATTTCTTGTTTCTTTTTGTACCGGAAAAGATCAAACTCTACTTTTGTTTGTGAACTAAAAAAAAAAAAAAAAGTTTAATTGCTTGATGATGACGATGGGTTTCAAAATGCGGTTTTTTTTTGTTTTGTCAGTCATGAGCAATTAATCTCAACCCTTGAGAAAGGTTCCAATCAACCCGCAGAGATTCTGCTCCCAAAAAAAAAAAAATTATGTTAAGGACAACTTTTGGCACAACTTTGTGCCACAACTCGTAATTTGTAAAAGTATGTCAGTGGGTCATGTGAGGACACACTCTTACCAATCACAACTCGCCACATAACGAGTTGTGGCATAAAATTGTGCAAAAAATTATGTCCCTAGCATAATTCCAAAAAAAAAAAAGTCATATAGGCAAGAGAAATGCATGTAGACGATAGGGTCTTCTTTGTATAGTTGACACAGCACGTGGATCTTCAAGAGCAAAGAAATCTATAGTACACTGTACACTGTGTTGAACATTCTTTGCCGTGGGGATTGGAGTTGAAAAAGGGCCTCAATTGAGTCAAAAGGTTTCCGAAATCCCTCTCCTCTTTAACCCTTTAAACCTTTTTCTTTTTCATACAATATTATGTTTTCCTCCTATTTTCTGAATCATGACGAAAACTCTCTTCCATCATTTATTATTTTACGATTTTTCCTTTTTCTTTTTTATAACCATCCAAGTGATATTTGCATTAATTTCATTTTGTGTTCGCAATTCCAAATTGTTTTATATATAGATATCTCCAAGTCTTAAACCTAAATTAACCTTTACATTCTTAATTTTATATATGGTATGAAAGTTGGCAAAAACATTGTAGTTTAGTGACATAACATATTCTCATTTCAACATAGTCTTGAATTTCGCCCAACAACTTTCCTAGCACATTGATACCATAATGTTTATGAGGGCAAATCATAATCAGCAAGTAGAGTATTATTAACCAACATAAAGCAACTTTTGAATGCCACTGTCAATAGTTAACTTCATTCCAAAGCTATTACTTTTAAGACAGTTCTAAAATTAAAAACTCATAATCACTTTGAAGAAAATCATCCGAAATTGAAAATCTAAAATCTAAGAATATCATAAATAATCATCATTGTGTAGCAAATTGCTAATTTTGTAATATAACTTGGTTGCTTTCTATTGAACTTGTAAACTGGAAATAGTTTTATAAATTTTTAATAAATGATCATTTATCCCAAAAATTTGATTTTGATTTTAAAAGGTAGATAACTCCAAGGGATAACACAATTGGTTAAGAACCATGCCTTATGAAGCAACTCAAAGTCTAAAGTGATAAAGACAAGTAAATTTAATCACTGAATCAATATTTTTTTATATGTTCATGCGGCAAGTTAACCCATTTGTGAGCATTTGAAATTTCATGTAATAAGTTGTAAGAGGACTCTTTGAAAGCAATCTCATGAGTTAGGGTGTAGCAACAAAGGGTAGACACTAGATATGCAACCTCAATTATGAATTTGGAGTACAGCAATTCAGTGAGTGCTAAAGTTGAATGTATAATATATACCGATGTTGACTAAAGCTCTTGGCAATGGCATTCTATGGGCCGTCTAATTAGCCAAATCAGAGTAAAAAAACAAAACAAAACTTAGATACAGTACCTTAGGTGCTGTTCTTTAGGTTCTCCTCTTAAGATTTTGCCATGTGGCTACTTAACTAAAAAATATACTTCCTTTCTATGAGAAAAAATCTACATGACAGAATTTTAAGAGGAGAACCTAAAGAACAACACCTAAGTACTGTAACTAAGTCTTGCCCTTAAAAAAAATGATCATAGGGATATTCTCAAACTTAAACCATCATTGAAAATAACTTCAAAGAGTGTGAAGATGCTTTGGCTAAAACTGTAGTGCATGTGGGTTGGCTTTTGTTAGCTTTAATTGAAGATCGATTTCCCACGACGTGAGGAGAGCTCCTTTAATTGGGGTTTTCTTTTTCTTTTTCTTTTTTGTGGGAATCTTCTTTGATTAAGTTACAAGTCATGTTAAATAGTGTTCAAAAAAACAAAAATTTTGCAAATTTATGTCCTACTCTTAATATTCCACTTATATTCTATTGATAGCACCATATCATATATTTGATTTTATTACATTTTTTTAATTTTCAAAAGAATGTCTTTTTTTGTTGTTTGTATTCATTTAAGGACTTTTCTTGTTAATCTATGTAAAGCCTTGGCTAATATTTTTTTTTTTTTTTTTTGGGTTAAAGATGATTGTATCCCTTTATTTGTCAGTAAATATTAAGAGAGAAAAAAAAAAGGTAAACCTTCATGTCTTTAATCTTATTAATATTAACATATAAATAAATTCTTAACATGTCATCTTTTTAGTGGGGATTGAAATCTAAAGCTCCATTAATGTATGTAGTTAAATCTTTTTTTTTTTAAAAGAAGCAAAAGTTGCATGATTATTAAATTAAAGTTAATTTTTTTTAATAGATATATTAAAATTAGTATTTTCTCTCACAAATATTTTTATTTCTTTTAATTTTTAAAACTTTTTTTTTCAATAATTAAGATTAAAAATTGTTTTTAAACTCTCAGTTATCTATATCAAATAGAGAGGACAAGGACAAAGATAGCAACACGTTCAAGAAAAAATTTAATAAATGGAAAAGTTTAGGACCACATTATTTTTCACAACTTCTTGCCACAATTGTGACGTGGCAGAGTGTGATTGGTAAAGAAAAAATGGTAAGTCATGTGTAAGTGATAGTTAATCACTCACAATCTGCCACATTAGAGTTGTGGTAAAAAAATGATGGAATAATTTATAGTCCTAGAATTTTTCTTAATAAATACCAACAAAAGTGTCCCATGACGAACCACAAGTGGGTCCCCCTCAACACTTCTTCTCTACTCTCTGTCTCTCTCTATTCCTTCCTTCCTTCCTCTCTTTGTGACACAAATTGAAGTCTCCCTTTTAATTCATACATGCATGCCATATTGCCATTTCTTTGCCATCCAAAGAGAATTACGATATGGGAAGAGAAAGCATTGAAGAAGGAGAGCTATCAACTCCTCTAGTTGCCAAAGATGAACACCATCAAGTTTATGGCAGTGGTACTAGTAGTGGTGACCATGTTTGTGCCAACACTACTGGTTGTGATGATGGTGGTGAGAGTCAGAGTGGATCTTCCTCAGCCAAAGGTGTGGTCGTGCTTAGCACTTTGGTTGCTTTCATGTTTGTGTCATCGTACTTTAGTTTAGCATAGAGTGGTCTACACGCTCTCTAGTCCACACGGTCCATGGTCTACAAAGATTTTGGTGTGTTTATGATGAGTACCAAATTCTATGATATCTAACTAGATACATTTGAAATGGAGAGAAACTATTGTAACACAAATCATTGGAATTATTAATGCTTGAAGAATTATTAATTTCTGTATCTTCACTTCAGTTTGAAGTGTCACAATGTTTTCTATGCTACTAGAGCTAGCCTACTAGGCCATGATAGAACATATTTTAGTTGAATCACCAAATATTTGTAGGGATTTTACATACAAATGCATCTAAATGATTGGGGTATAGATTTGTCAGGCTTAGTCTTTTGTAAGATTGGAGAGAATAACAGAATAAGACAATAATGGGATGGGTATCTCTATGCAGGATGCCTAGACGTTTGATATGCTGACTACTGAACTGAAAATGATGTATAATTGATTTTGTAGGTGAGGTACTCATCACTTGCTCTGTTGCTCAGACTGGAATCATGGATGACCTGGGTCTTGCAGTGGCAGAGGTGGGTGTAAAACTATATAGTGCTCCATTGTTAGAGCTTTCTTAATGAAGTGAAGTGAATCAAATTGCTTTATGCAATGTCCACTTTGTTGCATTGTTTGGTTATTTCTCATTTGCTTGCCTTACACATTTTTGTATACGAGACTCTAAACATCTTTGGGTTATAATGCAGTACTCACTTTTTGGTTCAATATTGACAATTGGAGCAATGATAGGTGCAATAGTGAGTGGCAAAATAGCAGATTGCATAGGTAGAAGAGGTGTAAGTACTTCACCCTAGAATTATCACTAGTTGTTTTGTTAAGTTTCAAACTCCACAGATCACCAGTTTTTCAATTTGTTGGTCCTTTTGCAAGGCAGACAATGGGCTTTTCAGAGATATTCTGCCTTGCAGGGAGGCTTGCCATAGCGTTCTCAAAGGTTTTGAATCCCATCTCTTTGTTTTTTGCAGTTCCAAACATTCATGTTGATGTTAAATACATAATAACCTCTAACATTACCTGAAAAGATGTTTATATTGGGAAATTAAAATAATTTTGGCGCATCCTAATTACTCACTTTGTAGTTGCTCTTACAAAAAAGTGAATTTAGATGATCATAAGTGATCAGAAACAACAATGTCATTGTTTTAAGAATCAATCTGTAGTGAGTAAATATATTATCATAGCTTCACTTCCTAATGTCAAATGTTTGGTGCTTGTTGAAAGGATACTCGGCTACTGTTGGTTTGAACCAAATTCTTAGTGTTTAAAGGTTGGTAAAGTTAAATTTATCTGTTTGGTTCGGCAATCAGGTGTACACAGGATCTCTCTCATTAGGCATGGGAGGAATTCCTTGGGTTATAATGTCAGAGGTAGATTTACCTTATCAGACTTGAAACACCATCTTTTATTGTCAAATAATGGCCATGAAAGCCTATGGTTGACTGAATGGAGTGGTTTCCGTCTCAGATATTTCCCATAAACATGAAGGGCTCAGCAGGTAGCCTTGTGAGTTGTGACATTGGTTAGCTGGTTAGGTTCTTAGATTATATCATATGCTTTTAACTTTCTAATGGATTGAAGCCAGCAGGTACCAAACCAGTCTTATCTCTTCATAGAGCTGTTATATTGGGTACAAACTACAATATGATCACTTTAGTTTTAAATTTATGTTTACTTTTTATCAAGAACATTCTTCATATTCCCAAGCATGTGGCTTAACTGTTCTGTTCGTAGCAAAGTTGGCATCTGAGACCAAGGGGCGAACACTAGAAGAAATTTAAGCATCATTGAATCCATTTTCAGAAGGATGAATATCCTATTCCCATATGATGGTACCTATCCATGTTTGAATAAGCAAAATAATTTTCAAAACCCATAAAATTGTGGCATTGTCTGTTAGAGACTAATTGGTGTTGACTATTTGTCACATGAAGCAAGGTTTTTAACCATCATAGAATTATTTAGTATTTATTTTCTATAACTGTTATGGGATTGATAACCATAGCTTGAATATTTATCTTTGACCCATTAATCCTCCTTTTTTTAAAATCTATTTTCTTAGTCTTTAGTGCTTCTTCTTTTTTCTCCCATCTTTTTCTATTTTCCTCCTATTGTCTTAACCTTGACCGAAACTCTCTTTCATCCTTTTCTTTATAGTTTTTCCTTTTTAGGTTTAACCTAAATCATTCTCTTATTGTTGGCATTAGCTTCAAATTAAAACACGTTTTAGATTTGGTGAGGATGGTCTGATTGAGTTTAGGGGTAATTGGGTGATTTAAACTAATTTTGGTTTTCTTATGGTTTTTTTTTTTTTTTTTTCCAGAAAATATTTTCTTACACTCATTTATATCTACTATTTAAAACAAAAAAAAACAAGAATAAAATGTTCACATTTAAAAACTAGAAAATATGAAAAAGTGGAAATAAAAAGTGAGTGTGATAGTATCATTGCTTTTATGCATCACTTTGTTTGTAGTTCTTGTCTTATGAGTTATGAATTGTGTTTTTGTGTGTTTGATCAACATAAAAGCAGTTTGTTATTCATAGGAATAGGAGACAACTTATGGCTTTGGGTTATTAGTGTTGTGGTGAGTTTAGGTCATATGTACAGATTTGGATTTTGGACTTTGGACCACGTGCGTGGTGGTTTTTGTTGAACGACTTTAATGGCCTTTAAGTAATTATTTGGATTTGAAGGGGTTAGGTGTTGGTTGGGCCAACTGTGACTTTAGGTATTAGACATTTTGAAGCAAGTGTTCATTCTTGATGATCATTCTTTTTTTTTTTTTTTTTATAAATTGCAAAACTGACTCTTTAACTTTCTTCAAATTTCATTTCAGTCCTCTAACTTTCTTTTTGTTCATTTCAGTCCTCTAAGTTTCAGATTTATTCAATTAAGGCATTTTCGTTAACTTTTGTTAAAATTTTTTGAAAAAAAAATTCTGAAAAAAATTTTTAGTCATTAATTGAATTTTTTTAATTTAAAAAAATTGAAGAAAAATTTATAAAATTGAAAAATTAACCACAACATATAACAAAAATTGATGGAAAAGCCATAATTGAATAAACTTGAAAGTTAGAAGATTGAAATGAACAAAAGTAAAGTTAGAGGACTGAAATGAAATTTGAAGAAACTTAGAGGGTCAGTTTTGCATTTTACTCTTTTATATATATATATATATATATATTTAATGTAAACATGTGGAGCAATGGATTGGGATACATGAAATATAACTTTAGGATAATCGCTTTTACAATAAGAAAATATATTTTCTAAAATTTACTTGACTTCTTAGTGTAATTTATTATTTTCTTAAAAATCAAGAAATAATCACCAAAAAAAAAAAAAATCTTTCATTGAAGGGAAACATTAATCCAATAAGATATAGAAAGAGAAATGTAACGAATGAGAGAAGGAAAAGCCTATGGTTGAGTTTATTTAGCAAGTTAGTATGTTACTTTATCTTTTCTCTCTTTACTCCAATGTCTTTGAATTTTCACATAATAGTGTTAACAGGTGGTTCTTTTTCTTTACTCCAATGCCTCTGAATTTTCACATAATAGTGTTAACAGGCGGTGGAAATGGGGATGGTGATGGCAATAGCAAAAGCATTAACAATGATGATGGTGGTAGTGGCGGTGGCAACGACAGTATAAATAGTAATTAGCAATGAAACTAGAATGTCAAAATTAGGGGCTCAAAGTAACAACAACTATATAAATAAATTTAGAAGATTCATATTAAATTAAGAAAGTTTCTTCTCTCTTATCAAAAAAAAAAAAAAAAGTTTCTTCTCAAAAAAAAAAAAAGAAAAAGAAAAAGAAAAAGAAAAGAAAGAAAGTTTGTGAGATATCAATATACTACAATTTAAAATTTTTGGATCCCCAAGCATATATGTATTTTTTGTCCAAGAGTGTGGTCATGGCGGATTGGTTAATACGTAATAGTATGACAATTATAATGTTGGTAGAATTTATAAATAATGCATTCCTTCATAGAGATTGAACTTCGAATTTGGCTTCTTCAAAATCTAAATCATAAAACAACTCAAAAATTTTTAATTACCTTTATTGTTAATATAAATAAAGGAAATCAGTATTAGAAAATTTTAAATTACAGTTTTGAGTATCTTCTACCTTAAAAGTCATAATCCAAATACAACAAATGAGATAAAATAATATGTGTATATAATCTAGATAGAGATGTGTAAAGAAATCTCATTAATTAATGAATTAGAGAATAAAACGTTGTGGGTTCTTTTTTTAGATAGCACCTAGGCCCAAGTAGAAATAAGAATCTTGAACCTTATACTTGTGGTTTGGTGGACTGGGCTTGGTTCACCGCAACTGTGTTGAGCTGATTACGAACCAAGTTGTGCACAAAACATGGATCCTACATCACATACACATTTATACAAACAAACAAAATATATATGTATTATACAGTAAGGAACAGTAAAGGAATAATACAAAAGGTAAATAAGACGCCAGGGATCCTCAGAAAGATAAATGATATTTCATTATTTTTTTGAGTTTTAGTACATGGGGTCCTTTTTTCACTGGGATATGTCACAAGGTCCAAATAAGTTTAAAAGTCACAGACTTAGATAGCTCTCTATAGGCTTCTAAGACTTGTGAGGTTTAAATTCCTTTGAATCCAAGTGTATCCTCTAGTGCCTGTCTCAGGATCCCTCACAGTGTTTTCCCTCTTTTCTCATTTTTTGAATTTTAAAGAAGTTTTTTAAAGGATCTTTTTGCTCTGATTCCTTATTGCTGAATGGTTTTTGCTGATGACTTCTCCCCTTTTTATAGTACCTTCCTAGGGTTTTTGGTGTACCACTGATTCCCTCCATTTGCTGCCCTAGGTACTAGAACCAATGTTGTGTTAGCAACATTGGTGGTTGGTCCCTTCCTCATTTTCTCACTATGTTTTCCTTTTGTGGTTTTGCCCCAAAAAGCCCCCAGCTGACCTTCTTCTTTTGGGGGGTCCTAAGGGCTGACTTTCAATCCTCTCTTCCCAAAGCTTCTTAATACTCCTTCTCAAACCCACATTTTGGCTGCTTCACCTTTTGTCATTTTCTATAAATGGGTAGATTCTTCCCTGTCAAGTTGAAAGATCCCCAACCACCTTCCTTCATGGTTCACCTTCCTGCGTTCCTCGAGGTACCAGACTTCTTTTTCATGAAGTGCTGATTCCTAAGTCATCAACCTTTTTTTGAGCCATAGGCAGCTGATGGGACATGCCTATCTTCATTCCTTGTGTCCATGAGCATGCTCCCTTGAGCTGTCCAAGTCCCAGCTGATCCCTTCCTGCATTTTCCGAGGATCCCATGGCTCTTGCAGTCCCAAGGTATCCTGGTTTCGTCCCTTTCTAGGCTCCCCAGAAAACTCTCATTACAAAGGCTGGGCTGAGCTTCATTTTTCCTTTTCCTTCCCTTTTAAGGCCCCAAAGCTTGCCCATCCATGGGTTTGGGCTTCCTCTTACTCATTTTAAGTGGACTTTAGTTGGTGGATTGGGCCTTGCCTACTTTTGAGGGCCCCTTTAGTTTTAGATTTATACTTGTAATATTTTGGACCGCAACAAACATTAGTATGAACAAGTTTAGGAATAGAAATGGGGGCGGGGGAAAGAAAGATGAAAAGTTAGCATAAAGTCTAAACATGGGAAAAAAAAGATAAAATTAAAGAGAAAGAAAGGTATATATATAACTTAGAGAAAATCCAATTAGATTTCAAATTAGAATTCAATTAGAGTCTAATTTTGCGTCACGTGTACCATCTAATTTAAGTTTTTAAACTTTTGTGTCAAGTGGGTTAATTCAGTATAAAAATTGGATTTCAATTAAAGTTTAATTTTACGTTACCTATCTAATCTAAGTTTTTTTCATTTTTTATGTCAAATGAGTTAATTTAGTGTAGAAAACGAGGAGTCCAATATAAATAAACTATAAAAAAACCTAATCATATACCTAACTCTATATATAAAATTAGAGGAAGAGAGAGTGTGAATGATTTTATATTTATGAGCTTTTTTTTTTTTTGTATAACTAAAAACAATTCAAATTTATAAGTCATTTATGTAATATACAGTGCCGGCTCAACATACTAAGCGAGTGAGGCGATTGCCTAAGGCCCCCAAGCAAAAAAAGGCCCCAAATTTTGACCAATAAAAACCAAAATTTGCTAACTCAATTGTTGTGAAAAATGTAATATATATCGTAACATTACTTCTAACCAGTAGGATCCATTTCTTGAAAGTATTAATTAAGCCCAAAATTCTAACCAATAAATAAAAAATAATTTTTTTATCAAAGAAAAAACTAGAACAAATAAATTTTTCGTTTGATGTGTAACCTTTCAACTTCTCCATGGGTGTTTTTCAGTGTAAAATTCATTAACTCCCACACAGAGAAGCTAAAAAAGCACACACTCTCTCTCAACCAAACAACTAAACTTTTAAGACAAAAATTATATACATATTCAATCTCAGACCTCAATTTTTCTTGTACGAATTGCTGGAAATTTTGCCCCACTCTCTATTTAAAGCATAAAAAAGAAATTGTTTTGAAGCTGTAGCTGCTGTGCTTCAGACCTTCTTCTCCTCATTTGAGTCTGATCCTCAGGTTTATTACTTCTCTAGAACCTTTGCTTCTTTCCTGAACTTTCTCATAATTCAAGCTATCTTGTTTTACTTTCTCTTTATTTTATTCTTGGTAATTACTTTAAATTTTGACACAGCACATAGGTAAACTCATTTTCATTTGTACATTCATTTAACATATTGGTTGGGACGTGGAGTAGCATAGGACCATAAATTTATTTTATTTTATTATTTTAGTAATCATGGAACTACGTCTATACTTATCTCTTACGGTTTTAATTTTTTAAATAAATTTCACCTTCAATTTTTTGTTGAGAATTTCGTTGATTCTTTATAAAAATAATTTACTTGTATACTCTTGTATGGGTCCACATTAACACCACTAGTTGTTATTTTGTTAACAAATAAAACTATTTTTGTGAGAAAAAAAAAAATCAACCGACAAAAAATTTTAATATTAAATTAAAAAAAAGGCCCCACTCAAAATTATTGTTTTAGGCCCCAAAATACCTTAAGCCGGCCCTGGTAATATACCATGATTATGTATTGTCCATTACTAACTAGGTAATATGCGCGCGTGTGCACACACACACACATATATGCTTTTTTAAACAAAAGTTTAGAGAAAATTGAATTAGAATCAAAATTAGATTTTGCTTTTGTTAACTTTTCATACAAATTAAATTGTTTATATTTTTGCTGTTATTTTTTCACTAAACTAATGAACATATTTTTTATATTATTTCTATTAAGATATTTGGTATGCGAAGATATTGAACGTAACAAATTGTAATTGAGCTGAACGATCTCATGTACCCATCCCCATTCAATTTAGGAGGTACCAATTGACTAATTTATTATTTTATTTTGTGTTGTATTTAATATAATTTCATAGAAATAATTGTTAATTGATATTGTATATGTAATATCTAACAGTGATTTTCAAAATTATATATGTAATAACAATGTAATGAGAAACTTGACGTAACCAATATCATGAAAATTGCAAAGAAAAGCTATTTTAGAACCTCCAAATATCCTGGTCAAACTATGTCCTATATGTTTAATAACTCTAACTATCATCAATAGCACCACTACAATTCATCATATCTATTCGTAAACATGGGTTACATACTAGTATAAATAATAAAACAACATAAATGCCTTAGGTATATAAACTTAAGCAAGCAAGAATCAGTGTCTTGTCTACGTGTTTGCTTCTTATATTTTTTCTTTGTTTCACTTTCTTTTGTGCTGGAGAAGGTATTTTTAATACAATGGCATAACGATCATATGCATAGTAGAAGTTATAAATTAACTTCACATGAACTTAGCTTAACAAAATTAAAATTGAGGTTAGCTTGGAAGCTTCCCTAGGTGTGTTTTAAAGGCAAATAAAAGAGAAGGAAATGTATATAAATCTAATCTAGTAAGCATAGATGCCTTAGGTATATAAATCTATGCAAGCAAGAATCAATGACATCTTCATTGATTATTTTCAATGAAGGTAGACATTAAACTAATAAGATATAGAAAGAGAAAATGTAATGAATGAGAGAAAGAAAAGCATATGATCAAGTTTATTTTGCAAGTTGGAGTATCTTGCTTGATCTTTTCTGTTTCTTTTACTCAAATATCTCTAAATTTTCATTTAATGGTGTTAACAAGTGGTGGAAATGGGGATGGTGGTGGCAGTGGTAAAAGTATTAACAATGATGATAGTGGTAGTGGTGGTGACAATGGCAATATGAAAAGTAGTTAGTGGTGAAATTAGAACGTCAAAATTAAGGGTTCATGGTGGATTGATTGAGAATAAATCGATAGTATGGACACATTTAAGAAAAGAACGGGGGAGAAAAGAAAGAGGAAAAGTTAGAATGAAGTCTAACCATGGGGGAAAAAAGATAAAATAAAAGAGAAAGAAAGGTATATAAATCTAATAAAGAAACATAAATGCCTTAGATATAAAAATCTAAGCAAACAAGAATCAATGACTTGTCTACTTGTTTGCTTCTTATGTTTTTTCTTTGTTTCACTTTCTTTTGTGTTGGAGAAGGTATTTTTGGCACAATGACATAATGATTGTAGAACTAGAAGTTATGAATGAACTCCACATGGAATTAGCTTAACAAGATTGAAATTGAGACTAACTTGGAAGTTTCCATAGGTGTGTTTTGAAGTAAAATTAAAGAGAAAGAAAGGTATATAAATCTATTCAAGTAAGTATAAATGCCTTAGGTATATAAATCTAAACAAGCAAGAATCAATACTTGTGTATGTGTTTGCTTCTTATGCTCTTTCTTTGTTTTACTTTCTTTTTTGTTGGGGAAGGTATTTTTGGCATAGTGGCATAATGATCCTATATATAGAAGAAGTAATAGATGAACTTCACATAAACTTAGCTCTAAAAAAAATTGAAATTTAGGCTAATTTGGAAGCTTTCCTAGGTGTGTTTTGAAGCCTAAATTGAATTCTTCTTTATGTAAGTATAGATAGTTGCTTTTGCAAATTTGTTTATATAGATGTGGGTGTTTTTTTTTTTTGTTTTTTTTTTTTAATAGTATGTTGATTTGCTTGCTTAAAATTTGTCATATAGATGTTAAATGTAGTAAACTTTTAGGCTTATTTAGTTGTTAATTTTTACTTGAATTAACAATATATATTTGTGAGATATATTATTGAATCACAATCTTATTAAATATCTATCATAGGTTTATCATATGCAAAATTTCACAACATTTAGTTGTCAATGCCTTCTACAATTAAATTTAAGTTTTTTTTTTAGTCACAAGAAAAGGGAGATCAATTATAGTTGAAACTTTTGTGGAAGCATAATGTCTTTCTCGTTTTTTCTTAGCTTTATTATTATTATTATCATTTTACATGGAGAGTGGAGACCTTCAAAATATTTGAAACGAGGACCTTAATAAATTATAACTCATTTTATAATGTAAATAATAACTTATACATAGTGCCTATCAAATATTCAAATTTTCTTCTATTAACAGACTTAGTTGAAAATCCATAAGCCCACCCACATTCTCAGGCCCAAATTCACCCTACTAATTCTAAACGACCTGTAAACTCAAAATAGAGATAGTGTTCTAGATCCTTCCAAACTAATCAGCGTCCAGCTCCCAAATGTCTCCTATCTTTCTTAAAATCCCATAATCCCCACCTCTAATCTCACAAGCTGACATTAAAAATTGGATTTCCAAATCAAATTTGAGCAAGCCCAGCCAGCGAGAGCATTGGCATCTCAGCTTGGTGGAGAAGTGCCAGATTGTCTATTTGGTATTGGTCTTTACTCTACCAGCCTTCAATCAAACATCTCATGTGCATCTCTCTCTTTCTCAGTTTGTTTTCTAACCAAATTTGATGTTGTCCAGACGATGGAGCTTCAACATTGGCGGCATTGGCAGCATCCGTTGGTCTTTAATGAAGACGAGAGAAGTGGAGATCTTTGTTTTGGGTGCAGGGAACCAGTATTTGGTCCTAGCTACAGTTGTATAGAAAGCGATTGCGATGGTTACTACTATCATCATAAATCATGTGCTGAACTACCCCTTGGGTTGCACCATCCCTCATACCCAAATCATCCTCTTATTCTCTTCGACATACATACATATTATGATAAAAATGATGAAGAATATGACAAATTTAGCAAATGCGACGTCTGCGGAGAAAAGAGTATAGAATACAGTTATTGTTGTTACCGTTGCAACTTCAACATTCACATCAGATGTTCTTCTTTATCACTCACCATCCAAACTGAAGTCCATGACCACCAATTGACCCGCACTTGGAAGCTGTTGAAGTTCACTTGCGACTTCTGTGGCAAAAAAGGCAATCTACCCTACCTTTGTGCCCAATGCGATTTCGGTATACATTCACGTTGTGCTGCTTGCCCACGCAGACTGAAAGTTGATCGTCACAACCACCCTCTCCACCTCACCCCTTCTCTTGAAGTCCATCAATCCGACTCTCCAATTTGTCGACTCTGTGTTCGAAAAGTGGATACACTCTGCCTTTACTATTGCTCAAGATGCGATTTTGCTGCCCACCTCTATTGTGCTATGCTCCCCGGAGACAGGGAGTTCATAAATTTGCAGGAACTTAAAGAGGAGCAGTCCACCGAGTCAAAATCTGAAGATCCAGAGCTCCATCAATCCTTGGACTCAGAAATTTGCAAAGTCATAAAAACCACTGTGGGGGAGGACGGAACTAAAATAGCCACTGAAATCAAACACTTCAGTCACGAGCATGATTTGAAGCTTACCGATGAGATTCCGAATAACACAAAATGCAACGGGTGCTTACAATCCATTCTCTCTCCATTTTACAGTTGTACCTCATGTGGCTTCTTTCTTCATAAATCTTGTTCTAAATTACCCAAAATAAAACGACACCCACTTCATCGGCACCCTCTCACCCTCAATTATCAGCAAGCTTCTTTTTTCTGTGTTACCTGTGCCCAGTGGTGCAACGGCTTAAAATACAACTGTCAAATATGCGAGTATAATTACAATGTTCAATGTATTTTATTATCAGACACCCTCACTCTTGCCTGTCATGGGCATCGTCTTTACCTCTCCTGGACAAACTCTCTACAAAAGTGTAGTAATTGTAATTTTGAAAACTATTGTGTATTCCGCTGTTCCACTTGTGATTTTGTTCTAGACTTAATATGTGCTACACTACCACTAACAACATGGTACAACCAACACGAACATCCATTCACTCTCTATTATACTCCTGAAGATGACTCTGGTGAATATTACTGTGAAATCTGTGAAGAAGAACGAGATCCCAAGCAATGGTTCTACTACTGTGCAGAGTGCAGCTTTCCTGCTCATCGTGACTGTATTCTTGGGCAAAATCCAAATGTCAAGCAACACATATAATGGCCACCAGTTGGGAGGTGCTACATAGTAATTTGACTCTCACCCACACACAATGTACTTTCATTGAAGAAATAAAAACCAATGACATTGTTAAAAGTGATCTATCAATGTACCCAATATAATTTCAACATTCACAATAATTGTTTATAGGAAGACCACTGTTGTTTTAATTTTTATGTATATTTTTCATTTAGGTTGAGCCTTTAATTCTTTATTTTTTCATCTATTGTATTATTATGGTTGTCTATTGGTGTAGTTTTGGGGAACTTTGTTTTTAGGATGAAGCTTATTAGGCATTTTATTGGTTTGTGGCTAATAAGTGTAATATGCGGACATCATGTACATGGGTTCCACACCCCTGCTTGTTAATGAATTATTTACTTTTAAAAAAATAAAAAATAAAAAAATCTTGAACAGGAAAATCACGATGTCCACAGACATTCACTGCTTGTGTTTTTTGGTGTCTAAGATTCTGTTTTGTTCTATTTTAACCTATCCATAGGATCTCCTGCCAGTTGAGAGGAGCCTTACATTTATAGTACAAAATAATTTTGTTTCTAAGGTACTTAACCTTTTTACTACCACAAGGATAGTGTTCCGGCATTTGGGATTGAGGTATTTGAGAATGGGAGGTGATGATGACAGTAACAGTGCTAGAACTAATAATGTTAACAGTGAAGTCTAGAAAATATTGTGGAAAGTTAAAATTTCTGCAAAGTTTCACTTTTTATCTGGAAAATACTGCATGATGCTATACTAGTTAAGGCAGTCTTATTAGATAGAAAGCTTAGCTGTGATGTTGCTTGTAAAATCAGACTTCATAACAGAAGGTAGGCCCATCAAGGATTGACAAATTATTTCAATCCCAGATGGAATTTGGAAGAGAGATACCAAATGGAGTGGCGCGCTTTTGTTGCAAAGTCTAGAGAAGGAAGAAGACTCTTTGTTGGATGTTTTAACAACACATGCTTCAACAGGATGGTGGCCAGATCTAATACTGCATGAAAAGCAAATTTTCAAAACTCAAATATGGCACTAGATTTTCAAATAATGACTCTTGATATCAGGTCCATTACTAGATGATTTGGATAATGGCTCTCAAAAAAGATTGAGGGTTTAATTTGGGAATTAAGTTTCTATAATATCTACACGTATTTATACCACTCCTTTCTCTACTAGCATATTTGAGGTTAAAGTGTTCTTAGAATCTGTGTTAAAACCATGCGGCATCTCATGTTCTGTAAACTTATTTGTGAGTTGGGTATGTTAATTATTACAACATTTAGCTTGGTACTTTGAAAGATATTATGATATCCTGTCCTAATCCCTGTAGATTGTGTCTTTCGAGTGTGATACATCTTCTAAATTAATCTTGATTATTTTTACTCTCTGTTTGATACTCAGTTAGTCACCAAATAATGTATTTGTTTAGAGGTATTCTCTTCTTCTTATGCTTCATTAGTGGTATTCTTATTGTTAAATTGTTATTTATCATTTCTTGGTATGTAATTTAATTAATTTCAAAATGGGAATAGAGCTTTAGAACATTCTTGTTTTTCTACCTTTCTCTTTATTAGTTGTTCAATATATTTCACTTAGTTATAATAATGCATTTACGAGTGTGTTTAATTTTCTCAAGACGATCAAGTTAATGCCTTGTATTCTACACCATCTATCTGTACTAAGGCAAAAAAATGCAGCAAATGAATTATGGCCAGTAAAAACTGATGATTATTTCCCATAAGCTTTACTGTTTTTCCATCTACCTTTAGTTGACCAAGCAAAATTGATTGAAATTTACTGCCATTAATAAGCTTGACCAATGCTTGCTAGAAGGTATGCAGACAGGGCAAATGCTTATTGGACTGACTTTTTCACTAGTTGCCCAGTCTTGAAGCAATATGTCCAAATTCTGAGGGGATATTATTTGGTATGACATCAGTGTCAATCTGCCTTGGTGGTTATGTTGAATCAGAATAGATAGGGATAGCTATTTCCTCCATTCCTCTACACTTGATTTGCTGGATGCAAATGACCTAGCATCTCATGCTGCCATCCTGGAAATTCCTGGTAATTTTTTCTTGGTATTTGGTCACAAAAGTTATCTATTTTATATTCCAAGAACTCTGCAAGGAACACAAAGATGTGTTCTACGCAGAGAGAGGATGATGTTTTCCGGTCATCAATAGGGTGGAGTTTTCTCACCATTTATTTGGGTTATAAACATAAATGAAGGAATTTTCCTTATGTTAAAAATAAGCAGCATGACAACTTGAATATTTGGCTGGAAAGAGATCCGATGGTGCCAACTCTGTCAGCCTGGAGGATGCTTTAGGGATTGCACAGCACCATGATGCCATCACTGGCAATGCTAAACAACATACAACCAATGACCACGCAAAACACATGGCTTTTGGAGCCTCTGAGGTAGGCAGCTAATCTTCATTTGAATTTGACATTCTGAGTCTTGTTTTATATTCTTTGCACCATTGTTATTGTATGATAAAACTCTGTAAGCTATCCTTTAAAATGCAACAAATTTTCATAGGCAGAAGCTGTTGTAAATGCTGTCCTGTCATGCTTCACTAATAAGAAATCAAGAGATCAATATGGTTCTATGAACCTATTATGGTCTTGTGTAAACTATCCTTGTAAGCTATCCTTGCAAAGTTATCCTGTAAGAGATCAATACAGCTCTGTAAGCTATCCTTGCAAAGTTAGCTTCATATGGTTCTATGAACCTATATGGTCTTGTGTAAACAATGGGGCAAGTAAATGGACTTTTCTTCTTTTCTGTTATTTTTTGTTCTTGCTATTCTTCATTGCTTAGTACCAAAAACAAAATAAAAAAAGCTGAGAGATAGATAAAAATAATAATTAGGTGGGAAGTAGGCATCCCAACTTCTCACTTATTGTGCAATTCCGCCAATCGAATCATTTGCATGAATATTTATATTGTACAACTAAGTCAGCATTTGAAAGCCTCCAAATTGCACATACAAATAGAAGAACTTCAGTTTGGTTTTTTTTTTTTTTCGTGATTCTTATATGCCCTAAGATATTATCACTCAAATCATGCAGAATTAATCCGAAGAAGAATTTAATGCAAGTTACATCATGTTAAAGCTCTTGCTGAAATGATGATTTCTGATTTCAGGGTTATTAAAAAACATAAATCACTAGCAGACTTCAGAACATAGACAATTTTCCTTTAATGAAAAACAAATTGATCACTAAAATGATGTTGAACTAGCTGACCAGCCCTGTTGCAAATTTTGTCAACTAAGATGAATGTTCTCCAGCATAATGAATCCAAAAACTGTCATAAAGAAATAAGGCTAAAAAAAACCCAAGCAATCAATCTAGCATGTATACCAAGTGAGAAAGCATGGTAGTTGCTTTAAGAATAAAACCAAGTAAAATATGGTGGCAGTTAGAAACACTACAACTTCATGCCAATATCTTCACAGACCTAACATAGAGGCTATCCACAACCTTGCTGGTATTTGTAATTGTAAGGTTGAAATTTATCAACTATCTTGTTGGCTTTATTCTGTGCTAATTTGCTTGTAATTTAGCACTTAGTAACCCTGTATTTAGGTGGGATTCATGTAAGGGTAGTGTGTGAAGAGAGTGTGAAGAAAAGCTCAAGTTTGTGCAAAGAAGCAGAGTTTCGTGGTTAGGACTCGCGACTGACTCGCGACTGGCAAGCCGCCAAATGCAGGCACGTGAGAAGCACACAGGGGAGCTGAAGGGTCGCGCCAGCTATTGCACTACAGGACAAAAGTCCCAGGTTGGCTAGGTCGTTATGTAGCGACTTGAACTCGCGACTTGGACAAGCCGTGAGGCCAAGCCACCAACCAGCCCTGTTTGGCAAAAACTGTCTCTTCGTATTCCAAACACACACCACTATATATAGACCCTTATACCCACTAAATTGAGAGAGCTTCCAGAGAGAATTTTGTGAGAGAAACCCTAGAGAAATACAAGATTGATTCATTCACAATCTTTGCCTTAGAGACGCTACATATTCCTCTACTCTCTTCCTCTCCATTGTCATACCCCTGAGAGGTTCTTTACCAAATCCTTATCTCACCATACCCACGTCTGTGAGAAGGTTTATTTGGTGCTTTTGGGAAGCAGTTAGGAAGGAACCAATATACATTGGTTGATGTTATGGTCTAGTAGCGGAATCCGGGAAGCTAAAGAAGAAATAGGTTTGGCGCAACCTCGTTGGAGCAAGAAGCTTGGAGGGCTTAGGTACTTAGGTAAATTAGGTTTGGAGGGTCTTCTGCTGTTCATGTATCCCAACTACATTCTTTAGTGGATTATTTCACTGCTTGGAGGGCGGCGGAGAGGTTTTACGCCGAGGACTTCGGTTTCCTCTTCGATAACACATCGTGTGTTGTCTGTGTGTTTGCATCTTCTTTCCCTTTATCTTTGCCTTATATTTACTGCTGTGGATGTGTTTATATTTGGCTTAGATTAGATATCAATTCTGTGATTGGCTTATATTCATGTTCTGCACATTAATTGTTTGATTACAAGCTTGAATTGATAATTTATAATTTGGGGTCTAAACGTTCAAGGGTGTTTCATACCCATTTTAAACTTTCAATTGGTTTCAGAGCGGGTACACTTGATGTGGTTTAAATACCTAAGTGTGATCCTTGACCCCGTTTGAGATGGATAGGTCTCAATCTCTAAATGTACCACCATTTTTTTATGGTAATAATTATGCATTTTGGAAAGTCCGAATGAGGGCGTTTTTGTGTTTTATTGATGATGCTGTGTGGGATGCAGTTGAAGTAGGATGGACAAGCCCGGAGGCCGCCAAATCCACTTGGGACAAGGCAGCACTTGCAGCGGCTAATGCTAATAGCAAAGCCTTGAATGCCATTTTCTGTGGTGTCTCTCCAGAAGAATTTCACAAGATCTCTCATATCACCATTGCTAAGGAAGCATGGGAAATTCTGGAGACAACTTATGAAGGGACTAAGAAGGTGAAGGACACCAAACTCCAGATGTTGACCACTCGCTTTGAGGAGCTAAAGATGAGTGAGGATGAGTCCTTTGACTCTTTTTACAGTAAGCTGAACGAGGTGGTCGTCGACAAATTCAATTTGGGGGAAAAGACGGAGGATTCTAAAGTCGTAAGGAAGATCCTTCGGTCACTACCAGAAAGTTTCCGTGCCAAAGTAACGGCCATTGAAGAGAGCAAGGATCTTGATGACATCAAAGTTCAAGAGCTGGTTGGCTCATTGCAGACATATGAATTGTCACTGCCCACGCAGAAGAAGAGCAAATCGCTTGCTCTTAAAACAATTGATGAGAGAGTGGCATCTCATGACCCTTCGGAAGAAGATGCAGTAGATAAAGATGTGGCGTATCTTGTAAAGAACTTCCGAAAATTCTTGAAACTCAAGAATGGTGGGAAATTTGGTGACAAAGGAAAATTTCAGAGTTCCGGGAGGGAGAAGAAAGAATTCCGAAGGAAAGATGATAGAGATTCCCAATCATCTCAAGGAATCACATGTTTTGAGTGTAATGGACATGGACACTTCAAAAAGGAATGTCCCAACTATTTGAAGTCAAAAGGAAAGGTCTATGCCACTACTTTAAGTGATTCGGACTCATCAAAATCTAACTCTAAAGAGAGCTGTAACGGAGAAGGAAATTACTCCGCATTCATGACCATTGCACATGTGGAATCTTCAGATGACTTGAATACTCTTGTGAAGGAGCTGGGTGAGTGTTCTGATTTGGAGTCTATTGGGATTGTTGAAGAATCAGAGGCTGAAGAGGATGAAGGTACATCTGGTCTTCAAGAGAATTATGCCTTGCTTCTTGAGAAATCTGGTGGATGTGCAAAGGTGGCTAATGCAGCTGTGAAGAAGATGAAGAAAGCTAAGGAAGATTACAAAAGTCTTCTGGCACGATACAAGGAAGCGAAGTGTGAAATTGAAACACTTAATGGTGAGCTATCAAAAGCTTACACAAAAGTAAGGTTTCTTGAGCAAGAGGTAGTGCAAGCTCATGCCAAGGTAGATAGGGTCTCCTCCAAGAAGCTAAATGATGTTATTTCATCTAAAAAACGTGCCTCAGATAAGTCCGGGTTGGGATATACCGGAGGAAGTAGCTTATCAGCCAATGTCACCAAAGAAGTAAAGTTTGTAAAGACCAAAGAGACGGCTGTTGATAAGCCTATTCTTGAGAAAGTTGAAGCTGAGAAGAAGAAGAATGTGGCTGATCAACGGGTGTTTAACAAGTCCCATAATCAATCAGAAGCCAGATTTGGAGCTAGAGGAAGATCACTCCCAAGACCACAGCAGGGTCCTAGAACGAACTATCTTTGTCACTATTGCGGATTGCAAGGACATACTAGACCCAACTGTCACAAGCTGAGAGCATTGAACAGTGCAAGCGCTCCTCGATCAAGAGGAAGAAGAAATGACAATAGGTCTTGGGGTGGTGAGCAACCAAGAAGTCAAAACCGTGATCCAAGAATGATGGACGTTATGAAGATGATCGGTGCGTTCACCAATTGCTTAGAAAGCTTCACACGAAGGTTTGACAGCCCTAACTCTCGTACCTAATCTGTAAAGGATATCACCCCAAATGCACGTGACGTGTGGGTGACAAAGAGTACTCATGCATAAGCATTATAACATGTCCATGCATTAATTCTTCCTATGCTTTGTGGATATGCTTGGTTGTATGCTTTTTACTTTTGAGTGTTGAAATTTGATTTGTTTTTGTTTGTGTTTAAAATGTTTTTACATTGTCTTATATGTTTTTGATCATTCTTTTATTGTATTTGTGTCAAAAATTCAAAAACACATAAAAAGTAGAAAATCCAAAAAGTTTGATCACATTGTTGAGTTGTGTCTCAAAACATGTTTTGCCTTGTACCTTTGTACTAATGGCTTTATACATCTACGAGCTTAGCTTGTCTCTTACGCACTTATATCATTGTGGAAGAAATCTTGACATCTATGTAATTGTTGTAAATAGATTTTCAACCTTGTTATGAATGATTAGTGAATGGTTTTGTTGACCTTGAGACGTGCATAGACTTATGCCTATATATCTTTCCACTCTTTATTTTGTTGTTTTGCTTAAAAGAACTCTCCAAATGTAAATCTCCAAATGAAAAGAAATATTGAGCTGCAAAAGCCTGTCGCACATACTAGTATTTGACTAGGAAGAAGGGAAAACGACCAAAATAAATTGCTTGATGCCCAAACAGCCAAAGGCTAACTCATTAATATGAAATATCAAAAATTTCAGGCATCGATCTCACAATGGGATTTGTTTATTCAAAAAAGATCAAATGATTGTTGAAAATGGAGCCAAATGAAAAGTTTCAAAGAATTATACTCAAGTTTATGTGGGAGGTCATATATGCATACTTTTGTTATTGAGATAGGTCACATTATCTAGTGCTAGTTGTGTATGCCTTAATTGAATTGATCATTGAAACTTCACATTGGACTAAGGACTATCTCATTTTTGATATCCACACACAACACACAAGTCTATGTTCAATGAATGCCATATTCATTTGTGTGATTGTACTTGTTTAAATGTGTTTTCACATGCTCAATCTTTGTTAGTCAAACACAAAAAGATTTTTGAGTGTTTTGAGTTGTTTTTGGAAAGTTGTTTGTTTTACAAAAAATGTCAAAAATTTCAAAAACAGTGTTGCCCTGTTTTGGCGACTCAGTCGCGGGTAGGTCCAGTTGCAGGCTCCAGTCGCAAAGCTCACCCCAAGATTTTCGCGGGTCACTGGCGAGTCAAGGTCTCAGTCGCGAAAAAGACTTAAAATTTTTTTTCAAAACTTGTGGTTCTATGCTTTTCGCGGCTCAGTGTGGCGACTTGTTTGCAGGTGGAAGGTTCAGTCGCGAGGGGTACACAGAAATTTTCACAGCTCAGATCGCGACTCCCTCGCGGGTAGACCCTCCAATTGCGAAAAACACTTAGAATTTTTTTTCTAAAAATTTAGTTTTGAGTGTTCTGGCGGTTCAACTCGGTGACTTGATGGCGACTCACCCCAGTCGCGAAAATCGCGTGTTTTGCAGAAATTGGGTTAGTTTTCAAATGTTTTTCAAAATTTTCCCACGAACCTTTGTGTGACTATTCACTTTCTCCCTCAACTGTACCTCACCCACACTCAGCATTCTCAACTTTCAAACCGCCATTGTTGCTCAAATCCCAATCCTCTATCTTCAAGAAAAAGGTATGTGTTCTAATATTCTCATTTTTTTTATACTAATGTGTTGTCTGTCAAGTGAGAACTTGTTGGGCGTTTGTACTACATTTGTTCGAACATTGGTATGCTCAAATCTTTGGGTACTGCTATTTGGGGTTTGTCTGCTCCTACTTTGGGGGTTTAGTTTTGGGTTGTTCATTATAGTGAATGTCATCTGTTTGACTGTTATTTTTGTTGTGAATATTTTGGTCTTTTGGTTGGGTTTGTTGAATGGGTTTTTGTTGTCAATGACTTGTTCAGTGTTGCTTCACATGGTGTTTTGACTTATTTTTTTACCTTGATTGTCTCTGTCTGTGCATATCACTTTCATGATATTGTGTCGAAATGTCTGTTGTCTGTGACACTTTGCTACTCATTTTTGACAGAGTGAGCTGTAATGCCTAGTACTCTCTGTGTGTTTGGCATCTGTTTCCTGTTTCGTGTGTTTCAGGCCTTCAGCAATGCTTATTCTGTCACTTTATTGACTTAGTTCTCGTTCTGTGATTCTATGTCTTCTAAGTCTGTTTGGTCTTTGTACTCTCATCTCTTGACTAGATCTAACAAAATGAGTGTGTTGTGGATTTGGTACTTTGCTGTGTGTTTGCTCTTTTACAGATGTCTCGACGATCCTCTAAAGGAAAAGAGGTTATGACAGAAGAGGAAACATTACCTGTTGCAAAACGAACACATTCTTCATCACAGCCATCTACTGAACTCAATAGTGAATTGTTCAGAACTCCTCAGCACCTACATGCTTACTCAAGCATTTTTGACCGGGCAACTCCTATAGTGGAACGGGAGGTCAGATTTGACACTTTGGAAACCACTTTTGTCCCTCGGATCTTCGAGCCAAAAGATTAGGCAGAATTATTTGGAAATTTTGTTGATCCAATGATGGAACTAGTGAAGGAGTGTTTCGCCAACACAGTTGATCTTGAAAGTGAACTACACTGTTTGGTAAGAGGAACAGAGTTCATCATTAGTCCGGACACCATAGCTGAACTTCTCAAAATCACTAGACCTAAGAATGCCGACCTAACTCCTTATGATGATCGCACTCCAATGATTCACAACATTCTCCAAGTTCTTGGTCCTGGCCATGACATCTCCAGTGCCGGCACATGCATAAGTACTACCAAGTTTTGACCTGAGTTGACAACATTGAAGCTGATCATGTTTACCAACCTCTATCCGTTGACCAACACGGTGTATATCAACCTTGGAAGGGCTCAATTTCTATGTGATCTCATCACATGCACCACAATTGACATCTGTGCCCATATCTTTTATATCATAAGAAAGACAGCGACTCGAATAGTAGCACGAGGGTGCCTTCCATTTTGCAGTCTCATTATGAAATTTGTTCTAAGTGAAGGTGCTACTCCTCCCTCAGTTGGGAAAATAATTGCTCGTCCTCATCCAATCTCTATGTCTACTCTACAAGCTAGTAGAAGTCATTCATCGAAAACTCCAAAGAGTGCACATTTCTCTCTTGCTACTCCATTTACTCCTGAGCCAGATACACATGTACATGCCACCCATGTATCACAGCAACCTAGCACTACACAAGCACAGTCTGCCCCTCAACCTGATAGGTTGGAGATGCTATTTGAGAACCTCCACAAGCGCCTTGAGGAATTGGAAAAGACTCTCAGACAAGGCCAGAGAGAGCAGTCAGAGAGAATGGCAGTCATGTAGGACCAGATCGATGTTTTAGCAGCACAAGTTGATAGCATTTTCACCAAGTTACAACAGTGACCCTTTGGCCATTCGTACCAAAAAAGGGGAGAATTTTTTGGGGCTGTTCTTGAGGGGGAGCCTTCATATTGTATGATGTTTTGTTTATAGCTTTGATATTGTGTTGGTTAACTGCTGTTAGTATAGGTTTGTTACTCAGTGGTTTCAGTTTTTGGTTTGGCTAAAACTCTTAACTCTTGGATAGTTTTATTTCAGTAGTTACACAGTATATAATATGATGTTTATTCAGCATTTGTATTGTTATGCTTTTGGTCTGTACCCATGTTGCTTCTGTAAGCTTTAAGGGTTTGTTTCTATGCACTTTGTAGGCCTTTGTGGTTTGTACCATGCTTTATGCAGCCTTTGTGCTTTGTTAAATCAGTACTTCTAACTAAATGTTTTGCATTTCCTTCTAAGTACTGTCACTCTTGTGCCCTTGTAGGATTTTTCCTAGATGCACATACTTCATGTACTGTGCATTGGTTGAGTGTTGGTCATTCAAGTGATTTGCCTTGTGTTTGTCATCTTGAATGTCCGGATGTTCATTCCAAGTGTGAATGAGCATTGTGATCACTTGGTTATAGTGATTACCTGTTTTGGTCTTGCCATGGTTTATTGCTTTATTCCATTGTGCTTGATCGCATTGTGCTTGCTCCATATGCATTACAAGTTTTCTGCATACAATGAACTTATTGTGTTGTTGTGTTTCAGGAGTTACTTGTTCTTATGGTTCTAAAGCTTCACAGATTTTAGAGTTAGGTGTGAGTGAGTTTTCCAACTGTTCCCAACTCACGCGTTAAGTCTAGAGTTTGTTTTAGGGTTTTGTCACAGAATAGCCAAAGGGGGAGATTGTAAGGTTGAAATTTATCAACCATCTTGTTGGCTTTATTCCGTGCCAATTTGCTTGTAATTTAGCACTTAGTAACCCTGTATTTAGGTGGGATTCATGTAAGGGTAGTGTGTGAAGAGAGTGTGAAGAAAAGCTCAAGTTTGTGCAAAGAAGCAGAGTTTCACGGCTAGGACTCGCGACTGGCAAGCCGCCAACTGCAGGCACGTGAGAAGCACACAGGGGAGTTGAAGGGTCGCGCCAGCTGTCGTACTATAGGACAAAAGTCCCAGGCTGGCCAGGCCGTTACGTCGCGACTTGGACAAGCCGCCAACCAGCCCTGTTTGGCAAAAACTGTCTCTTCGTATTCCAAACACACACCACTATATATAGACCCTTATACCCACTAAATTGAGAGAGCTTCCAGAGAGAATTTTGTGAGAGAAACCCTAGAGAAATACAAGATTGATTCATCCACAATTTTTACCTTAGAGACTCTACAAATTCCTCTACTCTCTTCCTCTCTATTATCATACCCTTGAAAGGTTCTTTACCAAATCCTTATCTCACCATACCCACGTCTGTGAAAAGGTTTATTTGGTGCTTTTAGGAAGCAGTTAGGAAGGAACCAGTGTACATTGGTTGATGCTATGGTCTAGTAGCGGAATCCGGGAAGCTAAAGAAGAAATAGGTTCGGCGCAACCTCGTTGGAGCAAAAAGCTTGGAGGACTTAGGTACTTGGGTAGATTAGGCTTGGAGGGTCTTCTGTTGTTCATGTATCCCAACTACATTCTTTAGTGGATTATTTCACCGCTTGGAGGGCGGCGGAGAGGTTTTACGCCGAGGACTTCGGTTTCCTCTTCGATAACACATCGTGTGTTGTCCGTGTGTTTGCATCTTCCTTCCCTTTATCTTTGCCTTATATTTACTGCTGTGGATGTGTTTATATTTGGCTCAAATTAGATATCAATTATGTGGTTGGCTTATGTTCATGTTCTGCACATTAATTGTTTGATTATAAGCTTGAATTGATAATTTGTAATTTGTGGTCTAAACGTTCAAGGGTGTTTCATTCCCATTTTGAACTTTCAATAATGGTTTCCAGTATTGCCATATTGCATCTGTCAAGCATTGGCTGACATGCTGAAATGATGAATTTCTTTTTTTGCAGGCAAAGATTGGTCGAAAGAAAGAGTGTGAAGCTGCTCTACAAAACCTTAGAGGGGTGATTGCTGATATTTCTCAAGAAACTGCTGAGATTAGAGAAATGTTCTGACTTCCGATGCCAATTAGAAATCTCTTTGTTTCCATTTTAAGCAGCAAAATTTAAACAAAGTCTTGAATTTTTCCCAACGTTTTTTTATTAGAAACAATATTGACTTGGTTTTTGAATAATTTTACAGTAGTACACAGAAACCCTTTAATGGCTTTCTGGAGCTAGTGTTCTTGACTTATTCCAATGGAATTAGGCTCATTCACTCATTGTAAGCTTTCTTTGCTAATCTTTGTAGCATGTTTTGTTTGTGTGACTTATTTGATCTTTTGTGGCTAACATGAAGGTGACTTAGGTAGGAGTTGGCCTGATGGTATTACAAGAAGTTGGAGGGATCAATAGCATTGCATTTTAGGCAACTATATTCATATTAGCCGGTAGAAAAATACTTTTTCTTTTCTTTTTTGTTCCTTTTTATTTCAACCTACAGTTGACAAAGAATTTGGAAGTTGAATAGAGGAATACTTTGTCTATGATAGGGTTTTCGGTAGTGTTGGGATCGTGGCATGGTTGTGGTTCAGGTTCTTGACTCTTTTCATGCAATTCCAACCTTTGGTTCTGCTTAATGCTTTTTAAGTAATTTAGATGCCTTTGTACAGATTCCAATGACAGCATTAGGGATAATTTTTATGGATAAATCTGGACAACCACTACTTCTGTTGGTAAGAAGGTTGAGAACTCTGTACTTTGTAATGGAGTTGAATAAAAATAATTTTGAATCCCACTACTTCTTAGGCTGCTTTCTTGTGGGATTGTCATTGTTCTTAAAGGTTTTTTCTAGAGAAAAATCTATTTCTCTTGAATTCTTTCTTTATTGTTTCAGTTGAATATTACTTAAAAGGATGAAGCTTCAATTATGCAGGATCTTCAAACATGGACCAAGATCACTCCAATTTTAGCGCTTGTTGGTGTACTGGTATTGCTATCATCCCAAGGACAATTCTTTCTTCTTTATACTGCAAATACCAAAGGAAAAACAGAAAGTGGAAAAAAAAAAAGTTTCTTTTTGCTTTTATCTCCAACTTTCATATTTTTGTTCATGGTCTTCCTATTACAACTTGTGTGGAAGTCCTATGAAGTTTAATGCTCATTAATGGAAGCCCGTTTACTTCCATTACTTGTGGTTTAGTAAACCCATTAGAAGCAATTCAGAAATACTATTTGCCCCTTTGAAAGAAAGAATATTTTCCTCCATAGAATGAATATTTCTGAAACACAATCAAGTTTGTAGGTTCTTGCATAAATTTGTGCATTTTTATATCTGATTTTAGCTATCCATTACAGCTCCTAATCTATGTTCATGGTGCAATTGCCTTTAACATTTGCATACTGTCTTGAAGGTCATAATTCCATCATCATACACCAGTTTATGTTAACCATTGGTTTGAGCCAAATCCTTAAGAGGTTAAAAGATTGATAAGTTGAATTTTGTTGATCGGTTTAGTTTTGCAATTAGGCATACACAGGATTTGTTTAGTTCTGAAATCAGGTGTGCTAACCTATTTTCTTGTGCAGTTCTATGACTTGGAGAAGCATACGAAAGATAAAATGGAGATAAAAAAGTCTAAATGTCAACATAAATGCCTTAAGGTGGTTGAATTATTTGGCTTTGTTGGGTGTGGAGTTGATATGGAGATTGCAAAGTACATATTGAGTCATACTGTGTCACTTGAAAAGATAATTATCAATCCCCGCCATCCATTTATAGTGAGTAGTGACAACTGAGTATACTGATGAGCATCTAAAGGCAAGAAGTTGTGCCAGGCAGCACCTTGAACATAGATTACCACCAGGAACACAATTAGTAGTACTCTAAATATGATCAACAATTTCTTGCTTTAAATTCCAATATTCTTTTGTATGACCTGGTTTGCAGTACTCAGTATTTGGGTCAATTATGACAATTGGAGCAATGTTAAGTGCAGTGCTGAGTGGAAGAATAGCAGACATCCTAGGTCGCAGAGGGGTAAGTTTTTCTAATTCCCTTTACATGTCTCTAGGTATATGTAAAGATTTTAGGTGCATTATGTTCTTCAACTCATCAGTTCTTATTCTTCAATTATGTTAGCTAAAGACATCTCTTCTATTAAAAAAATAGGTACCAGTATATATAGCAGAAATAACCCCCAAAAATCTCTGAGGAGGATTTACTACTGTGCATCAGTTATGGCAAGACCACTAAGAAATTGTACGTTGAGTGAATATCTTTATGATTCATGTGCATAACTATTGATTATTGTTTAGTTCATGATTTCTTTTTGGGTTGGCAGTTACATATTTTGTTGGAACTGTTGTTAGCTGGCACACCTTGGCTCTGATAGGTATCTTCAGTTCACTTTTCCTATTGTATAAAACTGAATATAATTGCTCTATCAACTGGATTTTAATTAATTTCGTTTGCAGGAACTATTCCATGTCTTGCATAGCTTATAGGTTTATTATTATTCCTGAATCTCCAAGATGGCTGGAAAATTCAGTTCAAATGGAATGTATCACCTTGAGTAATGTAAGATTAACGTTTGAAGCATCCAATGGTTTAGAATTATGAAACTAGTTTAAAAAATCCTAATTCTTGAATTAGCTATGCCTCTCTAACCCATGAGCCAACCTGAACATGTTGGATCATTATTTTGAATCCAAACTAACGTGATAATTCTCTGAAACATGATCACAACTTATTGGGTTGGGTTGCAGTGAAGGATTGTTGAGGTCCTTTGGTTTTGCATATATTTCTTGCACCAAAGAATCCACAAGCAAGCAACTATTCTGCAGATCTGCATTGAGGGGCATCAAACCTTGCTAAGTGTATCTTGTTTTGTCTTCCAATATCTAGGGTAGACATTTTCCTTACACCTAGATAGGTTTGTATAGATTGTACTTGAAGAGTATACAGATTGATTACTAAAAATATTGGGTGTGTTTGGGATTGAGACATGGCCTATAAAAAAAAAGATGGAAACATGTTGGCATTATTGTTCTTTTTTCTCCATTTCTCTTATCTCTTTTTTTCCTCTACTTCTCGAGGTACTTTTCACAGATAGTGTTAATAGAACTCTATAAATTTCCGTCCCTTCATCCTTACAAGCCAAAGTCAAATCCTTCCTCATCTTTGGAAACCCTTAAACTTTACATACTTATTCTATCAAATAGGCATAAAAAACTTACCAAACTAAAGCCAATTTTGCATCGTAAAACTTTCTTCTACGAATCTAAACCCTATATTGACAAATCGCTATAAACCTGAACCCACCACAATCATATGTAGGCAAATTCTGCAATTTCTCTTGCGTCACTGTTAAATAAGTTAATTAGGTAGAAAAGAGAGGAAACATGGTATGCCACTTGCACTTGCACAGAATGTGATTTGATGGGTCTAGACCTTTTTGCAGCTCGTATAAATTGCTCATTAGAAGGTAAAATCCCTAAATTACTTGAAATAAACAAGAAGTGTGTGGTTTAAAGTTTGACTATTGAATCCGTTAATAGTTGTTGAATTACAATTTCCATGCTCTTGCTGGACTTGCTTATTCTGTGCTTTAGATGCCCCTCTTAGAATCTTGACCACACCCTGTTTTGTTGGGCTGCATTCAAAAAAGGACCTTCATTCTTTTCTTTTTTGACTTTTAGACTTATGAAATAGGAACTACACTTTTTTTTTTTAATAAAAAATAAAATAAACAAAGAGGGATTTTGATAGTTTTTGCAATTGGTTGACCCCCTGAATGGAATTTTTGTAGATTTATCCATAAATTTTCTGAAGTTTCCATGTCTAACACTTTGTGTCCATGAGCTATATCTCAACTGGTATTTTATTTTTTCAGGTTTTAATGATTCCTAGACAATGTCCCTGATTTTTATTTGTCTGAAAAATTAACTCTATTCCTTGTAATTTCAGTTAGCAAGAAAAGTGGAGCCTTTAAGTTGAGTGAATCAATTTGAATACAAGAACACAAAAATCCTAGCATATCTACTTAATGCTATCTTTTAGTTACAAACTTCAATAATCGTCTATTTAAACATGCTATCATATCCATTAGTTTAAAAGAAATACTAGTCCCAAATACTTTTAATGTTCCAGATTCTCTTTATTATTCCCAATTAATCAGCAATCAAATAAACCGTAGAAGAAAGCCTAATTTCAAATGCTTTACTATAGAACTAGTGTGCAAGAAACCTGGCTTAACTTGCTGGAAAAGGGTTCATACCTGTCTGCATTTCTTCAAGTATTTGCCCCTTAGTCTCTGGTACTAGCTTTGATACAAATAGAACTGTCAATCCTGATATGCTTGAGATTTGAGAATATAAACAAGGTCCCTGAATAAATAAATAATTAAATAAAAAAAAGTGGAGTGAAAAGTTCGCATTAGGCAATAAACTGGACTAAAAAATTTGCACTGGACAGTGGAGAGAGAAAGATGCATCACCTGCTGAGCTCCATTCCTTTAAGAAGCAAAAAACATATGACACAATCCAAGAACTAAACTAGTTTACAAAAGACACAAGATTTCCGCAAACCCTTCATGTTTATTAGAAATATCTAGAATAGCAAACTATAATTGAATTTGAACCCATGGTTTAGCGTACTAATTTTTGAAGTTCGTATTGAAGTGTTCAAAGTTCTTGTTGTATATAAAGTTATATACAATGTAGGTTGTTAAATATTTAAGATTAAAGAGGAGAGATTTCAAAATGCCATTGAAAGTGCTGCTGAGCCTTGGTTTAAAGAGCTCAACTCCTATTTGATCGGTTGAACTCGTTTTGATCAATCGAGATATGGCTCAATAAGTCAAAGGCTGTATAATATGAGAACCCTGTTCTTTGTTCAATTCCTGGCTTGATGACGAAGGAATACTTGATCGATCGTAAAAACTGTTTTTCTACAGTTTTCTAGATGGGGATTTTCTGGTTTGTCAAACGGCTATAAATAGTGATCTATATTCATTTTTGTAACTACTTTCTTTTACAATTTTTCATAAAAATTCACAAGAATTCTCTCGGTAATACTACTTGAAGAATTCTAAGCTTAGTTGTGTCTGGGAATAAATTTGCAGTAATCCTTTAGTATCATTTGAGTGTGGGCAAATATTGTTTAAGATTAGCAAGGTGATTGTGTCTAAGCCTTTTGTTATCTATCTATTTATTGCTATTCCTTCATTGTATTATATACTTTTACAGAAGTTTTTGCGTGATACTTTGACATTATGAGCCTTGTTTTTCCTGCAAGTCATAGTCCAAATGATCCAAAATATACCTAAAAACATTAGCAAATGTTCAGCATGTAACAGTTCAACAAGAAAAACAGCACAAGATGCTATATTTATTGTCAAATGTCATGAGAAAGCTCCTTTTTTCTAACCATTTAACAAGTTCAATCCTGGTTCTTGAAATATCCCCTTTTCTGAACATTAATAATGTTTTTAGTAGTTAACAAGCTCTAGGTTTGATTATGCCAGAAAACTTCCTCAACTTTTAAATTTCAGAAGAGGGAGTTTTTTTTTTTTTTTTGTCCAGTACAATGGAAAGTGTGTTCATAGTCCATATGTCGATTAGTATTGTGTCATGAACCTCTAATAAAATATCAAAATGGCTTAACTTGCCGAATATGTTAATGTGGGAATTGTGAGTTGTAGGGACTCAAATTGGATTGGACTCAGAATAAGTATGGGTTCTTAGCCCAACAAGCCCAAACAATAAATTTTTAGAGAGTGGGTAAAAGAACTAGCCCCATTCAGTAGAAAAGGTCGTGATAATTGTGCAGCGTAAGACGTTTCAAGCTCACTGTATGATAAAAACTCTCCTCGGATAGGTTTCAGGAGATATCTTTATGGGTTCTCTCGTTCTTTTTCTTTCTTTCTTCCTTTCTTTCTTGGGCCAAAAGTCCTCTCTAACGTCACCTACTTTCCGGTTATATACTACGTTCATCACCCTCTTTTCACCGTACACGTGTAGACTCTATTCTTAGGACTCCTTTCTGTCCCATCCAGCACCTCCCGGAACCTTCACTTAGTAGCCATAAGGCTGCTTGATTACTATTCAGGTATCACCTCCACATTAATGCGGCCAGAGAGTTAGCTGGGAAGCATTTAATGTGGAGGTAGCAGCTCCAGAAGATATTTGTTATCTTTCCCGGTTCTTCCTTTGTTCCACGTTCACTTTCCAGTTCTAATACAACTTTGTGAAGTGCCCTGAATAGTCAAATAGTTACACCCACCTCGGACCCTTAGTATCCGAGGTTAGTTTTATCCTCGGACGCGTTTTAGGCTACTATACATGATTTCCATCCCTTTTTCTTATACTAGCCCCACAATACATTTCTTTAACTATCTTCGGACAAGTGAGTGTCCTCGGACTGGGCCGCTAGGCCACGAGCCCATTTCCAACAATTTCTATATCATCATTTTGGATAACCGGCCCCACAATAGCCCCTCAAAATCTCGCTTTTTGTCACCTCGAAAAAATGGAGATTTTGATATCCTGCCCTCACTTCTTTCGTGGACTTTTCTAACCTTCAGAGCGCCTTTCTATCTGCCCAAGGCACGCTCCTGACGTTTCGGCGTCAGGAGCACGCCATCATTAAATGATGACGGCTTCTTTGTCCCCCACGTTCAACGGCAAGATGTGAATCTAACGGTGGAGGACCTTCAGTATTTATGGGCGGGACTTTTCCCGCTTACAATTTATGCGCCACTATAAAGAGTTTTTCAAATCAACTCTCTTTTCAGTTACAAAAATCGCACCGTCTTAGCACGTATTCATTGAACCTGTTTCTCTTTCTCACCACTCCGCGCTCTCATAAATACTGAGAGTCTGTCCGAGGAGCTCATTTTCTACACCTGAAGTTTCCTTAACCCTCCTTAGTTTTCCATCCTCTTCGCCAATTTTTCTTCACAATTTTTAGGAAATGGGTAGGTTCAAGTATCTAGTTGACTCCGAGGAGCAAATAGAGGCATTTAGAACTAAGTATAGGATTCCCTCAACAGTGGGTATGAGATATGCTTCCACAGAAACGTGGTTACACGATAGGAAAACAGGGGAAGTGGCCATCCCTATGATCGCTTTTATAGAGGGAGGGATGACTATCCCTATGGGTAGTCTCACCAGAAGCTATCTTAGGTTCTTTAGGTTATCTCCTACACAGTGCGCCTCAAATATGTTCAGGGTACTTGGGAGTATAGAAGCCCTAAATGCCAGGTTGAACCTAGGTCTGACCCATCACGATGTGAACTGGGTGTATAACCTCAATCATTTGAAGGGTCAGGGATATTACCTTAAGTCTAGATTCCCTGAAGTAAGATTGATCCAGTGTCTCCCTACATCAAACAAGGGCTTGAAAGATGATTTTCTTATTTTTTCTGGGGAATGGCATGATGGTTTACCCTGTCCGACTAAAGAGGGAAAACCAGGTGGGGTTTTTAGGCTATATGCCCTTACAAATTAGATTATATTTTTAATTCAAGTTACTTTTATCTCTGATAGAATTTTTCTCATGTTTTAATGATTTTGTAGACAAGCGCGCTACCAAACCTCAGATCAGATTGATTAACAGGGAGAGCTTAGACGGAATCCTGCGGTCCGAGATGTATGTGTACCCATCTGACGGTCAACTGAGGGCAGCACACATAATCCTTCGATACAAACCAATTTCCAAGGCATTTCAAGCTCCCAAGTGCGTGATAAGGGCCAAAGATCCTCGGCTCCACCGTATCAGTGTAGCCTTTGAGGGATTTATTGTTCCTGAGGGTGTTCCGATTCCTGAAGGTGTTCCTTTCACTGAGCCGTTATCCGAGATCATTCCCTCTGTAGGAGCTTCATCATCACGCTCCGTTCCTCGGTAAGTGAAGGAGGAAGAAGAAGAAGAACAAACTTCAGAGGGAGTTGCAGAACTGTTGGATTCTGCAGACGAGTTTGAAGTTTTCAACCAACCTCAATCTCCCGAGGTGACTTCTGAAGAAATGGGCATCCAAAGGAAAAGCCAGAGGAGTTTGAAGGATGCGATCAAAGGTCAGCCTGGGAGGGGGGCGCCAGATAAGCCAGCTCAACCCAATCTTCCCCCTCCTCCTAAATCCCCTCTTCCTCCTCCTCAACTGCCCCAAGCACATGGGACCGAACCTATTGATCCAAAGAGGAGGAGAGAACCAAAGGACAAGGAAGTGATGGAGACTGGGAGATCCCGTCCGACCAATGAAGATGAGGCCCAACGAGCTGCGAAGCAGTAAAAGGTTAGCCACGGGTCTCAGCGAGTGGTGGAAAGGGCAACCACTCAGTCCTCGGAACCCAAGGCTTGGCTCCCTACTCCCATGCTCGGTGGTGAGCCTCTGAGGGAAGATGCCTCAATTAGGGACTTTAACGACGGAATTGGGTGCCACGTCGCCTCAGTTTTAGAGGAAACTCTCCTCCTCCCCAAGGATATGGCCGAACTGAGGAGAATAAAGAGGAACGAGGTTTTCCAGAATACGAAAAGATACTTGGGCATGGTAGGATGTCCTTAATTTTTTATTATTATTATTATTATTTTTCTTCTACACACAACTCCACGTATTGCACTTCTAACTCTTTTTCTCCAAGGCCGTCGAAGCCACTTTCAGGTTGGAGGAGATAACCAATTCTTGCTACCAGCAAATTGATGATGAGAGGAAGAAACGGGCCACAGCTGTGCACACACTCACCGCTGCTGAACAAACCAACGTGAAGCTGAAGAAAAAGCTAGCCGATGAGGAACATGCTCAGAAAAGTGCTGAGTCAGCTTTGGATAACACTCAAAAGCAAGCCGAGGACCAGAGGAAACTCTTGCGCGACGCTAACACCCAGCTGGCAACCTCCAAGGAACAGATATCATCTCTGCAGAAACAATTGGAGGAAGCCTAGAGACTTAGAGATCAAGCTGAAAAAGCTAAGGCCGAGGCTGAAAATGCAAAAGCTAAGGTTGAATTAGAAAGAGACACAGCCGAGCAACGTGGCTACGACATTGGCGTTGCTGAAACCGAGGAAAATTTTCGGGCTGAGGTGCCCGTCGTGTGCCGAGCATACTGTGCTCTGACCTGGGGAGAAGCTCTCAACCGAGCTGGGGTTGAGCCTTCGTTCGAGTTGAGAAGGCCAGAAAACGTTTATCTCCCCCCGGCCATTCGAGCCCCAGGTCCTTCTACTCGACCAGAAGAGGCATCCTCTACAGTTGTTGAATCAGCCAAGGAAGCTCAAACTCAAGCTCCTTCCTCTCTCAATCAGCAGGAGCAACCTGAAGTGCCTGAAATGGCGAAGGACATATCCTTGGACAAAGGAGCAGAAGGGCCTAAGGATGGAGCAGCTTCTCAAAGTTTTGAACAAGCCTTAACCTCAACCACCTTACCTGTTGGAGAAGCTCCTAAGGCACAGGAGAAAGATGTTCCTCCTGAGGCGACTGGCAAAGCCCCTCAACCCAAGCTCCAAATAAAATTAAACAAGTAGTCAATGTAGTTAAATTCCCTTTATTTTCCCTTTCATTTCGTTTTTCTTCTCTTTCTCTTTTTTTTTTTAAGCTCTATAAGGACATTTCTAATTGTAATGTGTATTTCTTTTTCCAAATTTATATGAGATATTGTGGCTTTATCTATCACTTGTGTGATTTCCTGCACGAATGGTTTTTATTTCTACATGATCCCATGCTGTAGAAGAATAAAATTTGATGGTATAAGGAAAAACTTAACTTTATATACACTAAGTGAGAACCAAAGCGGACTATAACAATGAACTCCACAGCCCTACAAAGGCTTGCCTTAAATTTATTAAGAATTGTACATATTTAAAAATGGCATTCAAAATGTTTAGCCCAGGGAGGTATTGAACACCTTTAAGTGATGCTCATGGCATTTGCTTTGATATACAATTTTAATTGCATGGATCCAATTTAAGAAGCATTGATTCCAACTAAGTTTGCTGTCTAAACAATTTGTTATACCTTAGCCCATGTGTAATACTTCAACTGAAGTCACAGTGTATTAATTTTCACTAAGTTTGTGGTTCGAGGACCTGACATGACTTAGTTTTTGTATAACACTTCAGTAAATTTCATAGTGTATTAACTTCCACTAAGTTGTGGTCCGAGGACCTGACATGACTTAGTTTTTGTTTAACACTTCAGTAAATTTCATAGTGTATTAACTTCCACTAAGTTGTGGTCCGAGGACCTGACATGACTTAGTTTCTGTTTAATACTTCAATAGATTTTGTAGTGTATTAATTTCCACTAAGTTATGATCCGAGGACCTGACATGCTTTAGTTTCTGTTTAATACTTCAATAGATTTTGTAGTGTATTAATTTCCACTAAGTTGTGGTCCGAGGACCTGACATGACTTAGTTTCTGTTTAACACTTCAGTAAATTTCATAGTGTATTAACTTCCATTAAGTTGTGGTCTGAGGACCTGACATGACTTAGTTTCTATTTAATACTTCAATAGATTTTGTAGTGTATTAATTTCCACCAAGTTGTGGTCCGAGGACCTGACATGACTTAGTTTCTGTTTAATACTTCAATAGGTTTTGTAGTGTATTAATTTCCACTAAGTTGTGGTCCGAGGACCTGATATGACTTAGTTTCTATTTAATACTTCAATAGATTTTGTAGTGTATTAATTTCCACTAAGTTGTGGTCCGAGGACCTGACATGACTTAGTTTCTGTTTAATACTTCAATAGATTTCAGAAGCACACATTGCAGAAGTAAGATAAATTATAAAAGAAAGAGAAACAGAACTTGTCAATAATAATACCTCTTCAGGCTGCTTACATTCCAGGGATGGAGTACAGTTTTTTCATCTAAATCTTCTAAATAATAAGCACCTATCCCTACCACCGATGTAATACGATACGGCCATTCCCAATTAGGCCCTAACTTTCCCCAGGCTAGGTTTTTGGTTGTCCCCAAAACTTTTCTCAGTACCAAATCTCTTGGTGCTAATGGCCTCAGCTTTACATTTGCATCATACCCTTGTCTTAGCTTGTGCTGGTAGTAGGCCAACAGAACCATTGCATTCTCTCGTCGTTCATCTATCAAGTCTAAACTCTTCTTCAACAGCTCATCATTTCCGTCCGAGGTGAAAGTACTGGTTCTCAGCGTTGGAAAGCCCGTTTCAATAGGAATCACAGCCTCAGCCCCATAAGTCATTGAAAATGGGGTCTCCCCCGTTGATTGCCGGGGGGTTGTTCTATACGTCCAAAGGACATGTGGTAGCTCCTCCACCCATCTTCCCTTCGCATCATCCAGCCTTTTTTTAAGCCCACTCACTATGACTTTGTTGACGGCCTCGGCCTGTCCATTTCCTTGTGGATAGGCTGGAGTAGAATATCTGTTCTTTATCCCCAGATCGGAACAATACTTTCTAAAAGCCTTGCTGTCAAATTGGAGACCATTATCCGAGATGAGAGCTTGAGGAACCCCAAACCGAGTAATAATATTCTTCAAGACAAACCTTTTGACATCCACATCCCTGATATTAGCCAGAGGCTCAGCTTCAACCCACTTCGTGAAATAGTCCGTGCCAACTAGCAGATATTTCTTATTTCCTACTGCCTTAGGGAAAGGGCCAACGATGTCTAAGCCCCACTGAGCAAAAGGCCAAGGACTAGAAAGAGGATTAAGTACTCCCCCTGGCTGATGAATGTTCGGTGCAAACCTTTGGCATTGATCACATTTCCTAACATACTCCTGTGCTTCTTTTTGCATGTCTGGCCACCAATACCCCTGAGTAATCGCCCGGTGAGACAAAGACCTTCCTCCAGTGTGACTACCACAAATTCCTTCATGTAGCTCTTCTAGAAGTTCCTTTGATGCTTCGGGGTGTACACAAAGCAGATATGGCCCAGAGTAAGAGCGTTTGTACAACTTCTTGTCCTCAGACAGCCAAAAACGAGGAGCCTTTCTTCGTATCATCTCTGCCTCTGATTTGTCCTCGAGCAGTATATCCTTCTCAAGGAATAACATTATAGGATCCATCCAACTACGCGCCGAGCTGATTTAATTGACCTGAAACGTGTCCGCCGCTACCGGGGTGGGCGTGTTTAAATCTTCAACCATTATCACCCGAGGTAAGTTTTGCGCCGAGGAGGTAGCAAGGGTAGCCAAAGAGTCTGCATGGACATTTCCGCTCCTAGGGACATGGGTTATCTCAAAAAATTCAAAATTTAATTACATACGCCTAACCTGGCCCAAGTACTCCTGCATTCTTGTGTCCCGAACTTCCAATTCCCCTCTGACCTGGCCCACGACCAGCCTTGAATCCGAGAAAACCTCCACTATTTTTCCACCTAGTTTTTTGACCATTGCCATCCCCATTAACAAAGTTTCATACTCCGCCTCGTTGTTAGTAGCTGAGAACCCCAGCCTTAAAGACTTCTCGATGATGACTTTCTCAGGAGATATTAGTACAAGTCCCACTCCTGACCCCCGCTGATTTGCCGCCCCATCCACATACACCTTCCAGAGTGAGGCGTGCTGTGCGGAGATAAGGCCAACTGATTTTTCATCCATGCCACGTGGGCTTGCTTCTATTTCTTTAGGGCCTTCAGCAAATTCGGCCACCAGATCGGCGAGCACCTAACCCTTCACGGAGGTACGGGGCATATACTTGATATCAAAAGCCCCTAGAATTGTACCCCACTTGGCAACCCTGCCAGTGTAGTCTGCACTCCGAAGTACTGCTTTGATCGGATATTGGGTTAAGACAACCACAGTGTGTGCCTGGAAATAGTGGGGGAGTTTCCTCGTAGCGTGCACTACTGCCAAAATAGCCTTTTCCAACGGCAGATAACGTACTTTAGCCTCATGAAGCGATTTGCTTACGTAGTAGACTGGTCGCTATACGCCATTGTCTACTCGTATCAGAACAAAACTGATCGCATAAGTGGCTATCACCAGGTAGGAAAAAAAGACCTCATCCACTTCAGGACTAGACATGATGGGTGGCCGAGATAAATACTCTTTAAGCTGCTGGAATGCTAAGGCGCACTCCTCTGTCCACTCAAATCCCTTCCACTTGTGAAGTAAAAGGAAAAAAGGTCTGCACCTATCCGCCGACCTGGATATGAATCTGTTCAATGCTGCAGTCATCCCAGTCAACCTCTGGACTTCCTTGGGATTCCGAGGTGGTTGCAAGCTACTTATGGCTCTAATTTGATTAGGGTTCACCTCAATTCCTCGATGAGTCACCATGTAGCCCAAGAACTTCCCTGAACTTACCCTAAATGAGCACTTGGACGCGTTCAGCCGCAATTTATGCCTCCTTAAAATCTCAAAAGTATTGGTAAGGTCTGTCACATGCTCGGCCACTACCTTGCTCTTCACAACCATATCATCAATATAGACCTCAATGCTCCTGCCCAACTGTGGCTCAAACATCTTCGTCATCATCCGTTGGTAAGTAGACTCTGCGTTCTTCAGGCCAAAGGGCATTACCTTGTAGTGATAATTTCCAGTGGGAGTGAGAAAAGCGGTCTTCTCTTGATCGTCCAATGCCAGTGGGATCTGATGATAACCCTAAAAGGCGTCCAAGAAGCTCATCCGAGGATGGCCCACTGTTGCATCCACCAGCTGATCTATACGAGGCATAGGAAAAGGGTCTTTTGGGCACGCTCTATTAAGGTCCGTGAAATCAACACACACGCGCCATTTTCCATTTTTCTTCTTCACCACGACCGTGTTAGCCAACCACTGAGGGTAAAACACCTCCTTGATAGCCCCTGCCTGTTTGAGCTTAGTCACCTCATCTCTGATAGCATCAGCGTGTACTTTAGACGGACGCCGAGGTGGCCGCTTCTTCGGAATGGCAGAGGGATTGACATTCAAATGATGACAAATGAAGTTTGGATCAAACCCTGGGGCTTCGTAAGCATTCCATGCAAACACATCAATGTTTCTCCTAAGGACCTCAACCAGTTGCTCCTTCTCCAACAGAGGCAGATGTGCTCCAACTTGAAAGAACTTATCTGGATCATCCCCAACATTCACCCTCTCCAAATTCTCGACCTCCGCTCCACCGGTAGATGCGCTTAAGAGGGTCGCCGGAGTCTGTGATTGCTATAATTCATTCTCGGCCGTGGCCGTAGTACCTACCCCTGGCCGATGTTGGATGGCCATTATCAAGCACTGTCTAGCCATGGCTTGATTTCCCAAAATTTCTAAAACCTGGCCTCCTGATCGATATTTCACCTTTTGATGAAGAGTGGAAGAAACAGCCCCCAAGGCATGCAACCAGGGCCTACCCAAAATAGCCGTATACGGAGAAAAAACATCCACCACAATAAAATCCACCTCCACCACATCTGAGCCAGTCTGCACAGGTAATCTAATCATACCTATCGAAACAACTGATCTACCCTCGAAACCCACCAGCGGGGAGCTATAGGCTATCAGATCCTCGGGTTTCAAATTCAGCCCCCTAAATAGGTCAGGATACATTACCTCGGCTGCACTCCCCTCATCAACCATCACCTTTCTCACATCATACCCTCCGATCCTAATTGTAACCACCAAAGCGTCATCATGTGGTTGTATAGTTCCTCTCTTATCTTCCTCTAAAAAGCCTAACACCAATGAGTTATCCAGTCTGGCTCTCTTCAGCCTTGAATTGGAGCCCTCATCCAAGCACTGTGACACAGACATTACCCTGGAAGGGCAAGACCCAGTTCTCCCTAGGGCATCGTGCCTAAAGGGGGTCCCGAAGAAGCATTCCCCCGAAATATCGAACCTGCCTAGCCTCCTCGGCCACTGGAATGGTGCAGAAGTTGGGTCAACTTCCCTTCTCGGACCAACTGTTCCAAGTGGTCCCACAAGTTTTTGCAATATTCAGTAGTATGTCCATGGTCTTGGTGGTATTGGCAGTAAAGGTTTCAATTACGTTTCGCAGGATCCCCTGCCATCCTATTAGGCCATCTGAAGAATGGCTCATCTTTTATCTTCTCCAGAACCTGTTGTACTGGCTCTCGGAACACAGCATTGACCGCCTAGGAGTTGGCAGATCCTGATTGCCCTCCAAAGTCCCTCCGAGGTTGGTTGTTATTATACCGATCCGACCTGAAATCCCTCCGCTCCTGAGGCACTGCCTTAGACTTTCCTCTACCCTGTATCTGATCCTCCTCTACTCTTCTATACTTGTCAATCTGATCCATAAGCTGACGCACACTAGTAACAGGTTTGCCAGTCAAAGATTTCCTCAGGTCATGCTCGGCTGGAAGGCCTTCCTTAAAGGTATTAATGGCCACGTCATCATGAACCCCGTCTATTTCGTTGAACATTTCCCAGTATCTATCAGAATAGGCCTTCAGGGTTTCCCCATCCCCCATAGACATAGATAACAACAATCCCAAGGGTTGAACAACCCTCCTGCAGGTGATAAAACGAGCACCAAAAGCCTGGGTGAGCTTCTCAAATGAGTCAATAGTATTAGCCCTTAGGCCGTTGAACCATCTCATCGCCACTGGACCCAAGCTAGATGGGAAAACTTTGCACATTAAGGCCTCGTCCTTAGCATGAATGGTCATTCTCTGACTGTAGTGACTAACATGTTCTACGGGGTCTGTTCTACTGTTATAAATGGTGAATACGAGCTGGTGGAACCGCCGAGGAAGATTAGCATCCTCAATACGTCGCGTGAAGGGCGATTTAGAAACCTGGCTCAACGCTTTATTCAGGGCGTCATTCCTCAAGCCCTGGTGAGGCGGACTCTTATATTTACGTTCATGGTGGTGCTCCTCGTCATACGAAAAAGACTCACTAGGTGGAGTTCTTGACCTCTGTCTGTAACTGGTGTCATCTGACTCCTCAGAGGATTGCCCGGAGTTACGTGCCATACGCCTTCGTCGCTCATGTCGCAATTCCCTCTTCAACTTGTTAATCTCACACTGCATGTCCCCTTCGTTCTTTACGTGGGAAACATGGCCTTTCCCCCGAGAGTGACTCCTATCTGTGTGGGTTGTTCGCGTACTTCCCTCACGATCCCCCCTATGTTCATAGACTACCAACGGATTACTATGCTGAGAGCCCCTAGACTCTGCCTGGTGCAGATTAGCATTCACCTGCTGTGGGCCCGCCACTGGTTGCTGCGGTGCTCTCCCTTCCATCACAAACACTGCACTTGCCTTTCCTTGTGAATAGATCAAGCTCTTCCCACAGACGGCGCCAATTGTAGGGACTTAAATTGGATTGGACCCAGAATAAGTATGGGTTCTTAGCCCAACAAGCCCAAACAATAAATTTTTAGAGAGTGGGTGAAAGAACTAGCCCTATTCAGTAGAAAAGGTCGTGATAATTGTGCAGCGAAAGATGTTTCAAGCTCACTGTATGATAAAACTCTCCTCGGATAGGTTTCAGGGGGTATCTTTCTGGGTTCTCTCGTTCTTTTTCGTTCTTTCTTCCTTTCTTTTCTGGCCCAAAAAGTCCCCTCTAATGTCACCTACTTTCCGGTTATATACTACGTTCATCACCCTCTTTTCACCATACACGTGTAGACTCTATTCTTAGGACTCCTTTCTGTCCCATCCAGCACCTCCCGGAACCTTCACTTAGTAGCCATAAGGCTGCTTGATTACTGGTCAGGTATCACCTCCACATTAATGCGGCCAGAGAGTTAGCTGGGAAGCATTTAATGTGGAGGTAGCAGCTCCAGAAGATATTTGTTATCTTTCCCGGTTCTTCCTTTGTTCCACGTTTACTTTCCAGATCTAATACAACTTTTTTGAAGTGCCTTGAATAGCCAAATAGTTACACTCACCTCAGACCCTTAGTATCCGAGGTGAGTTTTATCCTCGGACGCGTTTTGGGCCATTATACACGATTTCCATCCCTTTTTCTTATCCTAGCCCCACAATATCTTTCTTTAACTATCCTTGGACAAATGAGTGTCCTCGGACTGGGCCGCTGGGCCACGAGCCGATTTCCTACAATGTCTATACCATCATTTTGGATAACCGGCCCCACATGAGTATTTACCAAAAAAAAATAAAAAAAATAAAGGAGTTGTGGATTCTGTTTATGGCAGAATAGGAAAATTGTGGGTGTTAAACTGTTAATTGATTTAATTACTTTCACTTGCTTTATGAAGTGATGTGGTTATCTTTTAGTGGTAATTAAGTGGTACCAAAATAAAGCAACCAAAGCTTGTCCCCACGGTAAAATTACGTTACCAGTATATTACCTACAACCACCAATAACAGAAGTGAACTTCTTCCACTATTGAAGGTCCTGATCACAACAAGCTTTACATTTCAGGAAATGACACATAAGGTAAAGTAGCAAACAGTATCCAAAAGCATGGAGGTTGAACATATTCTAGAATGAAACTGCAATAAGAATTACAAATTGACAACCCTGTGATGAAGCAACCTGTACATGTCCACACTAAACCTGTATTTGTTAGCATTAGATAAAAGTCAGCCTCGTTGAAACACACCGATAAAAAATTACTCTTAAATCTCAGTTGATTGTTGAAGGGGTTCTGTCTGCATTTCAAAAGTTACTCTTAAATCTCAGTTGATTCCTGAAAAATATCAGCATTTTCTCCCCTAAAAACGCTGAGGTGCACACTTTTTCTCTTGAGTCAATCTTTGCCTACAGCTGATGGGCTTAGTGAGGTGTGGGCCTACTGTGATGAGTGAGACTTGGGCTTACGGAAGTGTGTTTCGGATTGGTAGATCTTAAGTAACTGATGAAAATCAGGCCTAAATTCAAATAGAGCAGATTGGGCTTCCTAAACGGGTCGGGTTGAGCTGGCCCAAACCTAATAATGTGTGTTTCCTTTGTTTGTTTTAGTTATTTGTGGATTTGATTTTGTTATTGGGTTTCGGGTTTGTTAGAACAAGTGGGTTTGTTTGTGGGTTTTGGGTATATGGAAATCTGGTGGCTTTGGTTTAGGTAGATGGGATTTGGGTATAGCTTTGCCCAAGAAGATTTTAGAGATTTGTGTTTGCCAGTTTGTGGGTTTTGGGTATATGAAAATTTTGAGAGAGAGAGAGAGAGAGAGAGGTAATAGAATACATTGAAAAATTATAAATCACATAAATCTAAAAATAAATATAATAATACTTCATAGTTGTTCGAAGGAACCTAAGTGGTGTGTTGGTTATAATACAAACCTTGGTTCTTAAATAAGATCTGAGGTCTTAGGTATCGGGTTCTAAAATAAATGCAACTCTTTGACCTAGTTGAAATGGCTCACAATTCAAATGGTTTTTCGGGCCAAACCCTAGTTCAAGAGGTTCTCTCAAAATATTTGAATGCCCAGCTCTCACATGTAAAAAATCAATTTCATGATTGGTTCATGGTTAACCCTATTAGACCGGCTGGTGCAGTCTAGGTCTGACAACTATTTTTTTTTTTTTTTTAGAAAAGATCAACGCTGCTTATATTAAGAAACTGCAAAATTAGAAATAAGAGAATTTAAAACACCTGGAGGAACAAACACCTGCAGTTGTCACATAAGCCACATAAATTTTGAAAATTCAACAATTTTACACCTCACTATTATCTTTATTCATTTATTTAAAAATTTCTAAATAACAAGATACAAAAAGTCTCTAATAACCCAAAAACTCTTTTCTTCATCTAAACTAAACTATATTAGTACTAGGCTTGTCACACATGTTTTATACTTATGATGAGATTTTTTTTTTTTTTTTTGGCCTAGTGTCATAATTTTCTTTTTTTTTTAATAAGTTTGTTTTGAAAACATGGATTAGTAGGAGAGTGTCTTATTTTGTAAGCATTTTAAGTGGAGTTAGAGATATATTTTTACCATATTATCCTTAAGTTTTTTCCGGTTAAACCTAAAGTCTAAGGATATTTTTAAACTACATAAAAGTCCAGTTCAAAGAGGGGAATCTTTTTATGGATAATATAAATATATGTTCCTAATTTACATTAATTATTATTTTTTATTTGATAGTTGGTGAGTGTCGATTAAACTAAAAGTTACTTAGACAATTAAAATTTTAATAATATAAAAGGTAATTACACTCCCCTCTTTTGAGTTTTGAGAAATGACACTCTACCACAAACTTGTATGAAAAAATAATTCTCCCCCCCCCCCCCCGCCCTCCCCAACATCTAATTGACCAAATTTTATTAAATTAATACGGTATCAAATTTTGTTGCTGTTGTTGTTGTTGTAGAAAATTAAAAATATTAAAAAAAAAATTATTAACCTGCCCTTTGCTATCTAAGGGTATGCTTCCAAAATTATCTTTATTCATGGTTAAAATTTATTATTTTTAATTTTTAATTAAAGTGTACTTTAAAATATTAATTGTGAATTTTTTTTTTTTTACAGATTATGAAGAGATTTTTCGTTGCAAGTGTTTTTTGGTACTTGATAAATTTCATATCTTATTCTAAATTTATTGATTATGTTTTTACTAACAATGATTAAATATTTTTTAAAGAGGTACTTATAAAAATTTAGATCATTCCATTATTAATATAACCAGAAGGGGAGTCTTAATTTCTTCAAATAAAAAATATAAATGTACTATTGTTCTTTTCTCTTCTGATTTATTCATTCCATGCACCGGCATAAGTCCGAAAAGGCTCAGACCGACAAGACCTCATCCAAAAGTATTGTTCTCTCTCTCTCTCTCTCTCTCTCCTCATTCAGCCCAGGTATTCTCTCTCTATCTCTCTCTTTCGCCGGGGACCCAATTTGGGTTTTCTGTTTCTGTTGCCGACCTTCATCATCTGTATGTATAATGTTGTTGTTTTGATACATCTTCTAGCTCATGTATAATAAATCCAATGTATTAGATTAAAAAGGTTTGTCACACTTATAATATCTGATTCTCGGAGATAAAAGAGGAAAAGGGTTTTTTTTTTTTTTTTAATTTCAGATTGTTTCAATTTTTTATTTGAATTTGTGCTCAAAATTTTGGTTTTTGCCTGTTTGCTTTGTAGAGTGTAATATTTTGAAGCTAAAGTGAAAAGAAAATTCCAACACCATGGCGGGGTTCTCAACTAAGAGAAGGAAAATAGGGCAGCCTGATTCAGAGTTTCCTCTGCTCAAGGTGACACCTTCACATTTTGTTTCTAATTTCTATGCATTTAATCTATAATACTATTGCTACTTCAAAATATTATCTTCAAAGGTTGCACAATTTTTATTTTTATGTGCTTGTTGCTAACATGTGTCAAATTGTCTTTTCTTCAAAAAATTTTAGTGTCACAAGACTCAAAATGACCTGGCGGATTGGATTGGTATTGGTAAATTGCCAGATGAAATACTTGTTTCCATTTTGTCTCTCTTGCCTATGAAACAAGCAATTAGAACTAGTGTCCTCGCCCGTAGATGGCGGTGTTTGTGGACTTCCATTACTCATTTAGAGTTTGATGATCTCAGCGTAAACTATCTATTGCTTTCTCAACCTCGATCGCCCTCTCCCTTTGATCTCAGTGATTTGTTGATTGGGTCAATCAAGTATTGAATTTCCATAAGGCTTCGCATGTAGACGAATTCAACCTTAAGTTTTCTGTGTATGGTCATTATTTTAAAAGTGGTATTGATAGCTGAATAAACTTCGCTTTTCAAAAGAGAGTTAAAAGGCTTCATTTGATATTCACATGTACATGGGCTTCCACAAACAGGTCATACACTCTTACTCCTCCAATGCTTCGTAATTACAGACTCGATTCGTTAGTACAACTTCGTCTGTGCTATGTGGAGGTGACTGGAGAAGTTCTCGAATGCTTTTTGTCTGCTTGCCCACTTCTTGAATTCTTATCTGTATCAGACTAGCATGTGATGAATTTTAAAATTTCCGGACCATCACTCAAGCTAAAGCAATTAGAGATAACTTACTGCACGTTGACAAGTCTTGATATTTATGCTGTGAATCTTATGTCATTTAAATTTGTGGGAAACCATGAATGCATTTCTTTGAAGCACACACCCCCGCTTGTTAAGGCACATTTTGGTGGGACTTATGCCAGCTATATTATCAAGAGCTTTTTCCAGTTTCAAAGCTATCTGTCTCAGCTAGAGACACTGGTGTTGGACTTAAGGTTTCAGGTCAGTATGTAAAAATCCACTTTTCTGTTCCAAAGTACAAACAAAATAAGATGCTTATCCATTTTGTTGTGATTGAATTTTTCAGAAGTTAACCTGCTTTCCCAAACTGCCCAAATTAAGGAATCTTAAGCAATTGGAATTGGGACTGAATCACCTTGTGTTCTGCCTCCTTCTTTGCACATCCCTACTATGTGCGTCTCCTTTATTAAATAGATTTAAAATTAAGGTGAATATTCTTACTTTTGAGAGCTTTAATTGTGGATTTTATGATATTGTTTATTTTTGGGTAAATTTCATTATTACCACCCTAGATTATTATTGATTTTGCAATCTTCCCCTAAGATAATGATTTGTGCATTTCACAACCCAATTTAAAGAAAGAAAAAAAAAAAAAAGATTAGCAATTCACCCCTAAAGAAAAAATATGCCTAAGTTACCCTTAACTCAAATAGTGGGATGGCAGTTTAGTACACTTGGCATGTCAACTGAAAATAAGAAATTTTATTTTCTTAGATTTCTAATTAAATCTATTAGAATTTTTTTTTCTTTTTTTGACGCAAATGTCTGATGTGCCATATGCTACCATGTCACCAGTTGTGTTAGGCATAGCTTTTGTATTTTTTTCCCTTGATTTATGGGGTATGTTGATACAATTCTTTGAAATTGGGTGTTAATTGAAAATTTGATTATCTAGGGGAGATTGCAAAAGGGGGTGTGAGGAAGTATGGCTCTTTTAGGGGCAGTTGAAGGGGGGGGGGGGGGGGGGGAGCCTTTGGACATTTATATTCGGAGGGCTGGGAAAAATCTTCAAGGTTTATTGCTTTTGAAGTGGGAGATGGTACTAGATTTAGTTTTTAGAGTGATTTATGGTGTGTTGAATACAAGAGAAGAACCCTAAACAATATTAACATCTATGAGTTAAAAGATCTAGAACTGCATTTATCTTTTGCTCCACATGATCCCAAGCGAGCTGTTATCCTGGGGATCTCCCTTAAGGGGCATCAAACCCTTCTGAGTGCTGACAATTTTTTTTTTTGTCTTACACTACCTAGGGTAGACCATTTCTTCCCTTTTTTATAGTTTTTTACTGAATTAGCTGTTTTTGTATTGTTGTATGTTATGATTTCAATATGAATTGTGAACAAGGTAGGCCTATGAACTTTCTGTTAGTTTTGTGTTATCATGTATAATCAAATATAGTATACATGTAATAACTATCTGGATTGATAGTTGGATGTGGGACATATTATTGTGCACTCTGAGTCTCTGACTCACTATTGGATTTGCTGCCCCTCTCTAACCAAGAAACAAACCATACAATATGTTCAAGTAATTTAATTTGAATCCAAACTGACCCTTAGTTCTCAGAAACCCAAGCAGAACCTGTTAGAAAGGACTTTCTTTCTTTTCTTTTTGAATGTTAGTTGCATGGTTTCTTACAAACTATTCTCTTTCTCTGAAAAAAGGTTGTGGCATGGGATAATCTCTACACTTAATTTGAACCCCTAAATGGAATAGTTGTATTATTATTTCTAAATTTTCTGTAGTTGCCATGAATAATATCATGTGTCCCTATCAAAGCATGACTCTCATGTTAGTTTCCACTTATTAAAACGCCACATTTTGTTCCACTAGATGTAGAGATATATTTGTGGGTTGAAAAAATTTAGGCTAAGGTGTAATTAATGCAAAGGCGCAATGAAACCATAATCTTACTTGAGAATTTTGTTTTCTTGCTTGTTTGTAAAGTTGTGAGATAAATTGATTTCTTGTTTCTCTTTGTACCGGAAAAAAGATGAAACTCTACTTTTTTATGGTTTATTTTGTTTCATTTTGCCTTTATTTTATTTTTTATTTTTAAATGCAACAAACAGTCTAGAAACAAGTTATGATTTTGGGGATCCCCATTGAGGACTTCAGAACCTGCTGAGTTTTGACAACTTTATTTTATCTTATAGTGCCTAGGGTAGGCTTAACCTTCCCACTTTGATGGCTTTTCCCTTAATTAGCAGGTTATATATTCTTACATAGGTTAACAAGATATATAAATTGTGAAAAAGATAGGCCTATGAACAATTTTTTTTATTTAATGTTTGTGTTAGCGTGTAATGTATACATGCAATAATGTCCAGTTGATGATTGGGATATGGGTCAAATTTTTATGCCATTGTTGTGCATCTTTTTTTTTTTTTTTTTTTTTTTTTTTTTTGTGTATCTATTTAATTTTATTAAGCTCTGCAAACCTCTATTTTTCTTAGTTTTCTTGTAAAATTTGTGGAATATGCATGGTTTTAACCCAAAAAAGATGAACTAATGGATTGAATTGATTTAGGCTAGCATGTAATTAGTGTGAGAACAAAATAAAACCATAATTTTGCATGAAAATTGTGCTCCTAACTTTTTCTTTTGAACTTTTAAGAGAGATTGATTTCCCCCCCTTTTACTATAGAAAAGATGAAACCCTATTCTGGTTTATTTCTTATTTGCAATTTGCATTTATCTTTGTGCACCACATATTTTACAACCAAGCTATTATCCTGACAATTTTATTTAGTTTTACAATACTTGGGGTAGAACTTTTTTTCCCACTTTGGTAGTTTTTCCCTGAACTGGTGTTTTATTCTCATATAGTATGATATGAAATGATTTGTGAACAAGATAGGCCTATTAACTTTTTGTTAGGTTTGTGCTATGATGTATACAGTATACATGCAATAACATCTGGATTGATAATTTGGATTTGGGTCATATTATTGTTGCACACTGATTTGTGAACTCTTGGATTAGCTGGCCCCTCTCTAACCCATGAACCAACCCAGAGTCCCAGACATGTTGAGTAATTTAATTGAATCCAAACTGACCCATAGTTCTTAGAAACCCATCCAGGACCTGTCTTGTCTTTTTGAATGTTAGTCGCATAAAACCATATGAACTATTCTCTCTCTCTCTAAAAAAAGTTGTGGGATGGGGATAATCTCCATCTACACTTGGTTTCAACCTCTAAATGAAACTGTTATATTCATATATCTAAACTTTATGGAGTTGTCATGGCTAACACCTTTTGTCCATATCAAGATATGACTCACATGTTTGTTTCCCCTTATTAAATTGCCACATTTGTTCTGGTAGATGTAAGAATGAACTTGTGAATTGAAAACATTTAGGCTAGCATGTAATTAATGCATAGGCGCGATAAAAATTTAATCTTGCCTGAGAATTGTGTTTCCTTGTTTGTAAACTTGTAAGATAAATTAATTTCTTGTTTCTTTTTTGTTATTTTTTTTTTTAATGGGAAAGATGAAACCTTGCTCCTTTGTGAGATTTTTATTTATTTATTTATTTATTTATTTTGCACTGCATAATCCACAAAAAGCTACTATGTGGGGGATAATGAAGGCTTCAAAACCTGCTGAGTGTTGATGATTTTATTTTGTCTTACAGTGCATAGGGTAGACTTATTTTTCCCACTTTGATGGTTTTGCTGTGAATTAGCTGGTTATGTATTTTTATGTAGAATGACAGGATATATGACTTGTGAAGAAAGTAGGCCTACGATCTCCTTATTTTGTTTGCCTTAGTTTGTATATGTGCAATAACATCTGGGTTGATATTGATAATTTGGATTTGGGTCAAGTATTATCAATCTGACATTATGGTAAGGTTGAACGTACTCATGGCAATATGAGTTTTGCTTCTACCTGCTAGCTGATGCTGCTTTTGCTATACTCCAGAGCTTTCCATTAGGAAAGAATAGTGGAAAGCTTTTTTTAGGTTTAACTACTGGTTAAAGCAGTTAATTTCTTTACTTACATCCATCTTGCCTAGAATCTGGATTACTGTGGCAATGTGGTATCCCACTTGCACAAAATATGGTATGATAGAATTAGTCCTTTGCAGCTCGTTTAGTAGCTAAAACCCCTTTAGGAAGTTTCAATTTAGAATCCTTACAAATTCATTATGATACTTAGATTATTTAACCCATGCATATTGGTTGGATTAGTGATACAGCGATTTAACTTATTTTTCATGGGACACCTAGATGGCATATTGCCTAGTGTTAGATTCATATTTTGGGTGATGATACCATTGGTTGTCATACTTTTTGTTAGTATTGATTGTTTATATTCTCTCTTTGACTTCTTGTCTTTGAACAACCATGTGTTGTTAACCCTTTCCTTGTGCAATTCAAAGACTTAGGCAAGCCTAGGAAAGAGAAAATGGAGTATTTTTTTTAAAGGGTTTCTTTGCATTAAATTTTTATGCCATTGTTGTGTATCTTGTTTCCTTTTTTTTTTTTTTTTGGTATACCTATTTAATTTTATTAATCTCTGCAACCTTCTATTTTACTTTGTTTTCTTGTAAAATCTGTGGAATATGCATGGTTTTACATTGATTAATCTTTGTTGGGATGCTCTTCTTTTATTTTCGTTAAATTTTTATGCCATTGTTGTGTATCTTGGCATTATTGTTCTTTTTTCTCCATTTCTATTATCTCATTTCTTCTTCTCCTTCTTGCAGTAACTTTTTCGAATATTGTTAATAGAACTCCGTAAATTTCTTTCTGTCCTTCTTCCTTACTAGCCAAAGTCAAATCCTTCCTCATCTTTTGAAACCCTTAAACTTTTCATACTTATTCTATCAAATAGGCATAAAAAAAAAATTACCAAACTAAAGCCAATTTTGTGTCGTAAAACTTTATTCTATAAATTTTAACCCTATATCCACAAGCATATGTAGGCAAATTCTCCAACTTCTCTTGTGTAGCTATTAAAGAAGTTAATTAGATTACTTGCATCTAGCTTTCCTATATTCTGGATCGTGGTTTGTAGAATTTAGAAAAGAGTGGTAGTGTCCCTAGAAATAAAGATTTCAGTTTATCTATAGATATCTCTATCCCCTGAAAATAGGCCACATCCTTTTCCTACGAATGCACCACAACAAACTTAGAGGAGCTGCCTTCCATACTTCAATGCCATCTTGTTTACTGAACTTTTCCTTTCAACATGCTCAATTACTCTGCCACTGTCTTTGGGATCACCCAATTTAACCCAAAATAAATGAACTTATGAATTGAATTGATGTAGGCTAGCGTGTTACTAGTGCAAGGACACAATAAAACCATAATTTTTCATGAAAATTGTGTTCCTAACTTTTTCTTTTGAACTTTTTAGAGAGATTGATTCCTCCCCCCCCCCCCCCCCCCCCTTTTATTATAGAAAAGATGAAACCCTATTCTGTCTTATTTCTTATTTGCAATTTGCATTTATCTTTGTGCACCACATATTCCACAAGCAAACTATTATCCTGGGGATCTCCTTGAAGGGGGCATCAAACCCTACTGAATGCTGATAATTTTATTTAGTCTTACAATACTTGGGGTAGAACTTTTCTTCCCACTTTGGTAGTTTTTCCTTGAAACTGGTGTTGTATTCTCGTATAGTATTTCTTCTTTTGAAGGGTTTCTTTTTCGTTAAACTGTTATGCCATTGCTATGTATCTTGTTTCAATTATTGTTATTTTTGTACACCCATTTTATTTTATTAATCTTTGCTGGATTTTGTTGAACTGCTTACAGGATTTGTTTTTGTTAGATTGTTATGGGTCTTGTTTTTAATTGATTTCTCTTGACACTAGCTGCAGAGTAGCTTCCCAAACTTGTAATTATATTTCAATAAGCCCTAGATAAAATTCTGGTTAGTGTAGGTGTATTCATGGATCATATACTAAAAAATTCTGGTTAGTGTTAAGTGTAACTTAAAAAAAGTTAAATAAAATTCCAGGGGTGCCTGACAACTCTGTTGTCTACACATATTTTCGCAATAAGAACTGAACCCAGAATTTGCCTCTCCTGCACAATTGCATTATATAATTGGGAAATTACTTTCCCTAACACCTCCTTCAATATATTTGCTAAAATTTTAGCCAATATCCTGTACACACATCCTACAAACTTATAGGTCTGAAATTGTTGAGATCTGAGGCCCCTCCCTTCTTAGGAATAAGAGACACAAAAGTCTCATTCAAGCTCTTTTTTGAATACACCACACTCATGAAAAGGCTGCAAAATGGCTAATACCTCCACTCTAACCACCACCCAACAGTGATTGAAGAAAGCAATCGTAAAACCATCAAGACCCAGAGCTTTATCCCCACACGATGCCTGAACCACTTCCTCCTCTGTAAACTACCTTTCCAGCCAGATGGCATCACAACTGTCCAAGTCTTTAAGGAAATGCCTTCCACATAGGTGTCCAAAATTTTGTTTCTGTATAAAGTCCCTTATACAAATTTACAACACCCTCCCGGATTGCATCTTGAGTAACCTAGTTGCTCTCCATATTTGTTATATTTGCAATAAAAGTACGGCAATGATGAGAATCAGGAAACCGGGGGAAAAGCTTGTTTTTTTATCACCTTCTTTTAGCCACAAAGCTCTTGATTTTTTTATTTATTATTTTTTTTCTCCAAGAGATCTCCATTACATTGTTTTTTCCAAGGTAGCCTTCACCTCCACCATTTTTTATCTATCTTCCTCAGACAAATATCCACTGTTCCTTTTCTCCTCCATCAACCTAAGATCATTTAGTAGGTTTATCTTCCTAATCCCCACATTTCCAAATACTTTATTGTTCCATAACTTCAAATCTTGTTTCAGAGTTTGCAATTTGCTAGTTAGAACAAAACTAGGAGTAACCTGGAAACTATAACTCTGCCACCAGCCTCTAACCTTGTCCGCAAAACCATCCTTTCAAAGCCACGAGTTCTCAAATTCAAAATGAGTTTTATTTTCTGTTACACTTCTTTTTATTAAATTATGCCATTGTTGTGTATCTTGTTTCAATTTTTCTTTGCTTTCTTGTTAAATTTGTGGAATTATCAAGGTTTGACATTGATTATTATTATTATTATTATTTTTTTTGCATACTTATTTTATTTTAGTAGTCTTTTCTGGGATGGCCTTGAATATCTTTTTGTTAGATTGTTATCGGTGTTATTTTTCATTGATTTCTCTTGGCACCAGTGGCAGAGTGGCTCCCCAAACTTTTAATTATATTTCAATGAGCCCTAGATAAAATGTTACTTGACCCCTCAAAAAATTTTAAATGTTTAAATTCTGGTTAGTTTAAGTGTATTCTTAGATAATACTCAAACAATTAAGACTTTATCCTCTCTAAATATTTTAATTGTTATTGATCATCTGTCTCTGATTTTGTGATTTATAATTGATTCAATTACAATCAGATAATCGTACATGGAGCCAACCCGTAATTAGAGGCAGACGACCCTCTCCGCGGGCCTTCCACAGCTGCACCACTGTTGGTGATGAACTATTTATGTTTGGGGGTATAGATGCGAACAACCATCTCAACGATATTCATATTTTCAACACTTGTAAGTTGTTTCTTTTAATCTTTAGCCACTTTGCACAGACAATTGATATGCTCACTAAGTGAGTGCTAATAGAAGTTTGACTGAAATCTATATATTTTATCTATTAATTGTGAATTCCACTGCATACTTGCTAACATGTGATGGAAGGTTATATAATTTTCTTTGTTGCCAAATTTAATGGCAATTGTGATTTTCTAAAAAAAATTTCATCATATAAAACCTGTGCTGCATAGCTTGGGGCTATCAATTATGCGTTTTTTAGGAGCTTAATAATAAATTGAATTCTTGGGTTTGTTTCATCAGGTTTAACTGGAGAGAGCGGCGAACTTCAGGACATTTGTTTCCTCCTCGAGCTGGTCATGCAGCTGTTAACTTTGGTGCCAATGGAACAAAGTTGTATATATTTGGGGGATATATGATTCAAATCCTATACAACGATGTCTATGTACTTGATATTGGTAAGTAAGAAATAAGCTGACAATATTAGTTGTGTTAATATATATATATATATATATATAAAATTAGTATGTTAGTGTATTTTTTATAATCCCAAAATTTTTTGTAACTGGTGCAGTTACCAGTGTATGGACAAATGCGATCATGACAGGTGCTGGGTCTTCAGCTAGAGCTTTTATGACTGGTGACTCCTTGGATTTACAACATTTTGAAGCACACACCCCAGCTTGTTAATGCACATTTTGGTGGGACTTATGCCAGCTATATTATCAAGAGCTTTTTCCAGTTTCAAAGCTATCTGTCTCAAATAGAGACACTTGTGTTGGACTTAAAGTTTCAGGTCAGTATGTAAAAATCCACTTTTCTGCTCCAAAGTACAAACACAATAAGATGCTTATCCATTTTGTTGTGATTGAATTTTTCAGAAGTTAACCTGCTTTCCCAAATTGCCCAAATCAAGGAATCTCAAGCAATTGGAATTGGTACTGAATCACCATGTGTTCTGCCTCCTCCTTTGCACAATCCTACTACGTGCATCTCCTTCATGAAATAGATTTAAAATTAAGGTGAATATTCTTACTTCTGAGAGCTTTAATTGTGGATTTTATGATATTGTTTATTTTTGGGTAAATTTCACTTTTACCACCCTAGATTATTATTGATTTTTGATTTTGCAATCTTCCCCTAAGATAATGATTTGTGCATTTCACACCCCAATTTAAAGGAAAAATATGCCTAAATTACCCTCAACTCAAATAGTGGGATGGCAGTTTAGTACACTTGGCATGTCAACTGAAAATAAGAAATTTTATTTTCTTAGATTTCTAATTAAATCTGTTAGATTTATTTATTTTATTATTTTTTTTTAACGCAAATGTTTGATGTGCCATATGCCACATGTACTAAGCTGCCATGTCACTAGTTGTGTCAGGCATAGCTTTTGTATTTTTTCCCTTGATTTATGGGGTATGTTGATACAATTCTTTGAAATTGGGTGTTAATTGAAAATTTGATTTTCTGGAGGAGATTGCAAAAGGGGTGTGAGGAAGTATAGCTCTTTAGGGGGCAGTTGGGGGGTGAACCTTTGGACATTTATATTTAGAGGGGCTGGGAAAAGTTTTTAAGGTTCAATGCTTTTGAAGTGGGAGATGGTACTAGATTTAGTTTTTAGAGTGATTTATGGTGTGTTGAATACAAGAGGAGAACCCTAAACAATATTAACATCTATGAGTTAAAAGACCTAAAAATTGCATTTATCTTTTGCTCCACATAATCCCAAGTGAGCTATTATCCTGGGGATCTCCCTTGAGGGGCATCAAACCCTACTGAGTGCTGACAATTTTTTTTCTTTTTCTTACACTACCTAGGGTTTTCTTCCCTTTTTTATAGTTTTTCCCTAAATTAGCTGTTTTTGTATTGTTGTATGTTATTATTTTAATATGACTTGCGAACAAGGTAGGCCTATGAACTTTCTGTTAGGTTTGTATTATCATGTATAATCAAATATAGCTTACATGTAATAACTACCTGGATTGATAATTTGGATGTGGGACATATTATTGTGCACTTTGAGTCTCTGACTCACGAACTATTGGATTTGCTGCCCCTCTCTAACCAAGAACCAAACCAGACAATATGTTCAAGTAATTTAATTTGAATCCAAAATAACCCTTAGTTCTCAGAAACCCGAGCAGAACCTGTTTGGTTGGGTTGCCTGCAATGGGTTATTGAGGTCCTCGTGTGTTTGTGTGTTTTAAATTTATAAAGGGACTTGCTTTCTTTTCTTTTTGAATGTTAGTTGCATGGTTTCTTACAAACTATTCTCTTTCTCTGAAAAAAGGTTGTGGCATGGGATAATCTCTACACTTAATTTGAACCCCTAAATGGAATAGTTGTATTATTATTTCTAAATTTTCTGTAGTTGCCATGAATAATACCATGTGTCCTTATCAAAGCGTGGCTCTCATATTAGTTTCCACTTATTAAAACGCCACATTTTGTTCCACTAGATGTAGAGATATATTCGTGTGTTGAAAATATTTAGGCTAAGGCGCAATGAAACCATAATCTTACTTGAGAATTTTGTTTCCTTGCTTGTTTGTAAAATTGTGAGATAAATTGATTTCTTGTTTCTCTTTGTACCGGAAAAAAGATGAAACTCTACATTTTTATGGTTTATTTGTTTCATTTTGCCTTTATTTTATTTTTTATTTTTAAATGCACCAAACAATCTAGAAACTAGTTATGATTTTGGGGATCCCCATTGAGGACTTCAGAACCTGCTGAGTTTTGACAACTTTATTTTATCTTATAGTGCCTAGGGTAGACTTAGCCTTCCCACTTTGATGGATTTTCCCTTAATTAGCAGGTTATATATTCTTACATGGGTTAAAAAGATATATAAATTGTGAAGAAGATAGGCCTATGAACAATTTTATTTATTTATTTAATGTTTGTGTTAGCTTGTAATGTATACATGCTTCTTGTTGTCATAAAACCTCAACAATCTTAATCATTTTTTTTTTTTTTTTAATGTTACTTTTAATGCTTAAAAAGAAAATGTATGATGCATCCGAAGTGTTTTTCAATTGAAGCGTATACCATTTTTATGTTACTAATGGTTTCAAAACATACCACCCCCAATGGGCCCCTGAGCCCACATGGGGGGCCCAATTTTTGTAGGCAAGAAGTCGGCATAAGGCAGCATTGTTGATGCTCTAGCCAGACTTGTTTATTCTCTCTCTCTCTCTCTCTAGGGACCCAATTTCAGTTTTGCCGATCTTCACATGTACGTATTAAATCCTTGTTATAGGTTAATCACTAGCAAAGATTTCACAACAATTAATTGCTAGTTATTGTTATATTTATAAGGTTATTTATTTAGTATATTTAAGAACACGAAAATGAAAAAACTATTGAATGAGGGAATGAAGGGAGATGGGGCGTCCTCTTTTTTAAGGTTCATGAGGTGGGCCCGATTCTTCTTAAGCCCAGTAGAGAAAAGGAGACGCAGTTTTAAATCTAAGTTGTCAAACGAAAAAGCATCAAGGCACAAAGCCAATGCTGCTTGGAAGCCCATGGTTATAACTCAAGTTGGGCCCAAAAAACTTGTGCTTCATAAGCCTTATATATATATATATATATATATTGGATAAAAGGGGTATTATATAAATATATATAATATCCAACAACAGCAGGCATTACAGCCATTATGGAACACATTCTAGTAGTCCCTAGATGTTCCATATACCATACAAAAGCCGCATTTACAAAAGTGGGACATGTATCATAGGTTTCCAAAATGCATTGTTGCTGATTTCCCCTCTTTGCAAAGAGCATTCATGCAGCCATTAGCTTCACGGAATATGTGGTACAACTGGACGATCCAATCGCACTTTATAAGGTTCCTGCAATCACATAGTAGTGGGATAACATCTAGTGAGATGTCTTTATCATTGGTTAACTAGGAAAGAACTGTCGTAGAATCTATTTCCAGATGAATAAATTTAAAACCCAAATTCCATGCCAAAAGGTGACCCTTGCAAATTGCTCCCAACTCAGCGATATTATTAGAAGTAATGCCCATGTGTAATGAAAAACCTGAAATCCAAGCACCTGAGCTATTGCGCAGCAATCTGCCTGCACCAGCTAAATCCAAGATCACCTAACGAGTTGCCATCTGTATTTAATTTTATAAAAGGTTCTAGTGGAGCATTCCATTTTATAATCCTAGGGATTCCAATTTTAATATTCTTTGTAGGCAAACTAAAAAGAAAAATTTTGTAGCGCACTGAACTACTTTTTGTATGATCCGATGTTGAGAGCAAGATTGATTGTTAAAAATACGCTTGTTCCTAGCTAACTGTAGGTGGTCGGGATTTTCACCTCAGGCGCTTGGCCGATATTGGCTTGACACCCTACACCTACCTTAGAAGGCTTTGTCCTCTTTGGGGAGCCAAGCCCTCAAGGATTTGTATTACGAAAGGGTGGGATTGTCCCACATCGCTTAAGTAACCCTCCCACTAACACTTTATATGCCCTTGGAGCTTGTGTTAGTGTACCACTACTCACATGACTAACCATAAGCCTTATATTTGCTCTAGTTAAAAGCAACGCAATTCTCCCTAAATTGATGTCAAGTGATAACTGTTGGTTTGAGCCAAATTTTTATTAAGGATATTCAGGGTAAAGGTTTGAGAGATAGACTTTCTCAAGTCTAATGGAAAAAATTAGGACCTCTATAATTCAAGAGAGAGAAAGATGATTAGAATTTTTCACTTGTAGCTATCACTTAAAACCCCTTTTTGTACTATGGGAACATCATTTCTTCAAATATAAACTCATGATCTAGCTATTTTCAGTCTTTGATTAACTTCTTAGTCCTTCCATTGTGGATTCTTCTCTCCCGTTTTTTAGAAATTAGTTGTGTTGATCAAGAATTCTTGTTTAGGACTTCGATCAAGTGTTTTTTACTCTTACAATTATAATTAATATATTTATAGATATTATTGTAATTAGTCTTCTCTCAAATATATATATATATATATATATATTTTCCCTAAATTTTGAGATTATTAAGATTATTTGTTTGCTTATGAAATTATGCCACATTTTTTTATTTGTGGATATAATTTATCAATAAAATAAATAAATTATATATATATATAGTTTAACTCATGTATTATGTTTGAAAATTATTTAAATTTTAGCGGATACTTTTTTAATCAAGGTTATTAAATTTTAGGCAAAAATGCAAACACACTCTCTAAGTTTCCTCATAATTCACGGCTGAGGCTTTAGAGAGAGAGAGAGAGAGATCCAGTTTAAATATTATGAATAGACCAAAACAACCCCATTTTAAGGGGAGTTAACGGATAAGTTTAACGGAAGAATAACAGAGGCCTTAATTGAACACTTTTGAAGCTTAGAAGACTGAATTTAATGAAAGCAAAGTTATAGAATTGAAATGAATTTTAGTGAAATTTAGAGAGTGGGTTTGGTATTCCAACCCAATTCAAAAGCCTTCCATCCTAATTCAAAAACATACCAATGTATTTTCTATCACCAAAATACACTTTCTCTCTTCTAAACCACCTATTTATAATATTGCACCCAACAACTTAACAAAAGATGCAACTTGTAGAGTGAGTGATTGTCTAAATTTGGTAAAGATAGGTTTTGAGCTTCAAGGAGGATATGTATCATTGCATAATATAAAAGACTAAGAATGGAAAGGAATCATGATAAAAAGAGTAGCGAAAAATCTCTCGAAAAGCTAATCCAATCTAGTACAATATTATTCTATATAGATAAATGTCAAGATATTTATTAAAAAAAAGTTTAAGAATAATAGATTTTCTCATATCACAATGGCACAAGAAAGAGCTCTACAAGACAAGACACAAATACAACAAACATGACCTCCCTTATAAATTTTTATCAAAATGAAAAAAAAAAAATCGAAAAACGTTTTTATAACAATTTCTTGAGACCACCTTTATTTACTCGCATACAACTCACAAGCTCTTTTTCATTTAATTAAACTTGCTAGATACGCACCGACGCTAGCAATGTCCTTTAAGTGCTTAGTAGATTTGGCAATGGGATTGGTCTTGCCATAATTCTTGAACACGTAATCGCAATTTGCGTAGTTTACCTGGGTGGCATTTATGTAGGCCTTTAGTTGTAGGTAGTTACCGGCCTCGAGGCCATTCAAGGCGCCTTTGACGTACTGAATGGCACCGTCAAAATCGTTTATGCATATATCAATTTCGATGGACTTGGGTTGCCTTTGAGCCACCACCGTTGCAACTTTGGTCTCGAAAATCAATTTGTGACAGGCTGCAACCGAGGCATTACGAGGGTCAGTCCGAGTATAAACAATTGGTTAGATAGTCTTATCTCTCAATATTGATGTTATATTGGATGCAAACTGCAATATGATCACTTTAGTTTTTAATTTATGTTTACCTTTTTTCAGGAACATTCTTCACATTCTCAAGCATATGTGGCTTGACTGTTTTGTTCTTAGCAAAGTTGGTACTAGAGACCAAGGGGCGAAAACTTGAAGAAATTCAAGTGTCATTGAATCCATTTTCAGCAAAAAAAAATGAATTTTGCATGCCTGTACGACAGCTCCAATCCGTGTTCGAATAAGCAAAATAATTTCTAAAACATAAAATTGTGGTACTGAGTGCTAGATTATTTGGTGAATGGTTGTCACAATAAGCAAGGTTTTTTTTCAGAAGTCAAGATATCTTTGCAGCTATCATCCAAGAATTATTTTCTAAAACTATTATGGGATTGATAACCATAGCTTGAAACTCTTCATTGCACTTGGAGAGAAACTACATATTCACCACCTAATTTAGGGAATGTGAAAGGTAAATCTTGAATTTTTAAACATTTAGAGACCATTTGACTTGTGGAATCTTCCATTCCTGAAATCATTCTATGGAAATATAGAGTTATCAAGTTTGGTTTATTAGATGCATTCCTATCAAATTCATGAGAATATAACATTTATGTTTCTAGTTAAATTATAATTTTGTGTCAAAAGTTTTATAGTTCAATTGACGTTAGTTAGTGTTTCCAACAAAAATGTTCATAGTTCAATACATATTAAAAACATAAAGAACATGTAATCTAACACTAGATATTTTCAAAATTTTAATTATATTAAGTGTTTATTTGGCAAAGATTATTTTTGTCAACTTATCTTACTATTTAGTTTATTTTTATTACTACTCATGAGTCCTACTGCACTTTTTTGTATTATTCATGGGTCTCACTGTACTATTTCAACTAACTTTTACATTTATCTACAGTACTATCAGCAAAATAAGCAGATCTCAAACGGACCTTAAGTAGTATAATATTGTTTAGAGTTATACTAGGTGTTGATAAACTAAAATATAATGGACTAACTGATATTTTATGCTTATTAGAGGTACAAGATATTAATGGCAACGTTTGACATGATTAAGTCACACTAAAGATAACATTCAAGTTTGGAATCATCAATTTTTTAAAATGATTGAGTAGAATTTATGCAAAGATAAAGAAGTGAAAGTTACACAAGATATAGCATTCAAGTTTGGAATAATTAATTTTTTAAAATGATTGAGTAGAATCAAAGTAAAGATAAAGGAGTTCATTTCTTTAAAGTATTTTTGTCTTTATATATTTTCTTATTTTCTTGATTATTAGGAAAGAATATAAGAAGAGATGGTAAGAATTCTTATAGACCATAATTTCTTTTTCTTTTTTCAATCTTCTTTCCTTTTCTCTTTTACGTCAATCTAATGTTTGTGTTTTTCTCTTTTTGACCTCAATGTTTATGTTTTTCAAAAACAAAGAAAATGGAAAGAGGAAACACACACAAAAAAAGGAAACAATCTGTTAAACTTTTGAAGCAAAAGCATTAAATGTACTAGAACCCAAGCTACACATTTATTATAGCTATTAATCTACTTATCTAAAAGAAATCAATTATACATTAATTAATATAAAAGATAACAAAATAAATTCAATTAGTTAAGTCGTATGATTAAAGCTAGGGACACAATGTATTCACAACAGGTGGTAAATTGTTAATAGTTGGTAAAAAAAATGATATCTTTGATGGCTCAGATTAGAACCACTAACAGATTATCATCTATGTTTTAATATAGTTACACATATAATTAATAAAATATAATACAATATATGATGCTTCTTTTGGGTGTTGAATATATTACATAATTATGATTGATCTATCATCATCAAATTACTATTTTATCACCAAAAGGTGTGCACCTAACTAGCACATCTTGATGTTTTCAAAGAATATATCTAAGGAACAAAAGGATAGAGTTTCATGCGTGCGTGTATAACCTAGATAGAGATGCATAAAGAAATATAGTAAATGAATGAGAAAAGAATTGATTGTATGACATGAGGGCCCTAATAAAATCTCATTCCCTTTATAATGTAAAGAATAACTTATACATAGTGCCTATTAAATATTCATTTTATCTTTTATTAATAATCTTAGTTGAAAATTCATAATTTTTTTAATACTCATTTTAAAGAAATTTTATCTATCTCAATATTTAAAACTTTTCAACATTGTCTTCCACATTTTACATTGAAAAAAAAAACAATAAATATTTACTTTAGGAACTAAATCACTAGCTCTATTTAATATTTATTAATAGATGACAAAATAGTGAAAATACACCCCCACCCGGTCCACCCCCAATTTGACAAACCATGAGTTTTATTTTTAATTAATCACTACTTCCAAATCCAACAACTTTATTTTTACAAAACTCCAACCATGCCCAAATACTGAGAATCCACCTCCAAATACCTCCCATCTTACTTATGCAAAGAAATTTATTTTAACATTAGATTTGATGAAAAATATTGAATACTTTTGGAGCAATAATCATTTCCCTAAAAAATGGTGGGTTCCTACCATGAATTTAAATAGTAATACCCTCTATTATATGAGAGCAAAGAGCATTGCTCTCAACATGTAGAATATTTACTTAGGCTTAGAAAACTATTATTATAAAATAAAGTTATTTAGTAGAACAACTTTTGTAAAATTACACAAAGTCTAACTTTTTTTTAATTATAATGAATATTTATTGACATAAACAAAAGAAACTAAAACAAATTCCACTTCTCTAACATAATAATAATAATTGTGGTATCAATTAAAGACATGATTGGAACTTGTATTGTGCAAGAATAATGTCTCTATTTTTTTTCTTAGAATTAATGTCTTATTATTTATCCCTACCCTTTAGGCACATTTTCTTTAATTCCATAATTTTATAGTGGAGTGTGAGACCAAAAAAATTAGGAGATATTTGGTTCAGCACTTTTAGATGGAGACCCAAATCAAATCCAAATTCTTTTGTAAAGGGTTACTTAAACCCGTTATGTCTATCAAATATTCATGTTATACTTTTATTTTTTTTAATGGAAATATTCATGTTATACACTTATGCTAATTCCCTTAGTTCTCTATCTTTTAATTATTAAAAAAAAAAACCCTTATATTGTAAGTAAGCATTTTATTTTATTTGTTGGTAACTTCTATTTTCTATTTTTATATTTAAAAAAAAAAAAACCTGTTCCACTTGTCCCAAAAAAATAATTTCCGGTATAAAATGATGAGTCATAAACTATTATGATTATTTTTAGGAGATAATGTGTGTTTTGTCACATGTATTGCGCATGACTCAGTTGATTGAGTTAAATAAGTTGTGCATTGCACATAACAAGGACTAATGTGATTTTCCTATCGGTGGTTGGAGCCAAACTTTGTAATGCAAATGTGTGGAGAGAGAGAGAGAGTGATGTGCAGTGTGAACTATGAACAGAAGGAAATAAGAGACTTGACTGTGCCATCTCTCTTGCCATAGTGATGAGTTCGTCTGAGGGCCTTCCATACGTCCAGCATAACAACAAAAACGATTTGGAAGCCAGTGGAAGCCACTCTAATGTCGACTCAAATGAGTCATCCTCTAATTTCGACACTAAGATTGAGAATGCATCTATTCTGGATACGGTACGTCTCCTCTCTCTATTTCTCTTTCTATCTCTATTTCTTACTACTAGTACCAAACTTAAATCAATACTCTTTTAAAAATAAATAAATCTTATTTATCTTAATATTTAAAACTTTTCTACCTTTTACAATGCAAAAATAAAATAAAAATTAACAGTAAAATAAAATAAAATAAAATTTAAGGAAACTAAATTACAAGTTATGTTTATTAACTGACAAAATATGCCACCAGCCAGTACAGCCCCAATTTGACAAACGCCCCAAGGCCCCAGTGCTTATTATTTTTAATTACTTCTTCCAAGTCCAACAACTTTACTTACAAGACCAAAATCAAACACTTGATGTGCGTGTGAGTGCAACGCTGACTTGACTCATGCCTCCAAAACTTCAAAAAAGGATGTTCTTATAGTCAAATATTTGACAGAAGGTTGCTAATAAAATCTAATTTCATTTGTAACGTAAAGAACAACTTATACATTGTGCCTACTGCCTACCAAATATTCATTGAAAATTCATAATATCTTTTTAATACTCATTTAAAAAATTTATTATCTATCTCAATATTTAAAACTTTTCAACATTGTTTTCCACATTTTACATTGAAAAAAAAAAACTAAGGGTCTGATTGGATACTGCTTATTTTGCTAAAAACTGAAAACACTGTAGCAAAATAATTTTTAAATGTGTGAATAGTACCGTAGGACTTATTTTTAATGAAAGTTTTGTTGAAAAAAGAGGTTTGTGGGTCCCGTGAACAGTGCACGGGACCCACTGAACAATCACATTTCAGTGAAAAATTTGGACGTTCAAAGAGGCAGTGGGTCCTGTGCACAGTACACGGGACCTACTGAAAGACACATTCCCATGTGAAATGCGCTTCTTTATAAAAAAGAAAAAGAAAAAAGGAAGACGCAAACACAACACGGCGACGCAATCCAAACTCACACTAAATCACAAGCTTTATTTAATATTTACTAACAACCTTTTATTTGTAATTAATTTTTTTTTATAAACTTTATTTTTAATTAACTGCTTCTTCCAAATCCAACAACTTTACTTTTACAAGACCCAAATCAAACACCTGATGTGCGAGCAAGTGCAACACTCACTTGAACCCAAATGTTGAGAGCATCCACCTCCGAATGAACCCAAATGTCTCCTATCTTTCTTAAAATCCTAGAATCCTCACCTCTAATCTCACAAGCTGACATTAAAAATTGGATTTCCAAATCAAATTTGAGCAAGCCCAGCCAGCGAGAGCATTAGCGTCTAAGCTTAGTGGAGAAGTGCCAGATTGTCTATTTGGTATTGCTCTTTACTCTTTATACAACAAAACTTTACTAATTGTTCCATGTGACTTGATGATAATTAGTCAGAAAACAAATGCTAGCAGCCTTCAATCAAACATCTCATGTGCATCTCTCTCTTTCTCAGTTTGTTTTGCACTGTTATTATTTTCTAACCAAATTTAATGTTGTCCAGACGATGGAGCTTCAACATTGGCGGCATTCGCGGCATCCGTTGGTCTTTAATGAAGACGAGAGAAGTGGAGTTCTTTGCTGGGGGTGCTTCGAACCAGTATTTGGTCCTAGCTATAGTTGTATAGAAAGCGATTGCGATGGTTACTACTATCATCATAAATCATGTGCTGAACTACCCCTTGGGTTGCACCATCCCTCACACCCAAATCATCCTCTTATTCTCTTCGACATAAAAACATATCGTGACAACAACAGAGAAGAATATGACAAATTTAGCGAATGCGACGTTTGCGATGAAAGGAGTAATGAATACAGTTATTGTTGTTACCGTTGCAACTTCATCATTCACATCAGATGTTCTTCTTTATCACTCACCATCCAAACTGAAGTCCATGACCACCAATTGACCCGCATTTGGAAGCTGATGAAGTTCACTTGCGACTTATGTGGCAAAGAAGGCAATCTGCCCTACCTTTGTGCCCAATGCGATTTCGCTATACATTCACGTTGTGCTGCTTGCCCACGCAGACTGAAAGTTGATCGTCACAACCACTCTCTCCACCTCACCCATTCTCTTGAAGTCCATCAATCCGACTCTCCAATTTGCCTACTCTGTGTTCAAAAAGTGGATACACTCTGGCTTTACTATTGCTCAAGATGCGATTTTGTTGCCCACCTCTATTGTGCTATGCTCTCCTATAATAGGGAGTACATAAATTTGCAAGAACTTAAAGAGGAGCAGTCCACCAAGTCAAAATCTGAAGATCCGAAGCTCCATCAATCCTTTGACTCAGAAATTTGCAAAGTCATTAAAAGCACTGTGGGGGAGGATGGAACTGAAATAGCCACAAAAATCAAACACTTCAGTCACGAGCATGATTTGAAGCTTACTGATGAGATTCCGAATAACACAAAATGCAACGGGTGCGTACAATCCATTCTCTCTCCATTTTACAGTTGTACCCCGTGTAACTTCTTTCTTCATAAATCTTGTTCTAAATTACCCAAAATAAGATGACACCCACTTGATTCACACCCTCTCACCCTCAGTTATCAGCAAGCTTCTTTTTTCTGTGATGCCTGTGGCCAGAGGTGCAACGGCTTAAAATACAACTGTCAAATATGCGAGTATAATTACAATGTTCAATGTATTTTATTATCAAACACCCTCACTCTTGCCTGTCATGAGCATCGTCTTTACCTCTCCTGGACAAACAATAGACAGAAGTGTAGTAGTTGTAATTCTGAAAGTTATAATGTCTTCCGCTGTTCCACTTGTGAATTTGCTCTAGACTTTAAATGTGCTACACTACCACAAACCACATGGTACAACCAACATGAACATCCCTTCAACCTCCATTATACTCCTGAAGATGGCTCCGGTGAATATTACTGTAATATCTGTGAAGAAGAACGAGATCCCCAACAATGGTTCTACTACTGTGCAGAGTGCAGCTTTCCCGCTCATCGTGACTGTATTCTTGGGGAAAATCCAAATGTCAAGTAGCACATATAATGGCCACTAGTTGGGAGGTGCTACTCAGTAATTTGACCCTCACCCACACACAATGCACTTTCATTGAAGAAATAAAGACCAATGACAATGTTAAGAGTGATCTATCAATGTGCCCAATATAATTTCAACATTCACAATAATTGTTATAGGAAGACCACTGTTGTTTTAATTTTTATGTATATTTTTCATTTAGGTTGAGCCTTTAATTCTTTATTTTTTAATCTATTGTATTATTATGGTTGTCTACTAGTGTAGTTTTGGGGAACTTTGTCTTTAAGATGAAGCTTATTAGGCATTTTATTGGTTTGTGGCTGATAAGTGTAATATGTGGACATCATGTACATGGGTTCCACACCCCTGCTTTTTAATGAATTAGTTACTTTTTTTTTTTTTTTTTTTTTTAAGGACTTGAACAGGAAAATCACTTGATGTCCACGGACATTCACTGCTTGTGCTTTTTGGCTTCTAAGATTCTGCTTTCTTTCTATTTTAACCTATCCATAGGATCTCCTGCTAGTTGAGAGGAGCCTTACATTTATAGAACAAAATAATTTTGTTTCTAAGAGACTTGACCTTTTTACTACCACAAGGATAGTGTTCCGGCATGTGGGAATGAGGTATTTGAGATGGGAGGTGATGATGCAGTAACAGTGCTAGAACTAATAATGTTAACAGTGAAGTCTAGAAAATATTGTGGAAAGTTAAAATTTTTGCAAAGTTTCACTTTTTATCTGGAAAATACTGCATGATGCTATACTAGTTAAGGCAGTCTTATTAGATAGAAAGCTTAGCTGTGATGTTGCTTGTAAAATCAGACTTCATAACAGAAGGTAGGCCCATCAAGGATTGACAAATTATTTCAATCCCAGATGGAATTTGGAAAAGAGATACCAAATGGAGTGGCGCTCTTTTGTTGCAAAGTCTAGAGAAGGAAGAAGACTCTTTGTTGGATGTTTTAACAACACATGCTTCAACAGGATGGTGGCAGATCTAATACTACATGAAAAGCAAATTTTCAAAACTCAAATATGGCACTAGATTTTCAAATAATGACTCTTGAAGAACAGGTCATTGAGATTGCAAGGAGTATGGTGAGTTTTGCAAGGAGCTTGGGCTGTGATGACGTCGAGTTTAGGCCCGAAGATGCTGGGAGGTTTGCTTTTCAGCTTGCTTTTTCAGTTTTCTGAAATGGGTTTGTCAAAAAAAGTGAGATTTTCAAATGCTAAGATTTGTGTTTATGACTAATTTTATAAGATATTGACTAATTGGTACTCTAGCTAAATGTGATGAAGTAGGGACTTGTTCTGCATTGTTGTAAAATTTGCAAATGGGTAACTTTTGTAGAATGTAGAAAAGAGAGGAAACATGGTATGCAACTTGCACTTGCACGGAATGTGGTTTGATGGGTCTAGACCTTTTTGCTGCTCGTATAAATTGCTCATTAGAAGGTAAAATCCCTTAATTACTTAAAATAAACAAGAAGTGTGTGGTTTAAAGTTTGACTATTGAATCCGTTAATAGTTATTGAATTACAATTTCCATGCTCTTGCTGGACTTGCTTATTCTATGCTTTAGATGCCCCTCTTAGAATCTTGACCACACCCTGTTTTGTTGAGCTGCATTCAAAAAAGGACCTTCATTCTTTTCTTTTTTGACTTTTAGACTTATGAAATAGGAACTACACTTTTTTTTTAATAAAAAATAAAATAAACAAAGAGGGATTTTGATAGTTTTTGCAATTGGTTGACCCCCTGAATGGAATTTTCGTAGATTTATCCATAAATTTTCTGAAGTTTCCATGTCTAACACTTTGTGTCCATGAGCTATATCTCAACTGGTATTTTATTTTTTCAGGTTTTAATGATTCCTAGACAATGTCCCTAATTTTTATTTGTCTGAAAAATTAACTCTATTCCTTGTAATTTCAGTTAGCAAGAAAAGTGGAGCCTTTAAGTTGAGTGAATCAATTTGAATACAAGAACACAAAAGTCCTAGCATATCTACTTAATGCTATCTTTTAGTTACAAACTTCAATAATCGTCTATTTAAACATGCTATCATATCCATTAGTTTAAAAGAAATACAAGTCCCAAATACTTTTAATGTTCCAGATTCTCTTTATTATTCCCAATTAATCAGCAATCAAATAAACTGTAGAAGAAAGCCTAATTTCAAATGCTTTACTATAGAACTAGTGTGCAAGAAACCTGGCTTACCTTGCTGGAAAAGGGTTCATACCTGTCTGCATTTCTTCAAGTATTTGCCCCTTAGTCTCTGGTACTAGCCTTGATACAAATAGAACTGTCAATCCTGATTTGCTTGAGATTTGAGAATATAAACAAGGACCCTGAATAAATAAATAATTAAATAAATAAAAGTGGAGTGAAAAGTTTGCATTAGGCAATAAACTGGACTAAAAAAATTGCACTGGACAGTGGAGAGAGAAAGATGCATCACCTGCTGAGCTCCATTCCTTTAAGAAGTTAAAAACATATGACACAATCCAAGAACTAAACTAGTTTACAAAAGACACAAGGTTTCCGCTGAACCCTTCATGTTTATTAGAAATATCTAGAATAGCAAACTATAATTGAATTTGAACCCATGGTTTAGTGGACTAATTTTTGAAGTTCGCATTGAAGTGTTCAGAGTTCTTGTTGTATATAAAGTTATACAATGTAGGTTATATATTTAAGATTAAAGAGGAGAGATTTCAAAATGCCATTGAAAGTGCTGCTGAGCCTTGGTTTAAAGAGCTCAACTCCTATTTGATCGGTTGAACTCGTTTTGATCAATCGAGATATGGCTCAATAAGTCGAAGGCTGTATAATATGAGAACCATGTTCTTTGTTCAATTCCTGGCTTGATGACGAAGGAATACTCGATCGATCATAAAAACTGTTTTTCTGCAGTTTTCTAGATGGGGATTTTCTGGTTTGTCAAACGGCTAATACTCTGTGAATATTATAGTCAATAAAAGTGACTGTTTGTGAAGGGGCATAACCCTTCAGCTATAAATAGTGATCTATATTCATTTTTGTAACTACCTTCTTTTACCATTTTTCATAAAAATTCACAAGAATTCTCTCAGTAATACTACTTGAAGAATTCTAAGCTTAGTTGTGTCTGGGAACAAATTTGCAATAATCCTTTAGTATCATTTGAGTGTGGGCAAATATTGTTTAAGATTAGCAAGGTGATTGTGTCTTAAGCCTTTTGTTATCTATCTATTTATTGCTATTCCTTCATTGTATTATATACTTTTCCAGAAGTTTTTGCGCGATAACTGACCTCTGACATTATGAGCCTTGTTTTTCCTACAAGTCCTAGTCCAAATGATCCAAAATATACCTAAAAACATTAGAAAATGTTCAGCATGTGACATAAAGTGTTCAACGAGAAAAACAGCACAAGATGCTATATTTATTGTCAAACGTCATGACAAAGCTCCCTTTTTCTAACCGTTTAACATGTTCAATCCTGGTTCTTGAAATATCCCCTTTTTTGAACATTAATAATGTTTTAAGTAGTTAACAAGCTCTAGGTTTGATTCTGCCAGAAAACTTCCTCAACTTTAAATTTCAGAAGAGGGAGGTTTTTTTTTTTTTTTTTTTTTTTTTTTTTTTTTTGTCTAGTAAAATAGAAAGTGTGTTCATAGTCCATATGTCTATTAGTATTGTGCCATGAACCTCTAATAAAAAATCAGAATGGCTTAAAATGCCGAATATGTTAATGTGGGAATTGTGAGTATTTACAAAAAATAAATAAAGGAGTTGTGGATTCTGTTTATGGCAGAATAGGAAAATTGTGGGTGTTAAACTGTTAATTGATTTAATTACTTTCACTCGCTTTATGAAGTGATGTGGTTACCTTGTAGTGGTAATTAAGTGGTACCAAAATAAAGCAACCAAAGCATGTCCCCACGGTAAAATTACGTTACCAGTATATTACCTACAAGTCTACAACCACCAATAACAGAAGTGAACTTCTTCCACTATTGAAGGTCTTGATCACAACAAGCTTTACATTTCTGGAAATGACACATAAGGTAAAAGTAGCAAACAGTATCCAAAAGCATGGAGGTTGAACATATTCTATAATGAACCTGCAATAAGAATGACAAATTGACAACCCCGTGATGAAGCAACCCGTACATGTCCACACTAAACCTGTATTTGTTAGCATTAGATAAAAGTCAGCCTCGTCAAAACACACCGATAGAAAATTACTCTTACATCTCAGTTGATTGTTGAAGGGGTTCTGTCTGCATTTCAAAATTTACTCTTATATCTCAGTTGATTCCTGAAAAATATCAGCATTTTCTCCCCTAAAAACGCTAAGGTGCACACTTTTTCTCAAGTCAATCTTTGCCTGCAGCTGATGGGCTTAGTGAGGTGTGGGCCTACTTAATTGAGTGAGACTTGGGCTTACGGAAGTGTGTTTCGGATTGGTAGGTCTTAAGTAACTGATGAAAATCAGGCCTAAATTCAAATAGAGCAGATTGGGCTTCCTAAACGGGTCGGGTTGACCTGGCCCAAACCTAATCATGTGTGTTCCCTTTGTTTAGTTATTTGTGGATTTGATTTTGTGATGGGGTTTCGGGTTTGTTAAAACAAGTGGGTTTGTTTGTGGGTTTTGAGTATATGGAAATCTGGTAGCTTTGGTTTAGGTAGATGGGATTTGGGTATAGCTTTGCCCAAGAAGATTTTAGAGATTTGTGTTCGCCAGTTTGTGGGTTTTGGGTATATGGAAATTTTGAGAGAGAGAGAGAGAGAGAGAGAGAGAGAGGTAATAGAATACATTGAAAAATTATAAATCACGTAAATCTAAAAATAAATATAATAATACTTCATAGTTGTTTGAAGGAACCTAAGTGGTGTGTTGGTTATAATATAAGCCTTGGTTCTTAAATAAGATCTGAGGTCTTAGGTCTCAGGTTCTAAAATAAATGCAACTCTTTGACCTAGTTGAAGTGGCTCACAATTCAAATGGTTTTTCGAGCGAAACCCTAGTTTAAGAGGTTCTCTCAAATTATTTGAATGCCCAGATCTCACATGTAAAAAATCAATTTCATGATTGGTTCATGGTTAACCCCATTAGACCGGCTGGTGCAGTCCAGGATTGACAACTTTTTTTTTTTTGGTTGTTGAGAAAAGATCAACGCTGCTTATATTAAGAAACTGCAAAATTAGAAATAAGAGAATTTAAAACACCTGGAGGAACAAACACCTGCAGTTGTCACATAAGCCACATAAATTTTGAAAACTCAACAATTTTTCACCTCACTATTATCTTTATTCATTTATTTAAAAATTTCTAAATAACAAGATACAAAAAGTCTCTAATAACCCAAAAACTCTTTTCTTCATCTAAACTAAACTATATTAGTACTAGGCTTGTCACACACGTTTTATGCTTATGATGAGACTTTTTTTTTTTTTTTTTTGTCTAGTGTCATAATTTTCATTTTTTTTAATAAGTTTATTTTGAAAACATGGATTAGTAGGAGAGTGTCTTATTTTGTAAGTATTTTAAGTGGAGTTAGAGATATATTTTTACCGGGTTATCCTTAAGTTTTTTCCGGTTAAACCTTAAGTCTAAGAATATTTCTAAACTACATAAAAGTCCAGTTCAAAGAATGGAATCCTTTTATAGATAATATAGATATATTTTCATAATTTACATTAATTATTATTTTTTATTTGATAGTTGGTGAGTGCCGATTAAACTACAAGTTACTTAGACAATTAAAATTTTAATAATGTTGTGGGGCCAAGAAAGTCAGACAACCTCGGCCCACTTCTTATCAGGCCCAAAGGCCCACGCCGAGGAGGTATTCCAAGGTCCGAGGATGGAAGAAGGATGCCCAACCGCCAAGAAGCAATGCCGAGGACGATACCATCCTCGGATGACCGAGACCATAAAGTGGACTAGCATCACACCACCAAAGGGAGTCTTCCTGAGCATCCAAAGAGAAAAGAGCAAGTACAACACGTTAACAATAGAAGTATGGTGGAGGAGCAAGTCCAGGATGAACTGTCACCTCCCCATTAAATGCCCACAACTAACGTCCTGGCTGCATTAATGGGGATAAGACTCCTGAACAGTGCTGTCTTGGTTGCTGCAACCCACAGGAAGCATGGGAATGCGGCTGATGAGACAGGCTCTCAAGTAGTGGCCTGGCTGATCAACAAATGTAGGGCTAGGATTGATTGAGAGAGGAGTATATAATGTGAGGAGGCCCTCTTGAAGAGGGGACCGGAAATTGGAACTGAGAGTACTGTAGCAACTGGCATTCTCCCAGAAACACTTGTAACCATTTTCCAAAGAAATAATAAGAACAGAAGCTCCCTAAAGAAAGGCCGAGGAGCACCATTGTCCATTTCAATTCACGTCCTAGCTATTCGATCCTCATGCAACCATGCAAGGTCGTTGCACCCTTTACTAAGGCCTAGTTCTTCAACCCATGCTCTATAAATTCATTGCAGGGTTAACTGGGCTTGGGTGCATTCTCTAAACGCTCAGAAGTGCTCAAACCCGGACCCTACAAATGTAAAAGGTAATTACACCCCTCTTTTGAGTTTTGAGAAAATGACACTCTATCACAAACTTGTATGAAAAAAAAATCCCCCCCTAACATCCAATTGACCAAACTTTGTTAAATTAATACAGTATCAAATTTTGTTATTGTTGTAGAAAATTAAAAATATTAAAAAAAAAATTATTAACCTGCCCATTGCTGTCTAAGGGTATGCTTCCAAAATGATCTTTATTCATGATTAAAATTTATTATTTTAAAATTTTAATTAAAGTGTATTTTAAAATATTAATTGCGAATTTTGTTTTTTTGTTTTTTTTTTTATAGATTATGAAGAGATTTTCTGTTGCAAGTGTTTTTTGGTACTTGATAAATTTCATATTTTATTCTAAATTTATCAGTTAATTTTTTACTAACAATGATTAAATATTTTTTAAAGAGGTACTTATAAAAATTTAGATCATTCCATTATTAATATAAACAAAAGGGGAGTCTTTAATTTTATTAATCTCTGCAAACTTCTATTTTACTTCGTTTTCTTGTAAAATCTGTGGAATATGCATGGTTTTACATTGATTAATCTTTGTTGGGATGCTCTTCTTTTATTCTTTTTGGGGTAAATTTTCGTTAAATTTTTATGCCATTGTTGTGTATCTTGGCATTATTCTTTTTTCTCCATTTCTATTATCTCATTTCTTCTTCTCCTTCTCGCGGTAACTTTTTCGGATATTGTTAATAGAACTCCGTAAATTTCTTTCTGTCCTTCTTCCTTACTAGCCAAAGTCAAATCCTTCCTCATCTTTTGAAACCCTTAAACTTTTCATACTTATTCTATCAAATAGGCATAAAAAAAAACTTACCAAACTAAAGCCAATTTTGTGTTGTAAAACTTTATTTTATAAATTTAAACCCTATATCCACAAGCATATGTAGGCAAATTCTCCAACTTCTCGTGTAGCTGTTAAAGAAGTTAATTAGATTACTTGCATCTAGCTTTCCTATACTCTGGATCGTGGTTTGTAGAATTTAGAAAAGAGTGGAAATGTGGTAGTGTCCCTAGAAATAAAGATTTCAGTTTATCTATAGATATCTCTCTCCCCTAAAAATAGGCCACATCCTTTTCCTATGAATGCACCACAACAAACTTAGAGGAGCTACCTTCCATACTTCAGTGCTATCTTGTTTACTGAACTTTTCCTTCCAACATGCTCAATAACTCTGCCACTGTCTTTGGGATCACCCAATTTAACCCAAAATAAATGAACTTATGAATTGAATTGATGTAGGCTAGCGTGTAATTAGTGCAAGGACACAATAAAACCATAATTTTTCATGTAAATTGTGTTCCTAACTTTTTCTTTTGAACTTTTAAGAGAGATTGATTCCTTCCCCCCCCCCCCCCCTCCCCCCTCCCCCTTTTTTAATTATAGAAAAGATGAAACCCTATTCTCTCTTATTTCTTATTTGCAATTTGCATTTATCTTTGTGCACCACATATTCCACAAGCAAACTATTATCCTGGGGATCTCCTTGAAGGGGGTATCAAACCCTAATTTTATTTAGTCTTACAATACTTAGGGTAGAACTTTTCTTCCCACTTTGGTAGTTTTTCCTTGAAACTGGTGTTGTATTCTCATATAGTATTTCTTTTTTTGAAGGGTTTCTTTTCGTTAAATTGTTATGCCATTGCTATGTATCTTGTTTCAATTATTGTTATTTTTGTACACCCATTTTATTTTATTAATCTTTGCTGGATTTCGTTGAATTGCTTACAGGATTTGTTTTTGTTAGATTGTTATGGGTCTTGTTTTTAATTGATTTCTCTTGACACTAGCAGCAGAGTAGCTTCCCAAACTTGTAATTATATTTCAATAAGCCCTAGATAAAATTCTGGTTAGTGTAAGTGTATTCATGGATCATATACTATAAAATTCTGGTTAGTGTTAAGTGCATCTTAAAAAAAGTTAAATAAAATTCCAGGGGTGCCTGACAACTCTGCTGTCTATGCATTTTTTCGCAATAAGAACTGAACCCAGAATTTGCCTCTCCTGCACAATTGCATTATATAATTGGGAAATTACTTTCCCTAACACCTCCTTCAATATATTTGCTAAAATTTTAGCCAATATCCTGTACACACATCCTACAAACTTATAGGTCTGGAATCGTTGAGATCTGAGGCCCCTCCCTTCTTAGGAATAAGAGACACAAAAGTCTCATTCAAGCTCTTTTGTGAGTACACCACACTCATGAAATGGCTGCAAAGTGGCTAATACCTCCACTCTAACCACCACCCAACAGTGATTGAAGAAAGCAATCGTAAAACCATCAAGACCCAGAGCTTTATCCCCACACTATGCCTGAACCACTTCCTTCTCTGTAAACTACCTTTCCAGCCAGATGGCATCACAACTGTCCAAGTCTTTAAGGAAATGCCTTCCACTTAGGTGTCCAAAATTTTGTTTCTGTATAAAGTCCCTTATACAAATTTACAACATTTGTATCAGGAGACAGAGGAGTGGAGGCCTTTTGCGGAAGGTTTGGAGTTTGATCAGATAGTTGGGTCGGAGAGGTGCTGGCTTGAAAGGAGGTTTGAGAAGGAGGAGATTCTTCTAGCTGTTAATGAGTTGGCTGGGGATAAAGCCCCAGGTCGAGATGGTTTTTCTATGGCATTCTTTCACCATTGTTGGAGAGTGGTGGAAAGAGATGTTCTAGCAGTTTTTGAGGAGTTCTATCTTCACAGTAAGTTTGAGAAATCTCTGAACGCTACTTTCATAGCCTTAATTCCTAAGAAGAATGATGCTTCCAATATCCGAGATTTCAGGCCTATTAGCTTGGTGGGGAGCTTGTACAAGATCTTGTCTAAGGTTTTGGCAAATCGTTTGAAGATGGTTTTAGACCAACTGATCTCTGAGTCCCAGAATAGTTTTGTGGGAGGTAAACAAATTCTTGACTCAATTCTTATTGCTAATGAGTGTGTTGATAGCCGAGTTAAGAGTAAGACTCTGGGGGTTATTTGTAAGCTTGATATCGAGAAAGCTTATGATCACGTGAATTGGGAGGCTTTGCTAGATCTCTTGAAGAGAATGGGCTTTGGGGAGAAGTGGTGTAGATGGATCCGGACTTGTATTTCAACTGTTCAATTCTCTATATTGGTTAATGGGACTCCAGCTGACTTTTTTAGGAGCACGAGAGGTCTGAGACAAGGGGACACGCTATCTCCTATGTTGTTTCTGGTTATCATAGAGGTTTTAAGCAGAATGTTGAAAAGAGTTGAAGGTGCTGGTTTGATCAGGGGTTTTAAGGCAGATGGTAGACGGGGTGAAGGGGAATGTGTCTCTCATCTTCTGTTTGCGGATGACACTATTCTTTTTTGTGATGCGGAAGTGGAGCAGATCCTTCACGTTCGGATGCTTCTCCTTTGTTTTCAGGCTGTGACAGGTTTGAAGGTTAATGTCCTGAAAAGCGAGATGGTTCCAATAGGAGAGGTTAATAATGTGCATGCCTTGGCAGAGATTCTGGGTTGTAGGATTGGGACTTTGCCTATGACCTATCTAGGTATGCCGTTAGGGGCTCCTCATAAGTCTCCCTCTATTTGGAATCCTATTTTGGAGAAAATTAAGCGGAAGCTGGCTGGGTGGAAGAAGCTGTATCTGTCGAAAGGTGGAAGACTGACGTTACTTAAGAGTACGCTAGCTAGCCTTCCTACTTATTATTTGTCTCTTTTTACCATCCCATCACATGTGGCGAATAAGATTGAGAAGATGCAAAGGGACTTCTTGTGGGGGGATTCGAAGGCTCACTTGGTGGGGTGGGATAAGGTGTGTGCTCTTAAGGCGAACGGTGGTCTGGGTGTAAGGAAAATAACCACTTTCAATAAAGCCTTACTAGGAAAATGGTTATGGCGGTTTGGGGTTGAGGAGACTCGTCTTTGGAGGAGGGTTGTAGTTTCGAAGTTCGGGGAAGAGTGGGGGGGTTGGTCTTCTAAGCTGGGTAGGGGTGCCTATGGGTGTGGTTTATGGAGAAGTATTCGAAAAGGTTGGGAGGTGTTTAGTAAATGCATTCAGTTTGAGGTAGGGGTGGGGGATAGAGTGAAGTTTTGGACAGATAGGTGGTGTGGGGACTTACCACTCCATCGATCCTTCCCATTAGTGTATGGGATTGCTTCTAATAGAGAGGCATCGGTGGCCTTGTCTCTCGAAAGGTTGGGGATGGAGGCTCGGAGAAGCTGGAATGTTCGCTTATTAAGGGATCCAAATGATTGGGAGATGGGTGAGGTGGATGAATTCCTTCGTACCTTGGGTTCTAATTTACCTCGATCTGAGCTCGGAGACCGTATAAGGTGGAAGTTGACAAAGAAGGGGGATTTTGACATCCGCTCTTTCTACAACAAGCTTCGTTGTCCTTTGCCTATTATCTTTCCTTGGAAAGGTATTTGGAAGGTTAAGGCTCCTCCGCGCGTCTCTTTCTTTGTTTGGACTGCAACTTAGGAGAAGATTCTTACAGGGGACATTCTAAGGCGTAGAGGAGTTGTTTTTGTTGACCGGTGCATTATGTGTCGTAGTAACGGGGAGACGGTGAACCATTTGCTTCTCCATTGTGAAAAAGCTTTTTAGCTGTGGAGCTTGGTTTTTAGAACTTTTGGGATCTCTTGGGTTCTGCCAAGATCGGTTGCAGATACGCTTTTTGGTTGGTGGAATTGGTTTGGAAAGCACTCTTCTAGCATTTGGAATTTAGCTCCTTTGTGCCTTATGTGGTGTATCTGGAGGGAGCGGAATTGGCGAACCTTTTAGGATACGGACAAATCCGATAATCAGTTGCTCGCTTTCTTTAGTGGTTTTCTTTTTGATTGGACTAGGGCTTGGGGAATCACCTCTAGTGACTCTCTCCCTTTGGTCCTTAATTCTTTGCTCTGTAGTTAGTTCTTTTGTTGGCTTATGTTTGTTTTGTTGTCTTTTCTTGTTGTTTGTTTCCTTCTCTATACTCCTTGCTCTACCTTTTGTTTTTCATGAGGTAGCTCTTTGAATATACATCTTTTTACTTATCAAAAAAAAAAACAAATTTACAACACCCTCCCGGATTGCATCTTGAGTAACCTAGTTGCTCTCCATATTTGTTATATTTGCAATAAAAGTATGGCAATGATGAGAATCAAGAAACCGGGGGAAAAGCTTGTTTTTTTATCACCTTCTTTTAGCCACAAAGCTCTTGATTTTTTTTTTCTCCAAGAGATCTCCATTACATTGTTTTTTCCAAGGTAGCCTTCACCCCCACCATTTTTTATCCATCTTCCTCAGACAAATATCCACTGTTCCTTTTCTCCTCCATCAACCTAAGATCATTTAGTAGGTTTATCTATCTAATCCCCACATTTCCAAATACTTTATTGTTCCATAACTTCAAACCTTGTTTCAGAGTTTGCAATTTGCTAGTTAGAACAAAACTAGGACTAACCTGGAAACTATAACTCTGCCACCAGCCTCTAACCTTGTTCTCGAATTCAAAATGAGTTTTATTTTCTGTTACACTTCTTTTTATTAAATTATGCCATTGTTGTGTATCTTGTTTCAATTTTTCTTTGCTTTCTTGTTAAATTTGTGGAATTATCAAGGTTTGACATTGATTATTATTATTATTTTTTTTATTTTTTTTTTGCATACTTATTTTATTTTAGTAGTCTTTTCTGGGATGGCCTTGAATATCTTTTTGTTAGATTGTTATCGGTGTTATTTTCATTGATTTCTCTTGGCACCAGTGGCAGAGTGGCTCCCCAAACTTTTAATTATATTTCAACGAGCCCTAGATAAAATGTTACTTGACCCCTCAAAAAATTTTAAATGTTTAAATTCTGGTTAGTTTAAGTGTATTCGTAGATAATACTCAAACAATTAAGACTTTATCCTCTCTAAATATGTTTAATTGTTATTGATCATCTATCTCTGATTTTGTGATTTATAATTGATTCAATTACAATCAGATAATCGTACATGGAGCCAACCCGTAATTAGAGGCAGACGACCCTCTCCGCGGGCCTTCCACAGCTGCACCACTGTTGGTGATGAACTATTTCTGTTTGGGGGTATAGATGCGAACAACCATCTCAACGATATTCATATTTTCAACACTTGGAAGTTGTTTCTTTTAATCTTTAGCCACTTTGCATAGACAATTGATATGCTCACTAAGTGAGTGCTAATAGAAGTTTGACTGAAATCTAAATATTTTATCTATTAATTGTGAATTCCACTGCATACTTGCTAACATGTTTAACATATTTATAGCTTCTCATAGATGGAGATCTCCACGTGTCATCGGTAATATACCTGAGCGACAAAGATGGCACAGTGCAACTCATTATTGTCAAAGTCTGTACATATTTGGTGGCAGTGGGAGATCTAGTGATAATAATGATGAGACATACTATAGAAATGTCTACATGTTCCATACAGGTTATTTTTTAACATAAATGGTTACCAATCAAAAAATAAAATTAGACACTGATCTTTTTTTCTTTTTATCTTTACTTGTAGCTTGTTTTGTATGGAACCGTATTGCTACAATTGACAGTCTACCATCTCCTCGCAACAGCCATGTCTGTTCATATCAACTAGACAAGATGATTGTGGTTGGTGGTAAAGATGGGCATGATTCTTTTTGTTCCGATGTCTATGTGATGGAAGGTTATATAATTTTCTTTGTTGCCAAATTTAATTGCAATTGTGATTTTCTAAAATAAATTTCATCATATAAAACCTGTGCTGCATAGCTTGGGGATATCAATTATGCGTTTTTTAGGAGCTTAATAATAAATTGAATTCTTGGGTTTCTTTCATCAGGTTTAACTTGGAGAGAGCGGCGAACTTCAGGACATTTGTTTCCCCCTCGAGCTGGTCATGCAGCTGTTAACTTTGGTGCCAATGGAACAAAGTTGTATATATTTGGGGGATATATGATTCAAATCCTATACAACGATGTCTATGTACTTGATATTGGTAAGTAAGAAATAAGCTGACAATATTAGTTGCGTTAATATATATATATATATAATTAGTATGTTAGTGTATTTTTTATAATCCCAAAATTTTTTGCAACTGGTGCAGTTACCGGTGTATGGACAAATGCGATCATGACAGGTGCTGGGTCTTCAGCTAGAGCTTTTATGACTGGTGACTCCTTGGATTTACAACGTTTTGAAGCACACACCCCAGCTTGTTAATGCACATTTTGGTGGGACTTATGCCAGCTATATTATCAAGAGTTTTTTCCAGTTTCAAAGCTATCTGTCTCAGCTAGAGACACTTGTGTTGGACTTAAAGTTTCAGGTCAGTATGTAAAAATCCACTTTTCTTCTCCAAAATACAAACAAAATAAGATGCTTTTCCATTTTGTTGTGATTGAATTTTTCAGAAGTTAACCTGCTTTCCCAAATTGCCCAAATCAAGGAATCTCATGCAATTGGAATTGGTACTGAATCACCGTGTGTTCTGCCTCCTCCTTTGCACAATACTACTACGTGCATCTCCTTCATGAAATAGATTTAAAATTAAGGTGAATATTCTTACTTCTGAGAGCTTTAATTGTGGATTTTATGATATTGTTTATTTTTGGGTAAATTTCACTTTTACCACCCTAGATTATTATTGATTTTGCAATCTTCCCCTAAGATAATGATTTGTGCATTTCACACCCCAATTTAAAGGAAAAAAAGATTAGCAATTCACCCCTAAAGGAAAAATATGCCTAAATTACCCTCGACTCAAATAGTGGGATTGCAGTTTAGTACACTTAGCTTGTCAACTGAAAATAAGAAATTTTATCTTCTTAGATTTCTAATTAAATCTATTAGATTTGTTTTTAATGCAAATGTCTGATGTGCCATATGCCACATTTACTAAGCTGCCATGTCACAGTCAGGCATAGCTTTTGTATTTTTTTCCCTTGATTTATGGGGTATGTTGATACAATTCTTTGAAATTGGGTGTTAATTGAAAATTTGATTTTCTGGAGGAGATTGCAAAAGGGGTGTGAGGAAGTATGGCTCTTTAGGGGGCAGTTGGGGGGTGAACCTTTGGACATTTATATTTAGAGGGGCTGGGAAAAGTTTTCAAGGTTTATTGCTTTTGAAGTGGGAGATGGTACTAGATTTAGTTTTTAGAGTGATTTATGGTGTGTTGAATACAAGAGGAGAACCCTAAACAATCTTAACATCTATGAGTTAAAAGACCTAAAAACTGCATTTATCTTTTGCTCCACATAATCCCAAGTGAGCTATTATCCTGGGAATATCCCTGAAGGGGCATCAAACCCTATTGAGTGCTGACAATTTTTTTTTTCTTACACTACCTAGGGTTTTCTTCCCTTTTTTATAGTTTTTCCCTGAATTAGCTGTTTTTGTATTGTTGTATGTTATTATTTGAATATGACTTGTGAACAAGGTAGGAAAATGAACTTTTTGTTAGGTTTGTATTATCATGTATAATAAAATATAGCATACATGTAATAACTACCTGGATTGATAATTTGGATGTGGGACATATTATTGTGCACTTTGAGTCTTTGACTCATGAACTATAGGATTTGCTGCCCCTCTCTAACCAAGAACCAAACCAGACAATATGTTCAAGTAATTTAATTTGAATCCAAAATGACCCTTAGTTCTCAGAAACCCGTGCATAACCTGTTTGGTTGGGTTGCCTGCAATGGGTTATTGAGGTCCTCGTGGGTGTGTGTTTTAAATTTATAAAGGGACTTGCTATCTTTTCTTTTTGAATTTTAGTTGCATGGTTTCTTACAAACTATTCTCTCTCTCTGAAAAAAGGTTGTGGCATGGGATAATCTCTACACTTAATTTGAACCCCTAAATGGAATAGTTGTATTATTATTTCTAAATTTTCTGTAGTTGCCATGAATAATACCATGCGTCCCTATCAAAGCATGACTCTCATGTTAGTTTCCACTTATTAAAACGCCACATTTTGTGTTCCACTAGATGTAGAGATATATTTGTGCGTTGAAAAAATTTAGGCTAAGGTGTAATTAATGCAAAGGCGCAATGAAACCATAATCTTACTTGAGAATTTTGTTTTCTTGCTTGTTTGTAAAATTGTGAGATAAATTGATTTCTTGTTTCTCTTTGTACTAGAAAAAAGATGAAACTCTATTTTTTTTATGGTTTATTTGTTTCATTTTGCCTTTATTTTATTTTTTATTTTTAAATGCACCAAACAATCTAGAAACTAGTTATGATTTTGGGGATCCCCATTGAGGACTTCAGAACCTGCTGAGTTTTGACAACTTTATTTTATCTTATAGTGCCTAGGGTAGACTTAGCCTTCCCACTTTGATGGCTTTTCCCTTAATTAGCAGGTTATATATTCTTGCATAGGTTAAAAAGATATATAAATTGTGAAGAAGATAGGCCTATGAACAATTTTTATTTATTTATTTAATGTTTGTGTTAGCTTGTAATGTATACATACAATAACGTCCAGTTGATGATTTGGAAATGGGTCAAGCACTACCTTATGGTAAGGTTGAACATATTTGGTTTTCTTTCCCTTGATATGGTGGCAGTAACCAGTAGGTTGGCTAGAAAATTTCTCTGTTGAACCTATCTCTTCATAGTAATATGAGATTTGCTTTTAACTTACTGTAGAAGATGCTTTTGCTGTACTAAAGAACTATCCATTTGGAAGGAATGGTGGAAAACTCTTTTTTAGTTTTAACTGCCATCCATCTAGCGTAGAGTCTGGATTATTGTGGAATGCAGGAATTGAAATGGGAATGTTTTATTCCACTTGCACAGAATGTGGTATGTTGGGGTTAGGCCTTTGCAGCTCATATAAATTGCTCATGTAGTCACTAAAATCCATGAGGAAGTTTCAATTTGAAATCCTTATAAATTTATTATGATGGCTTCTTGTTGTCATAAAAACTCAACAATCTTAATCATTTTCTTTTTATGTTACTTTTTATGCTTAAAAAGAAAATGTATGATGCACCCGAAGTGTTTTTCAATTGAAGCGTTTATGTTACCTATGGTTTCAAAACATACCACTCCCCCAATGGGCCCCCAAGCCCACATGGGGGGCCCAATTTTTGTAGGCAAGAAGTCGGCATAAGGCAGCATTGTTGATGCTCTAGCTGGACTTGTTTATTCTCTCTCTCTCTCTCTTGGGACCCAATTTCCGTTTTGCCGATCTTCATATGTACGTATTAAATCCTTGTTATAGGTTAATCACTAGCAAAGATTTCACAACAATTAATTGCTAGTTATTGTTATATTTATAAGGTTATTTATTTAGTATATTTAAGAACACCAAAATGAAAAAACTATTGAATGAGGGAATGAAGAGAGATGGGGCGTCCTCTTTTCTAAGGTTCATGAGGTGGGCCCGATTCTTCTTAAGCCTAGTAGAGAAAAGGAGACGCAGTTTTAAATCTAAGTTGTCAAACGAAAAAGGGTCAAGGCACAAAGCCTATGCTGATTGGAAGCCCAGTTGGACCCAAAAAACTTGTGCTTCATAAGCCTTATATATATATATATATATATTGGATAAAATGGGTATTATATAAATATATATAATATCAAACAGTAGGTGGCATTACAGCCGTTACGGAACACATTCTAGTAGTCCCTAGAAGTTCCATATCCCATACAAAAGCCGCATATACAAAAGTGGGACATGTATCATAGGTTTCCAAAATGCATTGTTGCTGATTTCCCCTCTTTGCAAAGAGCATTCATGCCGCCATTAGCTTCTCGGAATATGTGGTACAACTGGACGGTCCAATCGCGCTTCATAAGGTTCCTGCAATCACATAGTAGTGGGATAACATCTGGTGAGATATCTTTATCATTGGTTAACTAGGAAAGAACTGTCATAGAATCTATTTCCAGATGAATAAATTTAAAACCCAAATTCCATGCCAGAAGGAGACCCTTGCGAATTGCTCCCAACTTAGCGATATTATTAGAAGTAATACCCATGTGTAATGAAAAACTTGAAATCCAAGCACCTGAGCTGTTGCGCAGCAATCTGCCTGCACCAGCTAATCCAAGATTACCTAACGAGCTGCCATCTGTATTTAATTTAATAAAAGGTTCTAGCGGAGCATTCCATTTTATAATCCTAGGGATTCCAATTTTAATATTCTTTGCAGGCAAACTAAAGACAAATTTTGTAGCGCATTGAACTACTTTTTGTATGATCCGATGTTGAGAGCAAGATTAATTGTTAAAAATACGCTCGTTCCTAGCTAATCATAGGCCTTATATTTGCTCTAGTTAAAAGCAATGCAACTCTCCCTAAATTGATGTCAAATGATAACTGTTGGTTTGTGCCAAATTTTTAGTAAGGATATTCAGGTTAAAGGTTTAAGAGATAGACTTTCTTAAGTCTAATGGAAAAAATTAGGACCTCTCTAATTCAAGAGAGAGAAAGATAGTTAGAATTTTTCACTTGTATCTATCACTTAAAACCCCTTTTTGGACAATGGGAACATCATTTCTTCAAATATAAACTCATGATCCAGCTATTTTCAGTCTTTGATTAACTTCTTAGGGTTCGTTTGGATACAACTTATTTTTGCTGAAACTGAAAACTGAAAACTAAAAACACTGTAGCAAAATAATTTTTAAATGTGTGAATAGTGTCGTGGGACCCGTGAACAGTGCATTTTGTCTCCTGCACAGTGAATCCATGTGATGTTACTGATCACGCGCTGGGAAAAAAAAAAAAAAAGCAGAAAACGCAAATGCGAAAACATGCCGTGGATCCAAATGAATACTTAGTCCTTCCATTGTGGATTCTTCTCTCCCATTTTTTAGAAATTAGTTGTGTTGATCAAGAGTTCTTGTTTAGGACTTCGATCAAGTGTTTTTGACTCTTACAATTATAATTAATATATTTATAGATTTTATTGTAATTAGTCTTCTCTCAAATATATATATATATATAATTTTTTTTCCCTAAATTTTGAGATGATTATTTTTTTGCTTATGAAATTATGCTACATTTTTTATTTGTGGAATAATTTATCAATAAAATAAATTATATATATATATATATATATGTATATATTTATATATAGTTTAACTCATGTATTATGTTTGAAAATTATTTAAATTTTAGCGGATACTTTTTTAATCAAGGTTATTAAATTTTAGGCAAAAATGCAAACACACTCTCTAAGTTTCCCCATAATTCACAGATATAGAGAGAGAGAGATTGAATTTTGTTGAATGAAAATTGAGAAAAACCCAGAGAGAAAGAAATCCAGATTAAATATTATGAATATACCAAAACAACCCCATTTTAAGGGGAGTTAATGGATAAGTTTAACGGAAGAATAACAGGGGCCTTAATTGAACACTTTTGAAGCTTAGAAGACTGAATTTAACGAAAGTAAAGTTATAAGATTGAAATGAATTTTAGTGAAATTTAGAGAGTGGGTTTGGTATTCCAACCCAATTCAAAAGCCTTCCATCCTAATTCAAAAACATACCAATGTATTTTCTATCACCAAAGTACACTCTCTCTCTTCTAAACCACCTATTTATAATATTGCACCCAACAACTTAACAGAAGATGCGACTTGTAGAGTGAGTGATTGTCTAAATTTGGTAAAGATAGGTTTTGAGCTTCAAGGAGGATATGTATCATTGCATAATATAAAAGACTAAGAATTGATAGCTACTCCTCTTGATCTAGAAAATGTCCAAGAAGATAACTAAAAATTGTAGTATATATAGCATCATAGTTTTCGAACCCAAACCATTTAAAGAATCAAGAAAGGGAGATGTTTAAGGTTTTTATGGTCAGGTCAAAGTTGAACCATAATGATGTCATAATTGATTTTGTAATTAATAAAAAAAAGTATATTAAATTTATAAATATTAGCAAAATTGACTAAAAATATCTATAAAAAATTAAAACAGAATTTCAAATAAATTTTCATGATATTATAAGGTTAGTAGAAAATAGTACAACATAAATAAGCATAAAATAATCATATAACAATCCTTCTATAGTTTTAAAAACCAGACTTGACTGACCAGTTGAATCGGTTCAACTAGGAACTAGACACAAAATCGGACCAAAAACAATAGAGAAAATTGTTAGTTCAACCTGTAAAAACCGAAAATCAGATACATTTTTGGTTCTTTGACCATTACGTTTTTTAAAACCATGAATCCTTCAAGTAGAAATCATTTTAATTAAATAAAAATTCACTTTGAAATATTTAAGCAAATTCCAATGCAAAGGCGTTATTCTTAAATTACAAGTAAATTTATCAAAGAAATCAAACTTAATAATATTTAATAAATTGAGAGAGAGAGAGAGAGAGAGAGAGAGAGAGAGAGGTAATAGAAAAAATTGAAAAATTATAAATCACGTAAATCTAAAATAAATATAATAATACTTCATAGTTGTTCCAAGGAACCTAAGTGGTGCGTTGGTTATAATACAAGCCTTGGTTCTTTAATAAGACATGAGGTCTCAGGTCTCAAGTTCTAAAATAAATGCAACTCCTTGACCTAGTTGAAATGGCTCACAGTGTGGACGGTTTTTTGAGTCAAACCCTAGTTCAAGAGGTTCTGTTAAATTATTTGAATGCCCAGTTTTCATATGTTAAAAAATGGATTCCATGACTGGTTCATGGTTAACCTAATCAAACCGACTAGTGTGGTCTAGTCTGACAACTTGTTTTTTTTTTTTACAACTTTTTTTTTTTTTGGTTGAGAAAAGATCAACGCTACTTATATTAAGAAACTGCAAAATTAGAAATAAGGGAATTTAAAACATCTAGAGGAACAAACTCCATTCAAACTAAGAAAGGAGAAGAAAGTCTAGCTCTCTTCGTTGAGGCATGAGTTACTATTGCCCTACCTCCTAGTATGAGAGAAGGAATAGTTCACAAGTGAACCAGCAATAGAGTGGGTCATACCAACATTCAGAGTAAGAGCCTTGTATACAATCTTACAGTCTCCTTCAAATATAGAGTGGGTATTACCAATTTCTATCTCAAATTGTATTTGTATAGCATCAATATAATTCAATTTTAATCCAAATTAAAAAATTATACTTTTATATTGGAACAAAAAATTGATTTAATGTAAAAAATAATGGCCGGTTCTAACATGTTAAAAATTGAATTCACAATGATTAACCCAATCGGATTGGATCGAATAATTATATAATTTTGTCTCATGGTTTATATTAATTGCTAAGATTGTTAATTCATTCTAAGTAAAGTTTCAAGTCACCAAAATAACTATAGTTTCCATGATACTAGTAAAATAATTTCTTAATTTACATTAATTAATATATATTTTTAATAATTTAAATTATTAAAATATTCTATTAACTTACATTAATTATTAGTATGTTTTATTTAGTAGTTAGGGAAAAGTGATTTCAACCTTGAAAAGTGCCACTTATTAAACTGAAAATTAAAATTTTAATATAATTTTAATCACGGAAAAAGAAAAATGGAAAAAAAAAAAAGAAAAAAAATTTAAAACCGAATCCAAATTGTAAAAGGAAGACCGACATGTTAAAAGCCTAATCTAATCTAATAATCTTTGATCTTTCAACCTTCACTTTGCTGTTTATGGTGATCATTTTAAAAGTGATATTGATGGTTGGATCAGCTTTGCATTTCAAAAGAGAATCCAAACTGACTCATAATTCTTAGAAACCCATCTAGGACATGTCTTGTCTTTTTGAATATTTGTTGTATAAAACCATATGAACTTTTCTCTCTCTCTCTCAAAGAAGTTGTGGGATGGGAATAATCTCTATTTACACTTGGTTTCAACCTCTAAATGAAGTTGTTATATTCTTATGTCAAAATTTTATGAAGTTGTCAGGGCTAACGCCTTTTGTCTGTATCAAGATATCTCTCACACATTAGTTTCCCCTTATTAAATTGCCACATATGTTCTGGTAGATGTAACAATGAACTTGTGAATTGAAAACATTTAGGCTAGCGTGTAATTAATGCAAAGGCACAATAAAACTTTAATCTTGCCTGATAATTTTGTTTCCTTGTTTGTAAACTTGTAAGATAAATGGATTTCTTGTTTCTTTTTTTATTGGAAAAGATGAAACCTTGCTCTATTGTGGGTTTTTATTTTTATTTTTTATTTTTTTTTATGTATATATATTTTTTAATTTACCTTTTAGCACTGCATAATCCAAAACAAGCTACTATGTTGGTAATATTGAGGGCTTCAGAATCTGCTGAGTGCTGATGATTTTATTTTATATTACAGTGCCTAGGGTAGACTTATTTTTTCCACTGTGATGGTTTGACCCTGAATTAGGTGTTTATGTATTTTTTTTGTAGAATGACAGGATATATGACTTGTGAAGAAAGTAGGCCTGTGATCCCTTTATTTTGTTTGTCTTAGTTTGTACATGTGCAATAACATCTGGGTTGATGCTTGATATTGATCATTTGGATTTGGGTCAAGTATTATCAATCTGACATTATGGTAAGGTTGAACACAATCATGGCAGTATGAGTTTTGCTTCTACCTGCTAGCTGAAGCTGCTCTTGCTGTACAAAAGAGCTTTCCACAAGGAAAGAATAGTGGAAAGATCTTTTTAGGTTTAACTACTAGTTAAAGCAACTAATCTCTTTACTTACATCCATCTTGCCTAGAATCTAGATTATTGTGGGAATGTGGTATCCCACATGCACAGAATGTGGTATGATGGGATTAAGCCTTTGTAGCTTATTTAGTCGCTAAGATCCCTTGAGGAAGTTTCAATTTGAAATCCTTATAAATTTATTATGATACTTAGATTATTTAACCCATGCATATTGGTTGGATTACATGTTGAAAGTGCTACAGCGATTTAACTTATTTTTCATGGGACGACTAGATGGCATAATGCCTAGTATTAGGTTCATGTTTTGGTTGATGATACCATTGCTTTTTGTACCTGTGTTAGTATTGATTGTTTATATTCTCTCTTTGAGTTCTTGTCTTTGAACAACCATGTGATGTTTACCTTTCCCTTGTGCAGTTCGATGACTTAGGCAAGCCCCGAAAGAGAAAATGGAGGTAAAAAAGTCTAAACATCGACATAATTGCCTCAAGTTGGTTGAATTAATTGGCTTTGTTGGGTGTGGAGTTGATTTGGAGATTGCATCTTACATACTGAGTCATACTGTGTCACTTGAAAAGATAATTATCGATCCCTGCCATCCATATAGATGGACACCGAAGAATTTTGACAAGCATCTAGAGGCATGAAGTCGTGCTTGGCAGCACCTTGAAACAAGATTACCTCTAGGAACACAATTAGTGGTACTATAAAAATTATCAACTTCTGATGGTAAGGTGGGGGTGGAGCTTCTGAAATGTGCTTGGGTTTTTGACATCTTCAAAGAGTGAGGAGTGAATGAGAAACCTCATATTGATTTTGAATTTGAGATGGATCTCGATATGTATCATGTGTATTATGAAATTATGAAATTATGAAGTTCAATAGTTATTTACATTATTTGGTTTTTATTTCTTTGTTTGAATTTGATTCCCCCCCTTTCTTTTTATACAATTGCCCAGAGAACAATATAAGTATTAAAGATATTATTTGCATAGTAAATTAACGATGATTTTACTTTTGTACCATTTTTGTGGTATTTTCTTTCTAACAAAAAGAAAAGAAAAACTTTAGGGGGTATTTCTTATTTTAAGTACAAGACCTATTAGTAAATATAACATTGGGCTATTTGAACAACTCTGTTTGACAATTTGATTTGTATGTAACACTGCTTAACACTGCATGCAATTTTTTTCCCCATAATGTTATGAATAGCGTTAATTGAGGTAGTGCTCTACGAAAGAATTGCAGTTACCAACTCCTTAAATTTTAAATATCATGCCCTTTTTAGTGCTTTAATGCATTATATAGCCTTGATTCATCACTTTGAAAGTAAGACAGTAGTAGCAACTGCAGTTACAAACTTATATGAATATGCGTTGTTGAACTTGACATGATGAAATACAAGTATGCTCCTTACGTCACACTGAAGTCAAAAGCTGTTTGGTCTGATTCGAACGAATGGAGGTAAGAAAAAAATTAGACATCTCCGTCCACCACTCCACGTCACTGACGAATGGAGGTAAGTCAATTAATGTAGTATGCAATACCTCAGACAGTTACGAGACCAGTTGTATAGACCATTGGAGGCCCATCAAAGCCTACATTATTGAGCCTGGAGGCGTTACCAAAAGAGGCATTAAAGCCACAATGGCTAGATGCTGTGGAACCATATATAAACGCTCCTCAGAACCAAAACAAGGTACACACAATCTCAAATACAAAGATACGTCATAGTTCTGATCTCTGATACTTTCTTGGAACTTCCATACGCTGACTTTATCATCGGAGACTCTTTGGTAGGCACCACACCGTTGACCACTTAAAGAGGGCTTTGTGCAACATTTTCAGGTACAGGGATGAGGTTGTCGGCCCATTTGGACGAATCCCCTTAACTGACGATTTCTGTTTCATCACAGAACATAGAATTTTATTGAGAAATAGTGAATTAGATTGAATATAAGCGATATGCATGGTAATCAAGTAAGGTCTCCACTTAGCACAATTTTCTTGTGCTTTAAAGCTATTTCGGGTTTAAAGATGAATTTGGGAAAATTGGAATTGGTACCGGTTGGACGGGAGTTGGGACATAGAGGCTTGGCGTCTATATTTATTGGGGTGTAAAACATCTGGTTCACCAATGAATCAGGTAACAAGATATATCACTTGCTTTCTTTTCTATTCTTTTCTTTTTAACTATTAGTTGCTTAAAATCATACAAATTATGCTCTTTCTCAGGTTGTGGAATGGGATAATCCCTACACTTGGTTTGAACCATAAATGGAATAGTTATTGTATTCTTACTTCTACATTTTCTGTAGTTGCCATGGCTAATACCTTGTGTGAGTCGTGTCCCTATCAAAGCCTGAGAGTTTTTATTAAAATGCCAGATTTTGTTCCACTAGATGTATAACTATAAATAAGTTTGTGAGTTGAAAAAATTTAGGCCAGCATGCAATTAATGCAGAGGCACAATAAAACTGAATTCTTGCTTGAGAATTATTTTTCCTGACTTGTTTGTGAACTTGTAAGATAAATTGATTTCTTGTTTCTTTTTGTACCGGAAAAGATGAAACTCTACTTTTGTTTGTGAACTAAAAAAAAAAAGTTTAATTGCTTGATGATGACGATGGGTTTCAAAACGCGGCCTTTTTTTTTTTGTCAGTCATGAGCAATTAATCTCAACCCTTGAGAAAGGTTCCAATCAACCTGCAGAGATTCTGCTCTCAAAAAAAAAAATTTATGCTAAGGACATAACTTTTGGCATAACTTTGTGCCGCAATTTGCCACATGGTGAGTTGTAATTAGTAAGAATATGTCAGTCGATTATGTGGGGACACACTCTCACTAATCACAACTCGCCATGTGGCGAGTTGTGGCCTAAAATTGTGCCAAAAATTATGTCCCTTACATAATTCAAAAAGAAAAAAAGAAAAAAAAAAAAGGAGTCATATAGGCAAGAGAAATGCCTGTAGACAATAGGGTCTTCTTCGTATACTTGACAAAGCACGTGGATCTTCAAGAACAAAGAAATCTATAGTACACTGTACACTGTGTTGAACATTCTTTGCCTTGGGGATTGGAGTTGTAAAAAGGCCTCAATTGAGTCAAAAGGTTTCCGAAATCCTTTTTCTCTTTAAACCCTTTAAACCTTTTTCTTTTTCATACAATATTATGTTTTCCTCCTATTTTCTTAATCATGACGAAAACTCTCTTCCATCTTTTATTATTTTACGATTTTTCCTTTTTCTTTTTTATAACCATCCAAGTGATATTTGCATTAATTTCATTTTGTGTTCGCAATTCCAAATTGTTTTATATATAGATATCTCCAAGTCTTAAACCTAAATTAACCTTTACATTCTTAATTTTATATATGGTATGAAAGTTGGCAAAAACATTGTAGTTTAGTGACATTACATATTCTCATTTCAACATAGTCTTGAATTTCGCCCAAAAACTTTCCTAGCACATTGATACCATAATGTTTATGAGGGCAAATCATAATCAGCATGTAGAGTGTTATTAACCAACATAAAGCAACTTTTGAATGCCATTGTCAATAGTTAACTTCATTCCAAAGCTATTACTTTTAAGACAGTTCTAAATTAAGAACTCATAATCACTTTGAAGAAAATCATCCGAAATTGAAAATCATAAATAATCATCATTGTGTAGCAAATTGCTAATTTTGTAATATAATTTGGTTGCTTTCTATTGAACTTTTAAACTGGAAATAGTTTTATAAATTTTTAATAAATGATCATTTATCCCAAAAATTTGATTTTGATTTTAAAAGGTAGATAGCTCCAAGGGATAACACAATTGGTTAAGAACCATGCCTTATGAAGCAACTCAAAGTCTAAAGTGATAAAGAAAAGTAAATTTAATCACTGAATCAATATTTTTTTATATGTTCATGCGGCAAGTTAACCCATTTGTGAGCATTTGAAGTTTCATGTAATAAGTTGTAAGAGGACTCTTTGAAAGCAATCTCATGAGTTAGGGTGTAGCAACAAAGGGTAGACACTAGATATGCAACCTCAATTATGAATTTGGAGTACAGCAATTCAGTGAGTGCTAAAGTTGAATGTATAATATATACCGATGTTGACTAAAGCTCTTGGCAATGGCATTCAATGGGCTGTCCAATTAGCCAAATCAGAGTTAAAAAAAAAAAAAAAACACTTAGGTACAATACCTTAGGTGCTGTTCTTTAGGTTTTCCTCTTAAGATTCTGTCATGTGGCTACTTAACTAAAAAATATACTTCCTTCCTATGAGAAAAAATCTACATAGCAGAATCTTAAGAGGAGAACTTAAGGAACAACACCTAAGTACTGTAACTAAGTCTTGCCTTTAAAAAAAATGATCATAGGGATATTTTCAAACTTAAACCATCATTGAAAGTAACTTCAAAGAGTGTGTAGATGCTTTGGCTAAAATTGTAGTGCATGTGGGTTGGCTTTTGTTAGCTTTAATTGAAGATCGATTTTCCACGACGTGAGGAGAGCTCCTATAATTGGGGTTTTCTTTTTCTTTTTTCTTTTTCTTCTTTGTGGGAATCTTCTTTGATTAAGTTACAAGTCATGATAAATAGTGTTCAAAAAAACAAAAATTTTGTAAATTTATGTCCTACTCTTAATATTCCACTTATATTCTATTGATAGCACCATATCATATATTTGATTTTATTACATTTTCTTTTTTCAAAAGAATGTCTTTTTTTGTTGTTTGTATTCATTTAAGGACTTTTCTTGTTAATCTATGTAAAGCCTTGGCTAATAATAATAATAATTTTTTTTTTTTTTTGGGGTTAAAGATGATTGTATCCCTTTATTTGTCAGTAAATATTAAGAGAGAGAAAAAAAAAAGGTAAACCTTCAAGTCTTTAATCTTATTAATATTAACATATAAATAAATTCTTAACATGTCATCTTTTTAGTGGGGATTGAAATCTAAAGCTCCAATAATGTATGTAGTTAAATCTTTTCTTTAAAAAAACAAAAACAAAAGTCGCATGATTATTAAATTAAATTTAGTTTTTTTAATAGATATATTAAAATTAGTATTTTCTCTCACAAATATTTTTATTTCTTTTAATTTTTAAACTTTTTTTTTCAATAATTAAGATTAAAAATTGTTTTCAAACTCTCAGTTATCTATATCAAATAGAGAGGACAAGGACAAAGATAGCAACACGTTCAAGAAAAAATTTAATAAATGGAAAAGTTTAGGACCACATTATTTTCACAACTTCTTGCCACAATTGTGATGTGGCAGAGTGTAATTGGTAAAGAAAAAATGGTGGGTCATGTGTAAGTGATAGTTAACCACTCACAATCTGCCACGTTAGAGTTGTGGTAAAAAAGTTGTGGAATAATTTGTGGTCCTAAAATTTCTCTTAATAAATACCAACAAAAGTGTCCCATGACGAACCACAAGTGCGTCCCCCTCAACACTTCTTCTCTACCCTCTTTCTCTCTCTATTCCTTCCTTCCTTCCTCTCTTTGTGACACAAATTGAAGTCTCCCTTTTAATTCATACATGCATGCCATATTGCCATTTCCTTGCCATCCAAAGAGAATTACAATATGGGAAGAGAATGAAATATAACTTTAGGACACATGAAATATAACTTTAGGATAATCGCTTTTACAATAAGAAAATATATTTTCTAAAATTTACTTGACTTCTTAGTGTAATTTATCATTTTCTTAAAAATCAAGAAATAATCACAAAAAAATAATCTCTTCATTGAAGGGAAACATTTTTTTTTTTTTTGATCCACATTGAAGGGAAACATTAATCCAATAAGATATAGAAAGAGAAATGTAACGAATGAGAGAAGGAAAAGCCTATGGTTAAGTTTATTTAGCAAGTTAGTGTGTTACTTTATCTTTTCTCTCTTTACTCCAATGTCTCTGAATTTTCACATAATAGTGTTAACAGCTGGTTCTTTTTCTTTACTCCAATGCCTCTAAATTTTCACATAATAGTGTTAATAGGCAGTGGAAATGGGGATGGTGATGGCAGTGGCAAAAGCATTAACAGTGATGATGGTGGTAGTGGTGGTGACAACGGCAATATAAATAGTAATTAGCGGTGAAACTAGAATGTCAAAATTAGGGGCTCAAAGTAATAACAACTATATAAATAAAATATAAAATTAAGAAAGTTTCTTCTCAAAAAAAGAAAAAGAAAAAGAAAAGAAAGAAAGTTTGTGAGATACCAATATACTACAATTTAAAATTTTTGGATCCCCAAGCATATATGTATTTTTTGTCCAAGAGTGTGGTCATGGCGGATTGGTTAATACGTAATAGTAGGACAATTATAATGTTGGTAGAATTTGTAAATAATGCATTCCTTCATAGAGATTGAACTTCGAATTTGGTTTCTTCAAAATCTAAATCATAAAACAACTCAAAATTTTTTAATTACCTATATTGTTAACATAAATAAAGGAAATCAATATTAGAAAATTTTAAATTACAGTTTTGAGTATCTTCTACCTTAAAAGTTGTAATCCAAATATAACAAATGAGATAAAATAATATGTGTATATAATCTAGATAGAGATGTGTAAAGAAATCTCATTAATTAATGAATTAGAGAATAAAACGTTGTGGGTTTCTTTTTTAGACAGCACCCAGGCCCAAGTAGAAACAAGGATCCTAGGCCTTATACTTATGGTTTGGTGGACTGGGCTTGGTTCACCATAGCTGTGTTGAGTTGATTACAAACCAAGTTATGCACAAAACATAAATCCTACAACACATACACATTCGTACATACATACAAAATATATACGTATTGTACAATAAAGAATAGTAAAGGAATAATGCAAAAGGTAAATAAGATGCCAGGGATCCTCAGAAAGATAAGTGATATTTCATTATTTTTTTGAGTTTTAGTACATTGGGTCCTTTTTCCACTGGGATATGTCACAAGGTCCAAATAAGTTCAAAAGTCACAAACTTAGATAGCTCTTTGTAGGCTTCTAAGACTTGTGAGGTTTAAATTCCTTTGAATCCAAGTGTATCCTCTAGTGTCTGTCTCAGGATCCCTTATAATGTTTTCCCTCTTTTATCATTTTTTGAATTTTAAAGAAGTTTTTTAAAGGATCTTTTTGCTTTGATTCCTTATTGCTGAATGGCTTTTGCTAATGACTTCTCCCCTTTTTATATTACCTTCCTAGAATTTTTGGTGTACCACTGATTCCCTCCATTTGTTGCCCTAAGTACTAGAACCAATGTTGTGTCAGCAACATTAGTAGCTGGTCCCTTCCTCATTTTCTCACTATGTTTTCCTTTTGTGGTTTCGCTCCAAAAGGCCCCCAATTGACCTTCTTCTTTTGGGGGGTCCTAAGAGCTGACTTTCAATCCTCTCTTCCCAAAACTTCTTGATGCTCCTTTTTAGACCCACATTTTGGCTGCTTCACCTTTTGTCATTTTCTATAAATGGGTAGATTCTTCCCTGTCAAGCTGAAAGATCCCCAGCCACCTTCCTTCATGGTTCACCTTCCTGCGTTCCCTGAGGTAGCAGACTTCTTTTTCATGAAGTGCTGATTCTTAAGTCATCAGCCTTCTTTCTGAGCCATAGGCGACTGATGGGACATGCCTATTTTCGCTCCTTATGTCCATAAGCATACTCTCTTGAGCTGTCCAAGTTCCAGTTGATCCCTTCCTGCATTTTCCGAGGATCCCATGGCTCTTGCAGTCCTAAGGTATCCTAGTTTAGTCCTTTTCTGGGCTCCCTAGAAAACTCTCATTACAAAGGTTGGGCTAAGCTTCCTTTTTCCTTTTCCTTACCTTTCAAGGCCCCAAAGCTTGCCCATCCATGGGTTTGGGCTTCCTCTTACTCATTTTAAGTGGGCTTTAGTTGACAGATTAGGCCTTGCCTACTTTTGAGGGCCCCTTTAGTTTTAGATTTATACTTGTGATATTTTGGACCCAACAAACATTAGTATGGACAAGTTTGGGAATAGAAAGGGGGTGGGGGAAAGAAAGATGAAAAGTTAGCATAAAGTCTAAACATGAGAAAAAGAAAAAGAGAAAATTAAAGAGAAAATGTGTATATCTATATATATAATAATATGTGAAACAGAATGAATGTGAAATTGAATTTTAAATTAGAACTCTAATTTTGTGCCATGTATCTAAATTTATGTGAGATCCACGACAATTTCAAAATGAAATTAGAGTCAATTTTCCTCCATCTGTCTAAAATTAAGTGGGATCAAATTACGCTGTGTTTTTTTTTTTTTGGGGTGAATAAAACATTCTGCTCTTCACACCAGCTTATTTTCAGCTTCACCTCCCCTTCTACAATGTAATCAAAACCCAAAATCCTTCCTCTCCTTCACTATACAGCTCCCCTCTTCTTCAATTAATGCTATGGAATTTCAAACGAATATCTCGGTATCAATGATGCATGCCTTTGGGTATTTTTGTATCTTATATAGGAACAGCTCTCCTTTTCTTCAATTAATGCTATGGAATTTCAAGAGACTATCTCGGTATCAATGATTCTGTATCTTATATAGGAAGAAGTTCTCCATCAATTTAAAGGGAAAAAAATCATATTCCGAAATAGAGAAAAAGATAAATGAAAAAGGAAGAAAATATACCTGAGAGTCTTGAGACTAAGAAGCTGATCCGTCAGCATGAGAAGGCTCAACCCACGGTGGAAAGTGAGGCGAAGCCGTGGGTGTGGTGATGAGGCGGCGGCGGCAACAACTAGGGTTTGTATTGTGGAGGGTATGGAGTGAACTCAGTGAAGGGTTGAGACTTGAGACTAGAGAGACTTGAGATTGGGTTCCCATATATATATATATATATATATAACTTACTAAGAAAAAAAAACCGAACCCACTGCCCAAACCCTTAACCCACTGCCCAAACCGAATATTCGGGTTTACTAAGAAAACAAACCGAATCCAACTGATCAGGGACTTCGGATTGACCCGTTGGGCTACGGGTCTGACAGATTCAGCAGGGTTGGTCGGGCCCTAGACCTGTTTCACAGCCCTTCCATACTCATGTGGAAGCACACAATATATACTAAAATAAAAGTAAACCATCCACTGATCACACATCACATAGCTCCCACAAATAAATTATACAAATTCAATCAAACTATACTCATCTAAGCTAGAGGATAGACAATACAAACAACATTTCCTATACATCCAACGTACAATTCACCTATGCACACAAGCCACTCTTATGCCAATTATTTATAAGCACTTACAAGTAAAGCCCTAGTTCATAAGCCATATCATATAAGGTTTGCTGGCCTCTGCACTCAAATTAACACCAGTTATTTAACAATTACTTTCCTCTATATTTTAAAAAATATATATATATTCGCTCCTTAAAACAAGTCCACCTCCCCATCAAAGCAGATTAAATTAATGATATAAATTAAAGTCACAATATTGTTAACAACATACTTCATAATTATTTTATTCATATGATAAGTTATTAGCAGTAATCAAGAAAGTAATGTTAGTGTCCTAATGATGACTCCAAAAATCAATAACAATTTACTCACTCAATAATTGTAAAAAATGTTTATTGTGTAACATTGCTCTAATTTAATGAGAAAATTTTAATGATTCTTTTCTTTTTCGTGCCATAAAAGAAGAAAAATTATTGAATACTTTGGGAGTATCATAAAAACGTACTGCTAAGTTTTGTTAATGAGTGGGTTCCAGTTAGCTCAACTGGTAAAGTCTCTGATGGTTGTATAAGAGATCTATGGTTCAATCTCTGTCTATACCAAAAACTGATTGGTGTCTTGGTCTCATGATAAAGAGCTATCATTAGAAGCGGATGCCATAAGTTGAAACTCTCTAAAAAAAAAAAAGTTTTGTTAATGAAATTTTCTGGTTAATAATATGAATTTGAATGCATAAAATAATTAACGGATCTAATTACAATGTCATTTTATATTTTTGTATGTAAATTATGATATTAATTAATTAATTTATTTTTATTTTCTGAAATGATTGTGAAAAAGAAAAGAAATTTAATTTCATTGAATATAATTTTTGGATTTAATGGATTTTCAATAGATTAAAAAGAAAATCCAATTACAATGTTTAAGTTTGCATTTTATATTATTGTATGAATAAAATGATGACATTTTCTCATTTTTCTGAAACATTTGGGAAAAAGAAAAGAAATTTAATTTTCATTGATTTTTTTCCCATTTGGTTTCTGTACGTGTTGGCAGGTTTACGGGCATAAAAAACATTATTGAGCCATAGTGGGATTACTAGATTAGCCATATTTATACTGAAGGGATAGACTGCAATTAAATCGCTATAACCAATCTTGACATTCATTATACCCATAAAGATAAGAGGCACCATTTTTTTGTATTTGACAGGTGTTAAGTGTTTACCGAATTAATGACTTAAAAAAAATATTAAAAAAAAAAAAAAAAAAAAAGGAGAAGAAAGGTCTACATGTGCCCCGTGGGTAGTTGATGAAAAGATTCAGATTACCGAAATGGGCCTGCATGGCCTTTTTCGCATCCCTATCACACACCACCTGTCAAAACTAATATTACATGTGTCACATACATAGGCTACATTCTCGCAAGGTTTACCACACTTGTTACAATGAGGGACGTCCTTAGTCTTCTGAACAAGAGTAAGGGGATGTTGGTGGAAAGTGGATATATAAGTGCTCCCGAACTTAATATTTCTGTAGTCTCTCCATATGTAATATGAGTGCTTTCCAAAAATACATTTGGAATGAGCAGGATAACTACATTCTTCACAATAGTAAAACCAATGTTTTGGGTGGTCTCGTTCTTCCTCACAAATATCACAATAATATTCACCAGAGTTATCTTCAACAATATAACTAAGGGTAAATGGGTGTTCATGTTGTTTGTATTTTACGGTGTGTGGTAATGTAGCACATCCAAAATTCAAAGTGAATTCACATTCTGTACAACGAAAGATTCTTCCTTTAGAATTACAAGCACTACACTCCTCATAATTAGTTATGCTAGAGAAGATTAGAGGGTGCTTGTGACCAACATGAGTTAACGTGTCTAACTCTGAGATCAAACTACATGGGACATCAAGGACAAAACTGCATCTGTGGCAAATGTAGATAAAGCCATTACTTGGACACATACACCCATCACAACGAAAAAAGAAAAGTCTCTGTAGTTCGAGGGTGAGGGGGTGTTGGTGAAGTGGGTGTCGCTTTTTACGCGGTAATTCTGCACAAGATTTGTGAAGAAAGAAGTTACACTCAATACAACTATAAAATGGAGGGAAGATAAGCCGTACACACCCATCACATATTTTGTAATTCTCAAGCTCATCAATAAGTTTTAAGTCATGCTCATGACTAAAATGTTTGATTTCTATGGGTATTTTAATTTCACCCTCACCCACCTTGCTTTTTTGGACACTATAAGATGATTCATTGGTGAATTCATCAAGCTCCAAATCTTCAAATTTCAGCATATTTGTTAACTCAGCAGGTTCCTTGCCTTTAGATTCCCGCATAAAATTTTCATCCATGCCATTCTTGTCTGTAGCGCAATCAAGGTGGGCAACGTAATCACAAGTTGAGCAATAATAAACCCCATGGTTTGTGTCTATATGTTTCACGCAAAGTTGGCAAACTCGGTGCTCAGAATGTTCATCCTTAATAGAGTTAGTGAGGATGAGAGGGTGCTTATGCCGCATACGTTTGACCATGCCTGGTAAGGAAGCACATTTATGGTGGGCCCAAATTCCACAAGTGCTACCACCACATAGGTAGGGCATGCTTTTGCTTTCTTTACCACAAAAATCACAATAGAACGTGATGGACTTCCCGAATAAGGTCAATGGGTGGTTGTGAATTTCAGTTTTAATGGAGAGCGATATCGAAAGACACTTGAAGTGAATGTCAATTTTGCAAAGGGGACAGTGGTAAACAATAAACCACATGCAAGGTTCACCGCAGATATTGCATGTACAAGTCTCCTTATCATACGGTGGTGTTTTGCAAATGATCAGAGGGTGCTTGTCGTGTATGGGGTGTTGCACCTCCTGGGATACATCGTAACATGACTTGTGAAGGGCAAAAGAGGGATGACAAAGATTGCAACGGTAGCATGAACCATGTAGGCCTTTACCGCACCCGCTACATATTAAAGAACTAAAATCTCCTAAAACTTCAAAGGAGACCAAAGGATGCTCATGACTGATGTGTTTAAGTTCCCCTGTCAATCAGACACAACTAATTTGTTTAAAGAAATTGAAAGCGGTGGATGCTTTGCTTTTGAGTATTATTATAATTGATACTCGTGAGTGCTTTGCTTTTAACTGAATAGGGAGTTCTATATATTTGAAAAATATTAATGAAGGATTATCTTAGATATACTCACCTTTCATATTCACCTGGTATTATAAATAGCAAAACTCAATTTCCGTGCTCTTCAACAGAACGCACCCTTTTGTCACTTCTATCCCTACGCTAAAAAGGGATGATGATCATCTTCAAATGGAATAAAAAAATAGCAACAAAATCTTATTGTATTTCACTTCTATAATACTGTATTATTAATACAACATAAGCTACATTATATATATATATAAAAGAACAAGCAATTCTCACGTAGGAACAAGAACTTGTGCTTGGCTTCAAAACTTCGTTGGTCAAGTACCACGTTACCTTTCTTAAGTATATAAGGTACGGTCCGTTTTGTTGCATAAATTTAGGTTGGGTAGATATATATTTAAACCTCCACTTCTGTCAAACCTTTTATTTGGATTTCTAAAATAGAATTTGGAGAGCTTAAAAGAGTGGGAAGAAATGAATGATTAATGTATATGAAATAAGAAATAAAGGGATTAGATAATTTTTTTTCTTTAGAACTTAAAATCATTTATATTTATTTACTATTTATCGGCACCTTGAACTAAATGGGGTAAAAATCTAATTTTAACTCAATTAACAAATAATGTTTTGCCTAAAGGCCGGCTATACAAAATGAAAATCAATGATTCTTGGAGTATATTATATTCATTATTAAAATCTTACAAACTAATGTATTAATTTTTAAACAAAAAACAAAAAAATTAGTTAAGAATATTTTTTATTATGTTGTTGATAAATAATATTAACCTATTAAAGAAGATTAACCAGCTCATGAATTTGAACTTAAAAAAGATGAGAGGTAGCGAGGCACATTTGATACCAAAGTCAAGTTTATAGAGGGGGCAATGATAAACAAACCGTTTGCAAGGTAAACTGTAGAAACTGCAGGTGCAAGTTCCCTCATCATATGGTTGAAAGTGGTGGATGCTTTGCTTTTGTCTATTGCACTTGATAGTTGTGTGTGTTTTGCTTCTAATTGATTAGGTGGTGTTCTATATGTATGTGAATAAATAAGTATTAATGGATTATCTTGGATACTCACCTGGAAAATGAACTCTTCGAACAAGTACAACTTTTTGTACACTTCAACAAAATGCTACCTGCACTTAAAAAAGACAATCATCTTCAAATGAAACTGGGCTTGGGTCTCTTTATTTAGGGAAACAAATTAGAGAATAAGCTAAGAAAAATGCCCACTAACTCATCATAAATTTTAATTTCAAAATAGCAATGAAACCTTATTGTATTTCACTTCTATAATACAAAACAAGTTATTGTATTATTTAAAATAATAATAGCAAGCAATACTTACGTAGGAATTGAGCAAGAACTTGGATTTGGCTTTGAAGCTTTGTTGGTCAAGCTACCAATTGTTGGCTCTCTTAAAATATATAACCATTGATCCGTTTGGTTGCATGAATAATTTATGTTGGGTAGATCAATATTTATAGCACCATTGATTCCATTTCTTTTGATTTCAAAATAGAATTTAGATAGTGTAAAGAAGTGGGAAGGAATGAAAAACTTTATGTGTAAATTTAGTTATCTCTTTCTTTCTTTGGATGTTAGATGTAAAGGAAGGATCGAGAGAGAGAGAGAGAGAGAGAGAGAAGTGGGAAGGAATGAAAAATTTTACGTGTAAATTTGGTGATCTCTTTCTTTCTTTGGATGTTAGATGTAAAGGAGAGAGAGAGAGAGAGAGAGAGAGAGAGAAAGGGAATTTAATGTTATCTTTTTTTTTTCTTTTTTCTTTTTATTTGTGCTTTAGTTGAATGGGGGTAAATATCTAATTTTGATTTAATTAATAAGAATGTACCATTTTGCCCACATGCAGTACAAAATAAGTGATTAAAGGCGCAATGCAAATTTTACTACATATACGTCAAATACATATCCAAGAAAAAAATATTATTTTAATCTGAACACAGTTACGTGATAAATTGATGTATCATTTTTGTAATATATATATATATATATATATATATCTTAATTATATTGTTAATGTGTTATCCAGGATATCCATTGTTATGTTAATATGTAAAACTTTTATAATGAAATTTGTTGTGCCTTTAGTATTTTCCATAAAAATTTGTGGGAGGAAGTGGAACAAATTTAACCATTCCATTCCTTTTGCTATTATAAGTTTACTAGTATGTAACCCTATGCTACCGCACAGGATTGGTTAATTGTAATGATACTATTGGCCAATTTTTTTGTTTTTGTTTTTTTGGGTTTATCACACGGATGATAGAATTAAATCAAACAATCAAAAATATATATTGCATTTTATTATTTAAGTAATGCTATTGGTTTTTTTTTTTTTGGTTTATCATACATAGGATAGCATTAGATAAAACAATGAATAAAAAAAGAGAATATTGCATTTTATTATTTAAAATATATAAAGGGACATTAATGGAACTTTCTTCAAAAGTTTCTAATAAAATTGGACATGAATAGCGTATTGGAATTAGAAGTGTGTTGCAATTCACAGTTTTTAGTGGAGATGCCATCAAATAGCACTTTTCCCCTATAGACATGTCTAATATGCTGTCCTTAAGTTTATTTTGAGTACGTTTCAAGCCGAAGTCAATATTGTTGTCTCTTTTAACACTTCAAATTGCCATTGATCAGTTTCACAAAATTAAAATTTACAGAACATTTTACCTTCTTGTTTTTTCAACATCCGAAGGTTAAATGTTTCTATTAAAATCCAAAAGTTCACCTAACTAAAAATCATATATACATATCTTTCATCAATTGTTGATAGCTCTACAATCTATTTATGCACCAAAAGCAATGACTAACTTGAAAGAAGAGAAAGATTACATGTTAGCATAAACTATCACTTCCAAAAGCATCATTAATCAAAGATTAAAATGAAACTATAATTCAAAATAATTCCAGCAGTTGACTGTGTCCCAAATTGTAAGCTTCAATCTTCTCCCACCAATTGTGAACAACTTAATCTCAAAATCCACACCTGAAAATGATTAAAACAATAATAAAAGTTCATAATACAATCTAAAGAATGAAAATAGTGATCCCTACAAAAATAGAAATAAAAGGACATGAAAGTTCTTGGTGCACCTAATAATACAGAGACTAAGGAAGCTCTTGGCCACCCTAATTAGGTCTTGGGTTTTCTCAAACCAAGATAATATTGACTATTTAACTCAAATGTTCGGATAGCACACAATGTAGAATTGTGACTAATGAAGTTTTAAAAAAAAATACAATTACATGAACTCCAAAAAATGAACTTAGCTCAGCAAAGCAAGCAATACCTTACCAACACAATCTACACTTGTGATAAGCAAGAATCTAATGTGATATTTGAGTCCTATAGAGGAGATGCAAATCTATAATAGGATGAGATAAAGTGGGAATCGAGACTAAATATTACATATCACATGTCTAATGAAAATTCACAAAACACATGTAATAATAACTAAAAAATGGTCTTCCAAGTGGGATAACCTAATGAAAGGTTGAAAATACTTTGTATAGTTGCAAGATAACTCCTAAAAACCTAACATTTTAATTGAAGGCAAATTGGGCATGTCTCTTTTGTTTATAATCTCTACAACAATTCAAAATTTTAGTATTTTGCTTACCTTGACATGAATGTAGCAACTTTAGAGAAGCATATATCATAACAAATTCCTACTCCAAAATGACCAACATCTGCATTGAACTCTTGCTTATCAGTGCCAACCAATTTTGAAGAAATTGCTCTTCAACCAATAAATTTAAAAGATAGATTTGTGTTAACTTTCAATATAATTATTTTCAAATTTTGTTATACCACAAATTCTCACAATTAGTCTCAAATGAACCTCTGATGATGGCACCTAGTGGCACCTTACAAAACCACATCCACTTTATCTAAGTAGGCACAGAAGGAACAGAGCCAATCCTCTTAGAAGTATGGATTTGAAGTATGGATAATACACATTCATGGTGCATAATTTCAATACAATCTTATCACAAAAAATGGTAGTTATTTAAGGTTTGAGTCTAAATCATATACACCTATGTTTGGCAACCCAAATTTTAAAAAAATCTGGGATAACTACATAAATAAATAACATATTAGAATTTTGTTTGTGTTTGTGTAGTAAAGGGAAAACAAAACCCATAGAGTATAATAAGAAGAAATATTAACCTAGTATCAACTATCAATTTTTGAATAAAGAAACTCTATGCTTCAAGTGCATCACAAAAAACAAAAAAATCACAATGGCATTTAAATTAGGGAAATCTTGCTTATATACTTCCATTTAGGCAGTCGACAGTACAATTAGTATGAAATGTAACGAACTTAGAGTCATTATTCACTTCTCCAAAAACACAGTCCTTATTTACAAATCAAAGCAAATGAAAAAAATCAGCAATGAAAGAAGAATTTAAGCTACCATTATGTGATGTTGTTGATAGTCTCAGACAGCCTTAAAAACTTTAGTTTTGTTGCCTTATTAACCCAAAGACACACAAAACAAAAACCTGAGACAAACACATGGAATGGAAATGAAATTTTCTCAGAAAGCAAGAAAGCATAGGATACCTTACGTTAAGTTTTGTGAATGTGATACCTTATGTTTTGTTTAAGTGAGGGTCAAATTTGATATCATTCATAAGCAAATAGATATCAAACGTAATCTGAAATAAAGCAAATAGATATCTAACTATCATAAAAATAATAAAAAATAAAAAATCACATGAAATTAATACAAACTTGCATAGTTATTAACAAAAGATTGTGTGCACCATTCCTACACTTAAAGCCTGCCAGTGAGACAGAGAGATTAGGACAAGAAAAAAAAAAAGGAAGAAGCAAACATCAAATTTAATATTTAGTATTAAATTTTAGATTCAGCCCAGAAATTCTCACCAACAAAACCCATCAACAGAATTTCTCAACCAACCAAATAAATAAACAGAGCAATACAAATTCGGTTAGTTTCAATAGAAAATAGGCTAATTTACCAGAAACAAATATTATATCTTAAAAAATCATTGCCTTTGAAGGATCTTGGAATTTGGTTGCTATCAAAATTAATCAATCTGTAAGTCCATGAAAGAATACCAAGAATCTCTTTGATGCAAATTCAACCTTTTTCCTCCTGCCACAAAAAAGGAAACTTGAGAACTATAAAACAAAACCTAGAAAAGTATTTGAACTCTATGATTGATAACCAATTAGATGGCAGATTATGCAGAGAACAATCAGTAAGGAATTGTTACCTTAGCTTTCTTCTACATAGAATCAACAAACTTCTCCTCATAATTGGCTCTTCTCTTATAAGCCACAGCACATTAAAAGAATGAGACATGAGATATTTCCAAATAAACCAAAATAAAATCAGTTTGTTAGAGAGTGGTCACTCTTCTATGGCCACTGATGGGAATATATAGAGGGTTATATATTGAAAGGAATCTATATTAGGTTTTGACTATACAAAATCTAAACCAATTTCTTAAATCAAAACCAACCAACCAAAATAGCAAAACCTAAATCCTATTAAACACACAAAATTAACATAAACGATTTTACCTGTAGCAGTTCCAGCGATCTGATATTGGGTTGGTTGTGAATATCAAAACCTAATCACAATTAATAAACAAACTTAAATCGAAGATAAAAACTCACCGGTAGTGGTTCCAACCTCTCTCTATCTTAACAAATTATTAAATTTCAGAAAAGCAACTAAATAAAAGTGCAGAATAAAAGAAAGGTCTTACCCTTTGGTGCTCCTTCTTTCTGTAGTAGTACGTGCCTCCCCTCTCTTTATGCCTCCATAATCCTCTTCTTTTATAGTGAAGAACCCTAATTTCTTGTCTGCCATTGATAGCGAGAGAAAGAGCTGTCAAGGATTTTAGAAAGAACCCACCTCATCTCTGTAGAGAAAGGAATTGATAGATATAAATCCAAAATACTTGAAATCAAAAAATACGAATAACCAGAAAATATTAAATAAGAATAGTCACAGCTGAAAAGCATTCATCATTGATCTTGAGAGATGCCTTTCAAATTTCATAGCATTCATTGAAAAAGAGGGAATGGGCTATGAAATTGAACAAAAAATGAATGACCCATTATCAAAATCATCCATAAGATAATGAAAATCACTCTTGGATACTCCATCTACTCACAAAATAAATAAATAAATAATTACTTATGAATTATGATGCAGACAATGAAATTGGCATTTTTCAATTCACGATTAACTCCTATCAACTCCCTCGCTTCTATGAAGATGATATGTCATAAATCAAAAGAGAATCATAATAACAATAAAAAGCTAGTGAACTTAGCCCAAAACAACCCTTCTGTTTACTAAAACTCCAAATTTGATGTTCATAACTTTTCCTTCATTTTCTCTCAGGAACCAAACAAAGGCTATGAAATTGAACAAAAACCAAATAACCCAACATCAAAATCAACAATAAGAAAATGTTAAAAAAAAAAAAAAAAAAAAAGCGCTCTCAGACCATCCACAAAAACCCATCTACACACTAAAATAAATGAATAAATTCACAACATTTAGCTTACACTATTTTAAACCATACATTTTTAAAATATGTAATATATATATATATATATATATATAAAATTCACTTGCCCCAAAAATCAAAAACTTAGATAGACACATGGTGGAAAAGTAAACTCCAATTGAAACCTAATTTAGAATTTAATTGAATTTGGACTTTTCGATTTTTACACTCAATAATTTATTTGGCACAAAATTAAAAATTAAATGGAACATGTGGAGCAAAATTGAGAATCTAATTAAATTAAAGATTTCAATTTCACCTGGAGTTCCTAGACCATCTTTTGCAAACAAACTCCATTATTTCCAATCTAGCAATCCTTAAATTATCTGTTTTATATCCCCCAAGTTTCATGTTGATTTCAAATACATTAATTCCTTTACAAATTAGGAACTATTAGAGATACCTGGCTTGATGAACTCTATTGCATATGCTAATATTGATATGCTTTCTTGTTCAAATGCAAAGAAACTATTAAATGTGTAGTAGTGTTATTTTTCTAAAAATCCTAGTGCAGACCATTGAACATCTATATTATAGTTTTAGTACTAAAAGGAGGTTAGATAACCCAATGCACCTTTCAGTAGGCTTAACCACCTCCCCTCCCTCTTCCCTCTTCCCCCTTTTGCTAGAACCATTGCCCCCTCTTAAACACACAAAATCTTGAACGAAGTCCCATGAGCTATCTTACAATGCATCATAGAAAAATGATACTTTTATTTGGACCAATCAAACCCAGAACCTAATCAATTTGCTCATTTATCATAATGTCAATATTTGTAAGAGTATTGTGGTAAACAACACCTTTACATGATGAAATAATCTCTGCATAACTGATAAAAAGGGAATAATATCTCTTCTCCATAAATTATAAACTACGCAACTCAGTTAATTGCATATGGTTTTCATCGCCCCAATTAGTTGCACATTACATGCCATCATTCAACAACATCAAAAACATGTCATAGCACCAAAGAAAAACCAGTACTTATTTTAAAGCAATTTGTTATACTCACTATAGAGATATATAAGTTATTTACCTGAGCAAGAACAGAGTCTGCAAACTGTACATTAGATTCCAAGGTCTCTCGAACAACCTATAAATTATTTGAAAGCATGAGTGAGAAGTAGGAAATATGACATGTAAAATAATTTTTCCGATTTCTTCTACTCTGCCAATTGATAAATCATGGGCAGAAAACAACTTACAGCTATAGCCTCTGCCTTTTCTAAATTAAGGTCATGATCAACGTCATTAGCATGGCAAAGGTTTTCCTATTGGGAAAATACTTGCTCAAAACCCAAACTGTTAATTTAAGTTGCACATGCTCTTTCAATATTAGCACTAACTTTATGAGGGATATAAAGCGAGCCAGACAATGAACTGGCACAAAAGCATACTTTCTAATACAAATTTCCGTACCTCTCAACTGAAAGCATCTCCAAAATACACAGGGAGGTCTAGGAAACATCCAGTTGCGACTCTCTCACTGAAGACAACACAAAACTTGAGTGAAGAGTCACAAAACTTTTTTGCAACAATTTCAAAATACCTAAAACACACCCACCCAAAGCATACCAACCACAAACCAACATATATAAATCCATCACAAAAACGTTTAAAAAACAAAAACAAAACAACTCAACTCATAATTGCAAGCGGCATCACGATTGAGGAGAAAAATAGAAAAACGGCTTGAAGGTGGTGGTGGCACTCTGATTTCTCTCTCTCTCTCTCTCTCCACGCCTTAAGGGCCCTCTCTTCCTCTTAGTGCCTTACGATTGTCTCTCCAGCTCCCGATTTCAATATAGACGGTGAAATAGTGCATTTCAACGGTCTACAAAAGCTGGTCCAAGTTCAGTGACTCTTAAATGTTATTACGTTGGTCTCTTTAGTTTTCACGTTTGTTATGAAAATTAAAACTACTAACTTCGACATACTAACTCACATGGAACACAAATTAAGAAGTTAAATTGGACAGGTGGTGGAACCAAACAACTTCTAAGAAACCCAACGACCCAAAATCGAAATCATCAAGAAGAAAACGAAAAAAGAAAAAAGAAAAAGCGATGGATTAGTAAAATACCAACTGTAACCAAATGCGGAGGTACTGTAAGTCGTTTTTGTAACGGCGATCGGAATCAAAGGTCTGCGCGCACTTCTGCAAAAACCGTGGTAGCTTCTTGTTCAGTACTTGTGAAGGCAGCGAATCCTTCATCTTTCTGATCCCTCTGTATATACAAAATGCCACGTTGGATTGCCACTGTGGCAAGAACCTGCCTAAAACTCGGTCTTTTGATAATCGAGTACTTTAAGTAACTCGATTTTACGGTCATCGAGTATCAAAACAGGGGCACGCCCCTATATAGTTTCGAAACAGGAGCATAATTCCAAATATTTTTGCCCAAAGGGGCAAAAGGCCAGATAGTCCCTAACATCTCTATGCGTTTTTTCTGTCAGCACTTTCAAAACAAAAAATTACAAGTCTGACAAACAGAAATTTCATCTTTTATAAGTTATAACTAAATTTCTTTGTTATGTAATCTTGCATCCCATCCCCAACTATACACCATTTTATGGGATTAAATTAAAGGAAACACGAAAAAAGAAAAAGAAAAAAAAGGCTAGTAATAAGCAAGAACAATAGAACACCCTTTCCAAATAACAGTTGATTTCTAACCATTTTGTTAGTTGGCCTGTTTTGAAAGAAAATGTAAAACTAACATCTCGAGTTTGTAAAACTCGAGATTTTATATTAGAACTCGAGTTTTGTAAAATCGAGTTCAGTTTTTGAGATATCTGAGCTGGAGAAAATTGCCAGGTGGAGCCACGAGGGAAGCGAGTTTTAAAAACTCGAAATCTGAAAAATATATATATCCCTTTCATTCTCTCTGTTCAAACCCTCCGAAATTTCAAACACTCAAAACTTCTCTCCGCCCTCTGAAAGTCACCCTCAAGCTCACTCACTCTCAAGCTCACTCACTCTCAAACTCACTCACTCTCAAGCATTTCTAGCCCATTGTTGATCTGAGCGTAGCCCGGTGAACACACGAAACACTCTCAATCAAACCCTCACTCGCTCAACCTTCGCTCCGCCCTCTCAAACTCACTCAACCTTCGCGCCGCCCTCTGAAACTCGCTCACTCAGTCACTCTCAAGCAATCGTAGGCCATTGTTGCTCTGATCGTAGCCCACCATGCGAAAGGTACTCCTTTTTTCAATTTCGGTTTTTTGGGTTTAATTATTTTGCCTTTGTGGAATCTGTAGTGTTCATTTGCTGCACCTTCAACCTTTCATATATAAACATTTTTTAAAGGATATGAAGTAATAAAGAGAATATTAATTATCTATTAGAAATCATCAATTCTTTACAACTTTTAGTAATGAAATAACCAAACAAATAGCACTGTTTCCCCCCCCCCCTGTAATAAAGCTATGTTTAAGAAAAAATTGAAAAGAATGTATTAAACCATTAATTAATAAACAGACCTGATAAGCCGAGGTCCCAGAACCAAACACAAAGTCAGGTGGGAAGTCATCTCTTCTAAATTTATCAACCCCTAGTACTTCAGTCACTGATATGTTTATCAGAAGAAATAGAAAGAAATAAGAGAGAATCAACATTTTTTTCCCAAAGCAATGCTTTGAAAGCATGCTTGTATATATTATCCTCTAGCTTGACCCAAATCAATGGCTTTAATTTATAGCTAGACAATGAGTGTATCCCAGTAGAAAATCGACATGCAAAGGATTGGTTCTGCATGCATAAGTATATTGAGAAGAGACAAACTTGTCCTTGTTGCTGACTTAGGATAATGGACGTTTTACAAATGTTAAAGGAAAGTTCAAAGGAAAGTTACAGAGCCAAATGTGGCTCTGCTAATGGGCTGAGCAACAAGTTTTGGGCAGCAGCAGGCTGTGATGCCCCCTTGTGTATGCTTGGAATTAGTGTTCTTTCTAGTGGATCTCGATGTTTGTAGTTTCCCAAGTACACTTCTTGTGTACATGGGGAGGATTTCCCCCCCCTTTTTTTTTTTTTTTCCTTTTTAGAACATGGATGGAAGGGGATTTTTGTAACAGTCTAGGTTCAATTGAAACCACTCCTAAACTATAGGGTTTAAAAGGAATGACAGTTACTAGCAAATTTGAGTTTTAAAATCACAGAAGTAATGGTTTGAAACTTCTACGCGTTTGGAATTGATAACTTAAAGAAATAATAGATTTAATCAATTATAACGACACAATGGACAAGAAATTGTTGAACAATTTTTGGTGTTGAATTAACAGTTAGCATACACAAATAGGAGGGAGAGTAAAATACTACTGCACAAATAGGAGGGAATAAAAGGAAATATGTAAAAGAAAGTTTAAAAAAACAATACCATAAGAAATTTATGTAACTCATCCTCAACTCCTTATATCAGGCATTTTTGTAAATTTATAAACTGCATAAAGTATTGGAGGCACATACCATCCTCAGGCACCACTTCCTGTCTCTCTTCAAGGAGCGCCATTACACGTCTAAGAGGTTGCATGGCAGCCTCTTTGCACAGTAACCGAATATCTGAACCTGAAAAACCTTCTGTCCTTTCAACCATGAGATCATAAGGAAGCTTCTCCTCATCAGGCTGTGATGGCAGGAGCTCCTCAAGCATGGATCTTCTTGCTTCTGGCTCTGGAAGAGGCACTAGTATCTTATTTATCATGGTCAAAGGAGACTCATTTGATTAATAAAAGATATCTTGGACTTTAGTTGCTAGCCCTGTTCATTTATCACCTATATTATAACCATTAGACTGAAAATATTAAATATATAGTTTGTTCTCATAGGAAACTACAACGACGATCTCCATCTCCACTCCATATTTGGTTGGAGATGTCATTTGGTCCAAGCACCATTGCCTAAACAACAATTAGAATAAGAGTCAAGAAGAAATGGGTACTGTAGACTAAGTCCAGCACACTTTATACCATAATTGAGTTAAGCATAATTATAATCAACGCTAGAAGTAGGAGCCAATGATTAAAATAACTTGGTGTGGCAACGTAAAACCGTATAGATTTTTTTTATTATTTTTTTTATTAACTTTATAGGAACACTAAATCTCAAATTATATTAATCAGTAGTCAATTAATTCTCAATTCGTCTTAGATCCAGAATCCAATGTTTTTAAGTTGGAAAACAGCTTAAGTATTTTGTAATGCAACTCTCTGCTAATAGTTGCCACATATATTTAGAGTGACCACCAATACTATGATAATATGCACCAATCAAGGCTCTTATATAATAAAATTAGCCCACTGCAATAACCAAAATTACCTAGATAGCCACTAGCAAACCATAACCTTTTAGCCCAATCCTTTTGTCGGGTTGTTTAGAGCCCAAAAACAATGGTTAACCAATTTTAAGGCCAAACAGCTTTTGGTTAAGTCATGAATGACACCAATATTGTAAAAACAAAAATAAATGTGGTGGAAATATACCACATAATATGGTTCCAAAGTAAAAAACACAAGGAGGGCTTGACCTTACCAACCCTGGAAGCAAAACTGAATCCACTAACCGAATTGAAGTTTTACAAAATAAAATTACCAAATTCTAAATTGCTACAATTTAGTAGTACTTACTAATTTTACCCAACACAGTTTTGAATTCATGGACTCTTCAATTATCGAGTTTGTTGCATGTGAAACTTTGTCCACAACTTCAAACACTTTTGGTTCAGCATTTTAACTTTTGGAATATGCAACAACTTCAACACCACCCGTTTTGAATTTTCTTCAAGCTTGATCACCAATATAGACTTTTGAGAGCAAGAAGTAGTGTACCTTCAAGTTTACAATCAGTAGCTCTCTAAAAGTCTTTTTCACTTGCTCTAGGTTTTTCTTATATACTTTAAGCTTAGATGCATGAAACCGTAGTCACTTGATGGGCTGAATGGACTGAACTCACGATTTTCACCTAACACATTTTGATTGATCCAAAATGAGCTTGATTGATCAAAATCTTGGCTATTCGATCGATTGAGTAGCTATCAAAAACTATCAAACTTATAGAAACTTGAATCTTTGATATGCTTTTCTAAAAAAATACACTTCCAAAGCAAATATAAGCCACTTTTGTTCATGATTTGCCAACCTAAAATCTAGACTCAACAGTGTCATCTGCCTTGCTGCTTGTTAAAATTATAATATGTTGCTTCAATTTTAGGTGGATGTTATAATATGTGATATGAATTTGAGGTGCACCAAGTTCATATGTTATTTGTTACATTGAATCATTACTTAGAAATCCCACTCCTGTCCTGTGTGCCCAACATTGAATTTTTATTTTTTATTTTTTATGACATTGATTGTGCCATTTACCAACCTTTCGTCTTTTTTATGATAAGGTTTGTCAAACCTCACACACAAAAAGACGCATGGCTTTCTGGTTGTTTTAGAGAGAGAGAGAAAAAAAAAACAAATTTGGTCTTAGGCACATCAATTATTTAACCATAAATTATTCTTGTGAGTGTTAGCTGTGGTGAGAGAGACCTCTATGAGTTGTATTTGGAGTTTGAGTTTCATGGGATTTTTAGTGATGACTAATTCTATGATATATTTATTTGTAATTGCTGGTTAATATTCCATTGTAATGTATATAGCATGGTTGTATTAAAGGTTGAAGATTGAAGATTATATTCAGATTGTTGATTTGAAGATCTTAGTCAATAATGAAGACTTGATTGATCAACAAAAATTGGGATTTTGGACAAAAAATTTTAGCCATAACTCACAAAACTCTTGGTCGAGCAACCCTGTTTTAGAAACCCATCAAGTTGGCTTTCCACGGGCTTTTCATAGGCATTTAAGTTTTAACCCCAAAACCCTACACCTACTTAAACAGAAATTCAATCCTAGTTCCTATGATGTATACGTGTGTGTGCTAGTTCTCAATCTGAATTGATAGGGCTTGTATCTATGTGATGTGTGTGTGTTGTGTCTATTTGAGTTGTTGTATTTGTATTTGTGTGATTTATACATGAGATGATCAATTTTGCTCTATTTTTAAATATCTATTGTGATTGTACTAATAAGGATTTTTTTTTGAATATGTTCATGATTAGGGTATGCATTGCATGATTATTTTTCGATTGAATTTACTAAGAGATGATGACATTGTATGGTGCGTATAATATGGTATTTTGTATATGTAAACAAATAATTAGTAGAGTTGGGTTGCATGTGCATGCCTTGCTACAACACACATAACCAATAGGTCTTGAACCCCTACTCTTATGAGGAGAAAATTGAATTTGGGCTAAAGCTCATATTCTTTTTTTTTTACTGTTTTAAATGCTTTTTCTTCATGATTTAGCTGTGAAATTTCAAATCCATCACTCATGTAGATATTTACATGTGAATGTGTGTGAGAAAAGGCTAGAGAAATGAAGGATTCCACTTGTATTGAGATATTATTTTTAAAAATAACTTACCAATTACATAGGAACAAAAAAGATCAAGGCTGGATTGAATCCCCAATTATAGCAAAGTACTCTTCTTGCTTTCCATTCTTTTAGCATCCTTTTTTAAATAATGCCACTAAGCTGCTCTTCAATATAGCTTTTCCTTGCATGTAGAAAACGCATTCCTTTGCGCCCACACTATTAATGATCTCACAGTAGCTCTCTTTGCAGTATGGAGCCTCGGATTGATGGCGACGCACAGATCTTGCAGCCTGGTCCGCATGTTAGGTCATTGTTGACGCGACAATCACATCATCGATCAAAGGACATTTGGAATGGGGAGGTGAAATATCTAGTTCTAACAACCGCTTTAATTTTTATGTTATCTTTGACTTTTAGTTAGCAAGTTCTTTCAAAGTTGTATTTCTAGTTCTAACAACTGTTATAATTTTTATCGATTTTGCAGGACCCGGGCCCACTTACGTGCCGTGGTCGCACTAAGAGATGGCAAACATTAAAATGCAAGATAATCAGGTGATTGACATTATCAAGTTGCTAAGGCTTGAAGGATTGTTTAGGGCCCCTTCCAGAGAGATAGACAATTGCCTTATAACGGCCCTAGTTGAGCGATGGTGCCCGGAGACTCATACGTTTCATCTTCCACATGGTGAGATGTCAATCGCCCTACAAGATGTGGAGGTCATTTTCGGACTTCCTATAGACGGTGAGGTCTTGGTTAGGCCGACTGTCGGGTTAAATGGAACCTGGAGCACTCTTTGCATGGAGTTGCTTGGTTTTACTCCGGCAAATGACAACAAAACTTTGGTGGGGCAAAGAATTCTCATCAGCCGCCTTGTTGAGGCCATTGCAGCGCCACTACCTCATGACGCAACGGAGATTCAGATACATAAGTATGCCCGATGCTATATTTTAGCACTACTAGGGGATAAGCTTTTTATGGACAAGTCGGGAGATAGGGTGCATCTGATGTTTTTGGAGCAACTGCGAAACCTTCGTGATCCGCCACAGTATAGTTAGGGCAGTGGTTGCTTGGCCTGGTTGTACAGAGAGTTGTGTCGGGCAAGCGAGAAATGGGCATCGCAGATTGTGGGGCGTGCACGTTGGTCCAGTATTGGGCATGGGCAAGGTTGCCATTCTTGTGCCCGAGGATAGAGCCCCCACCTGGATGTGATTATGGCCCGTGGCCATATGCTCCACTTGCCTTTAAGTAAGTATTCTTTTGATATTTAGTGTGTTATGCAATGTACTCTTCTTAGTAACTAAGTAGATACTTATCTTATGTTATTCTCTCGTAATTGTAGGTGGGTGCGGGTGCCAGGCTCAAAGAGTAGGCCATCTGGGATGGCCTTGGTCTACTATCGTGAGCAATTAGTTACAATGCAGCCGAACCAGGTAATAATATTCAAAAATTTTGTTTGGTTATGTTAATTTTCCTTAAGAATATGATTGCTTCATACTTTAACATATCTTTCGTTTTAATTTTTGTTTTTCCTTGTATCTATGTATTCTCCCTTGTTTCACATTTTAAGATGCTATGATAATTGTTTTTTGTTTCTATTGTAGATTGTGTGGCAGCCATACGAGGCACACTTCACCCACCTTCCTGACTTCTACGTTGCAGGGAGGGGTACATGGACAGCAAGGGTGCCGCTTGTGTGTTATTGCATAGTGGAGATACACCACCCGAATCGTGTCCTTCGACAGTTTGGGTTGGCGCAAGAGCAGCCTGACCGTGTTGTGTACAATGAAAGGCTGCACAAAATAGACTTGCGTGGGAAGGTGGAAAAGAATTGGAGGCAGGAGCATGAACCGTATATCATTTCATGGAATAGCAAAGAACAACGACTTTGCCATGCACATCCTCAGACTGGTGAGATGGCCCGTGATCATGACTATTACCAATGGTACCGTCCGGTCACTCGAAAGTATGTCGACCGCAACAGCGCTAGATTACATCAGCTGGTAATGTGTTCTAATTATATTTCCCAGCTTGCTTTGTTTTTTCTTTAGTACATGTACGAACGTAGAATCAATTGATTTCTTCTTTGAACAAATTTGGTTTGATCTGACTGACATCCAATTAAAAAGAGTTTCTGTTGCATATAGTATCATAATAAAACTTTCAGTTCTTAGTTTAGATGAGTATTTAAGTAGATTAATACGTTTTATATTATGCATTCTATAATTGTTACATAAATGTGGAAAATTCTGATTGTACTGGTTCTTTCTCTGTTTCAAATTGAAAGTCATTTAGCGTTGTTGAATTGGGTTCCGGTAGGCAGCCGAGAACACAACCATATCTGATGCATCCTATATAATGTGGCTGGGCTTGGTGGTGATCTTGCAGCCACTGGGCAGGCAAACAACCGTACTGAGACTGAATCAGCAACTACTGTAGCCCCAAGCACAAGTGCAGAACTCGTAACTACACCGACCTGTGGTCGGCGTGATACTGCAAGCCCAAGCACAAGCGTAGCTAGGGGCTGTGGTCGGCTTGCTACAGCAAGCCCAAGCACAAGCACAACAAGGGGTCGTGATTGGCCTGCTACAGCAAGCCCAAGCCCAATTGCAGCTAGAGGCCGTGGTCGGCCTACTATAGCAAGCCCAAGCACAAGTGCAGCTACGGGCCGTGGTCGACGTGCAACAACCCCTCGGGTTGTAAGTGGTCATGAGATACCTGCACCCATCCTGCACACATCTCCCCACCCTGAGGTCCCTCCACCCATCCCAAATGTATCTCCTCAATCAGAGGTCCCTCTACCCATGGTAGATGCATTTCCTCAGCCCGAGGTCCCTTCACCCACCCCACCTTCACAGCCCAGTTTCGATCTCGATATCCATTCTCAGTTGACCCCTCCATTGCACCCCGAGACACCCTCATACCCACCCACCAGCTCTAGTGCACCCACTTTGCCCATAGACCCACCCCGTACTGAACCCATGACAATGATCCCCACTCCTGGCCTCTACACAGAGCATCATTACCCACCTACCTCATCCTCATCCGACCCTGTAGGACCTCCGGTTGGGACTGACACTCCACAGCCAGATACTGATGTACCAGACGAGAATCCCCCTCCCCAGCCTTCACCCCTACGAGGTAGACCGCAACGTGCTAGAAGAGCTCCCACTTGTGGGACAGGTGGACATAAAGTAGGACACAAACACAGCTCTATGGTATGATAACATTAATTTTCCTGTATATGCCTATTTTGCAATTCACTTTATTATTTACAATTACACCGAATATTGATTGTATGCATCTAATGTCTTTGCAGCATGACGATGAGCCTAAGGATGATGCCCTGCAGCCTCCTCCCCCGCCCAAACATTACACGAGGGTTAAAAAATGCAAAATTGATGAACCTTGAAAAAAAGGTTTGTTAAAAATGCATGCATCAAATTACTTTGTCTTATGGATGGTGCATGTGAGATATATGTCATAGAAAATTTTCCCCTTACTTGGTCTAGGTGATATTTGAAAATTTTAAATTTTTGCTTATTTGTGATTCTTTAGGCTTTTTTATGTCAAATTTACATAAAGTAGTCGGATAAAAAAAAAAAAAAAAAGTACATGAGTTCTCTTCTTGCAATAAATGTTTCTTTACTTATAAAAAAAAAAAAAAAAGAAGGAAAAAAATAATTTCTTTGCATGCAAAGGATGGAAAATGCTTGCAAAATCTTTAATCTGATCATATGGGAAAATTTTAAAGGAAATATGGAATTTAAAAAAAAAAATTATATATAATTCTGACCACAAGATGGGTATTTTGCATGTGAAGAGTGTTAAATGCTTGCAAAATATCTAATATGATCATATGGGAGCCTACTGTAATTTATGTGTGGTAATGATTTAGTAAGCTTCTCCAAACAGAAATTATTAGAAACTAGTCTTGATCATCTGGTTAACTACATTAACCCTCTTTTCACAGAAGTTTGCATGAATTTGTGATTATTTGGAGTTAGCAGTTGCTATGATCTATGGTCTTGAGTCATTGGTTTGCATATGAAAGAAGTGGTTTGTGTGTTACTGTAATCTATATATATCTAAAAGTTAAAGCGTAGCATTTATTGTTGCTACGCTCCAGTTGAGCCACATCAGCGTCCACCTCATTATCATTTTCTTTTCAATTTTCCTATAATTGTTTTTAACATTTACTTTTATTTTATTTTAATATTTACATTTTTTCTAACCTTTCTCCACCCTTACCTTTTCATCTCCCCACTACCCTCTACATAAATACTATTCTTCTTCTTTTCATCTCCCCACTACCCTCTACATAAATATTATTCTTCTTTTTTCTCTTCACCTTCCTTTATTTTGTCTCTTCTTATTCACACTCTCTTACTATAAATTTGTAACTATCTATTCCATTCTATGCATGATTTTCTCTCACAAAAAAAGGTTCTCTTTGTCTCTCTCAATTTTTTGATGAATTTTTTATACATTCTTTTATTTATGCCAAATTACTAATCTTTGGGAATCCTTTCTTCTTCTTCTTTTTTTTCTACACTAGAATCATTATGCTTATTTTCTCACTTAATTTAATTGGGTAGTTTGCCGGAATTCAAAAAAAGGTTCTCTCTCAATGTTGCGATGAATTTTTTTATACATTTTTCTATTTATGCCAAATTACTAATCTTTGGGAATTCTTTATTTCTTTTTTCTTTTTTTTTTTCTACACTAGAATCATTATGCTCATTTTGTCACTTAATTTAATCGGGTAGTTTGCCGGAATTCAAGTAAAACCAGACAATAAAGAATTTTACAGCATTGGAGAACGCCTAAATATATACCAGCCAAAAGTTGAAAGTCAGCAAATTAGTGGAGCTATGATTAAGCTTCAAACGGGATTGATGGTATTGCCAATGTTTTTTAATAAGCATCCTTATTTCTATTTCTCTATATATGTTTCCTAGAATTAGTATTAGTCTCATTTTTATTTTCTCTATTATATTCTAGGTAAACCAAGAGTTCTTTAAAACTCCACATTGGTAAATGCCATTTAGATTTGTTTTTTAAATTGTTTTTTTCTTTTTCTCTTTAATTGTTAAATGTTATCCTATTTTTGTTCCTTTTTAAAACTCTAATTAATGTTGATGGTTCTTTTTTTTTTGGGTTAGTTAAGGTTGATGGTTCTTTCTTACAGAGAAAAGAAAAAAATTGAAAACAATTGAATTCCGTATAAACCTGTACCTAAAGGGGATAGGAGCCTTTGTTTATTTGATTAGAGACCATATATTAAAGGGGCATATCATTTGACCATTGCATTGCATTTCTTAGAGGTTAAAAGATAAAACTCGTCATTATAGGAAAACATTTTGGGTGGGGATAAGGGCGTCATTTTGTTTGCTCTAAGAGTAACAAAAAATCCTATTATAAAGGAAGCCTACAATCATATCACATGCTTATTACACTAACCATGAGCACAACCCATTATTCTCTCTCACCATGTTTCTACTACATTTGCATTTAGCAACCTAAGATTAGAATTTATTCCCAATAGAAGACCTGTAGAATCATTTAGTTTTTATAGGAAACTAGCCACAGACTTGCGCAATGTGTGGGAATATAAATATTATGCAATGAAGTGTAATATATAAAAAGTAACAATTACTTCAAGCATTGTCTTTTTTTCAACAAAAAAAAAAAAAAAAAGAAAAGATTTTTACACTTATTTTTTAAAATCTTTTTATCTCTACAAATATGTCATTTTAATTTTTTTTTTTTTTTTTGTGTATTTCATTAATATTTTTTAAGGTGAACCATATTCTTCTAACTTTGTTGTAGTGTGTTACATTTGCTTAATATACAACTCATCTCTTAAGGAATAAGGAAATTATCATAATAATAAAAAATCATCACAAAATTACAATGTTAACTTAACCAAAATTAAAATAAAACTAAAGAAATAAAAAATAGATTTTATAATAATTTATTAGTCAAAAAACTGGTAGGCATATTCAAATTCCTATTTCCAAAAACAACTAAGTATTAATCCAAACCAAAATTCAATCAAAATTATAAAAGGGAAAGAAAAGACTTTCTGATGAGAAATTAAAAAAACACAATACAAAAACACATATTAAAAAAAAACCATCAATCTTAATTAGAGTTATGAGAAAAAACAAAAATCTTTTATGTGCAATTGTTCTCTTTATTGGTATTTATTGTTATATATATATATTTTTTTTTTATTTTTACTTTTTTTCTTCTTCTCATATTATGTTATTCAACATTTAAATTCAATCACATCTTCCACATCACTAAATTATTTATATTTTCTCTCTTTTTTTTTTTCTAATAATTAAACATGGAATATTTTATTTAAATTCAAATCAATAAAATTATCCTTTAAAAATTGTACTTTTTTTTTAACATTTACACTTTGTCCAAGCTTTTTCCTTACCTTTATCTTTTCATTTCCCCACTACCTTCTACCTTAATATCACTATTCATCTCCCCACATCTTCCATATCATTAAATTATTTATATTTTTCTCTCCTTTTTATTTAAAAAAATTAAAATTTTAAAATTTTACTTAAATTCAATAAATAAAAGTGTCCTCATAAAGTGGAGTAATACTAGGGACACACTCATTCTCAAACTCAATACATCAAAGGAAAAATATAATACAAAACAAATGCCAATTGGGAAACACTAAATGAAAAAAAAATAATAATAATAAGGATATCAAACCAAATATAATATAAAGAATAGTTATGGATATACTAACTTATGGGTAGCAAAATTAAATGAAAAAAAAAAAAAAAAAAAGCTACAATGCATATTTAATGCAATAAAATCATCATCAAAATTTGGAAAACAGTAGGTTGCTTATGGAGAGAGAGAGAGAGAGAGAGATGGTAAAGAAAAAAAAACAAATGTCAATTAGTAACTATTAATTGGAAAACAAAGAGGTTGTAAGGAGAAGTAAAAATAAAAAATAAATATGAACAATATGGAGAACATTAAAAACTTTATAGTGCAATAAAATCAATTGTTACATTCACTTAAAAAATTGAATCAATAATTAAACACAATCATAGCAATATATTTAAACTTAAAACTAATCAAACTCTAATTCATAACTAAAAGGAGATGTTCTCATGTAATAATAGAAATTACATAAGAAATAAAGTTAGAAAATTTTAAAATCCCTTTTTTGACATTTCATTTAACTTTATATATATATGTGTGTGTGTGTGTGTGTAAATATAATCTTCATACACAATTACATTTAAAAATCTAATAAATTAAACGATGCTACATCTCATTTGACACATTTGTTATGAAAATCATTAGCCAGTAAATATATGATAATAGTAAAAAACGTTGTAAATGAAATTATGGAAAAAAAGTGATAAAACTAATTAGCTACTATCATTATGAAGTAGTAGTCTATGATTTTACACATCTAAAGAAGTGGAATATATAAAGTTTACTTAAGGTATATGTAAAGATTCACATTAAAAGAAAGATATGTAAAGGTTAAAAAAATGTATATTCTATAAATAAATAAAAAGGTATATGTAAGGTTTTTATTAACTTAAAAGAAAATGAAAAATCAATTATTAACAACAACAACAACATTAATAATAATAATAATAATAATAATAATAATATAGGGGTAATTACATTCCCCTTCCTTGAGATTTGAGGAAATGACACTCTACCCCAAACTTGAAAGGAAAAAATATTTTCATCCTTTACATTTGTTTGACCAAACTTTGTGAAATTAATATTAAAATATTGTGTACTAACCTGCTTGTGCTTAAGGTAGGTTCCAAAATTATCCTTAATTTTAAAATTAAATTCTCTTATTTTAAAATTTTAAATTAAAGTGTATTTCAAAATATTACTTAATGTCTTTTGCTTCCCCCCCCCCCCCCCCCCCCTCTTTTCTTTTCCCATTGAGTTATGGAGAGATTTGTCATTTCAAATGTTTTGGTATTTTATAAATTTGTATTTTAATTCTAAAGTTATGAGAAGTGTCTTTACTAACCATGGTTAAACATTTATAAATGGATTCTTAAATAAATTTAAAATATTATGTTATTAATATAAACAGAATGGGAGAGTGTTATTACTTATTACCCCAAATATATTTAACAAGATTATCTTTAAAAAAATTATCTCGCACAATGCGCGGGTCTGCGACTAGTGAAGATAAAATAGGACTTGTGCATCCCTGGATAATGACCAAAATAGAAATGGAGGCTTAGATCAAAGGCTCGTTAGAAGCCTTTTGAGTTAATGTATGTAGTTTATATGGCAAGCTGTAACGCTTTGCCTTTGCTCGTTAAAAGCCTTGTTGCTTATTTCTTTTGGTGTCAAATAATCATAGTTTGTTTTCTCTTTATTTCATATTGAAGAGTCCTTTGTTAGGACAGGTTTTTACGTGAATTTGGATGAATACCTCACCTAAAACGAGAGTAGCTTGTTTAGTACATTTTTTAATTTGGACCGTTAGTTACATCAACTAATTGAGAAATGTGATTGATTTAGATTCTGTTTGTATTTGTTCACATGGCAGATCTGCTTTTCACATAAGATTTATATTTACTTCTTTTATATGAATGTCAAGGTATGTTGCAATGCTTGCAAGAAGCCAGTAAAGGCCAGTCAATACGCGGGTCATGCAGGTTTGGAGGCTCTTCCCACCCTCCCCATTTTTTTTTATTTCATTTTTAATAATTTTTGTTGGTTAGAAAATTAGTCTTAGTGTTGCTTCGTATGCTTTATAATTAGCCAAAACATATCCATGCACCGACATGGAATTTGAGAGTAGAAGTTATACAAAAAGGGAAAGGGCTGTTGGGCCGTAATTCCTATTTATTGGTTATTGCCTAAATTCTGATTGTCATTGCAATAGTCACAGAGCCATAGATATGTTCTGCATGTGATAAATTGTGTACATGACCCCCAATTTCACACCTAATTGAGGACCCAGTTTCTTTTAGAACTTAATTAAATGGTTCTGAATTTTAGTGGATCATTGTAGCGGGTTGATATTGAGAAACATGAAGGAGGGGAGGACAACAGCGGCAAACGTTGCAGCCCGTGCTGCTGTTGGAGGAGATGACATGCTTTCAAAATGGCAACTAATGGCTGAGCAAGCCCGGCAGTTAAAATTTTTGAGGATTTAGAGTTATGGGATAATCTTATATTTTGCTACCGGTATGTTCATACTTGACAGCCCTTTATCTAAGTCAATTTCCTTCATTAGTGTATTTTTCATACTTTGTTGCTGGGAGTCTCATGTGAGACTGAATATGTAAATCAGCTGATTGGAGAAGAAAGCAGCAGCTGTGCCCTGGACCCTGCTCTTATGCGTTATGGTTGATTGGATCGTAAAATTGAGTTTCCACATCCTAGTGAAGAAGCAAGAGCTCACATCTTGCAGGTGAGTCATTTGGGGGAGTACTTTCGTTGATGACTGCTTTTATCTTTGTTATGTGCCAGACTCTTATTGAAACCTTTTCCTTCATATATTAGATCCACTCAAGGAAGATGAATGTTCACCCAGATATAAATCAAGCTTGAATTATTATGCCTAGATTCTGTTCAATTTCACGGTTCAGATCATGCAAAGGCAGGACTTCTGAAATGGTATTATGTGCCCTAAATTTCAATGAAGTCAAGCTGAGTTTACGACGTGATCACAGAAGTAAAACCTCTGTATTGTGTAATCTTGCGGACTAAACCATAAATCATTAATTTAATCTTGCGTATTAACGATGATGGGAACTGCAGATGAGATCATTAAAGCTCCAAAGAAGGGCCCTATTTTTATGGAAGATCTTCCAGAGGAAGAGCAAGTGGTTGCTTTGGTACAGTTCATGACTCTACAGTTCTAAATTCTGCATGTTTTTTTTTAATAAGTAATAGAAAGTCTGCACGTGTATTATTAAGAAGTTGAATATTTAAATATATTTGAGCTGTTACAGCAGTGCTATTGTGTAAATGGATACGTTTTTTGTTGTTTGATCTCATTCTATAATCACCATATGCTCCAGCCTCATGCTAGTTAGGACTTCAGAATAATATACCATTGCATTCCTTTTGTATATCAATCAGGGAAAGCAAATTAAACATGATTTTAAATTGTAAAATTTATTTGTATTGTTAATGATAGCTTTCAATCATGAATATTGCGGATCTGTGACCAAAGGGAGAAATGTTAATTGAAATCTAATATTAATTTTTAGTTAATTATTTTAGGCGATCTTCTCTTCAAAATTTTGATAAGTAATGAAAACTTCAGTCTTTATAAGAAAATATAGATTTTTGGAGACTTGTGCCGCATTGCTTGATGTGGTGTAGTCTCCCTTTATTTTTCTTCTTGTGTTTATTTATATGGTTCAATTTTATTGTAAATTATTTCATATTTATTTAAATTTGAGCCAATGAGCTCTAGCTCAAATGACACTTCCTCTTTTTCTAAAAATGGGTGGAGGGTTAGGTTGCAGGATCAAAACCCGCTACATGTGTGTATAACTTACTAATAATAATTTTTGATATAAATTTGAGTTTCTGCTGATCTCAACAATGAAATTGTAAAGTAACTAGATAATATCATTCATTAAATTAAACTGTTAATGAAAGAAACTGGATTTATTTGATAAATTATTCCCCTTGGCAGGTCAATTGCAAACAATTCATTGAGTGGCTCTGGTCCATCCAGCATTTGGCAAAATAGGACTTTGAAAGGCATGGAGAAACTTACAGTGTAAGACCTGAACAACAATGTTTTCGTATTTTGATGAATGAATAAGTCTTTCCATTTGACAGTATATATTTTTATGACATTTACAACCAGCAAGGAAACTGCTATTCCTAAGAAACACGGCCAAAGAGAAAAAAAGAAAAAAAGAAAAAGAAAAAAGCAAGCAAAGAGAAGTTATGAAATCTTACAATGATAGTGTTTCAAATACATAATTTTTGTCACAGAGAGAGAGGAGAGGGAGAGAGTTGCACTCAAGGAAGATGAATGTTCCTTGATATATTAGATCCACTCAAGGAAGATGAATGTTCACCCATGTTAGGACATATGTGTTTCACATGCTAAGAACATATGTCTTACTTATTTATGTAAATTGGCTAATCCTTTGACAAAACGCACTTTACTTGTAATTGGGTAGATCTAGGTGTTTTTAATACTTCAAGAAACCATGTTTCAAGATCAAGTGTTGAAGCCATCAAGTCTGTCCAAGAAAAAGCAAGTTGAAGTGCAGAATTTTTAAAGCTCGACACCTCTCGATAGCTACCTCGACACCTGATATCTGTCGAGATTTAAAAAGCCAGAATTCCAAATCTGATTTTCTTGGGATCCGTGAATATGTTTTTGGGGCTTCTTTTCTTCTAACCCTAAACATATAAAAGGATTATTTTAAGAGCCGTTTTGGTAGACACAAGTTGTATTATCATTGAGCAATCTCTGTTTATGCAAATTGTGCTCAACAGACGAAGTTCTTGACCTAGTTCATCCTTCATCAAGAAGTTGCTGTGTCTTTGCACCATAGGGTTTTGTAACCAAGCATCTTCCTGCTATTCATCACGTGGATGAACTGAAGAACTTTGCAGCCAACCATTCTTCCTCAAGTTGGTGTTCTGAAGTCGCGTACTGGGATCCGCGCATTGGTTAGTCACGTACTTGGGAGCCGTGCATCAAAGGTGGAAATTGTCACTACAGATCAAGTCCAATTGGGTATTGGGGTAAGGGTTCAACTGTAGGTTGGTAAGGTACTTGGGATTCCTTTCTTGTAACCGCTTGATTTGATAATAGTGGAGTTTCGGGAGTGGTGACCTGAAAATCACCCGGTGGGGTTTTTGCCGTTAGGGTTTTTCCCCATTCGTAAACAAATCACCGTGTTATTTATTTTCCGCTGCATATTTAGTATTTGGTGATTTGTTTGTGCTTCCACGCAATTGCATGCTTAATTGATTAATTAAACAACTTGGCTAATTAATTAATTAATTAGGGTTTATCACAAGGGGTCATTCGAAGTGTGACCTAACAAGTGGTATCAGAGCAGGCACACTCTGATTAGGATTTAATCTTTGCTGTGTTGATCCATTGACCCCTGTTTGTCATTGGCTAAAACCTGCTTAATGAGATCTGTGTTTTCAAATACATCTTGTTTTTCTAACCACTATTTGCTTCAGTGTCTCAGAAAATACAAGTCTAAAAGTTATTTGAATTCCTTTATGATGACTATTGGAAAAGATCTCAGTTTTGCTAAGAAGAAACTAGACTGTCTCAGAATGAAAATGTGCAAAGGAGTTCGTCTGAGAAGAGTGAAAGTTATAGGCTTAGCTCATAAAAGGCAGTTGAGAGAAAGAACCATTCCCTCTGATTTATCATCTAAGCATGAAGTATGTTTCATGATGAAGTCTGCATTCAAGGTAATGGACACATGTCTATGGTATCTTGACAGTGGCTGCTCACGACACATGACTGGAGACAGATCTCTCTTCAAGATCTTTGAGTCTAAGAAAGGTGGCAATGTTACCTTTGGAGATGGAAGCAAGTCACAAATTAAAGGGAAAGGGATTATATCTCTGCCAGGACTGCCAGACATTGCGAATGTCCTTTATGTAGAAGGTCTAAGGGTGAACCTATTGAGCATTAGTCAGATATGTGATCAAGACTTCATGGTGCTATTCTCAAAAGGGAAGTGTCTTGTCATGGATGAATCTGGAAAGAAACTCATTAGTGGGGTTCGTACTTTGGACAACTGTTATGGATTGGTTCCTGATGCTGATATTGTGTGCAATAGTATTCGTCTGCCTAATGAAGATCTGTGGCATCAACGAATGGGACATGCTAGTTACAAGCATCTATCTATTGTATCTAAACATGAGTCAGTCTTGGGAATACCAAAGCTTAGTAGAATCAGCAATGTGGTGTGTGGACCATGTCAGCTTGGAAAACAGACAAAAGCTAAGCATCCAGGCACTCAAACAACGGCTACATCCAGACCATTGGAGCTGTTGCACTTAGATCTTATGGGTCCAACCAGAACTGAGTCTCTTGGGGGTAAGAGATACATCATGGTTGTGGTAGACGATTTCACCAGATACACTTGGGTCATTCTACTGCGATCCAAGTCTGATGCTCCTGAGCACATTGAAGCTTTATGCACAAGACTGCAAAATGAAAAGAGCCTGAAGATTGATCGAATTCGGAGTGACCATGGGAAGGAATTCGAGAACTCATACATGGAATCCTTCTGCACAAGATTGGGTATATCTCAAGAATTCTCTGCTCCTATTACCCCTCAGCAAAATGGTGTGGTAGAAAGGAAGAACAGGGTTATTCAAGAGATGGCTAGAGCCATGCTGCATAACAAAGATGTGGCTAGAAATCTGTGGGGAGAAGCTGTAAACACTGCATGTCATACAGTAAATAGGGTATACTTCAGACCCGGTACCAAAAAGACTCCCTATGAGTTATGGAAAGGAAGGAAGCCTAATGTGAAGTACTTCAGAATATTTGGAAGTACCTGCTTCATTCTCAAGGATAGAGAGAATGTGGGAAAATTTGACTCCCGGAGTGATGAAGGCATATTTCTTGGCTACTCCTCTACAAGCAAGGCTTATCGAGTGTACAACAAAAGAACGATGAAGGTAATGGAGACAGTAAATGTCGTCATTGATGAGTCTTCAGAGTCAAGTTCTGAGAAAGGCACTGAGGGACTTCCCAAAGAAATTCTTCCTTCTGAGCCTAGGGAAGTTCAAGACATTACTGAACAAGAACCTGCTTCTCCAAGTACTCCTGGTACTCCCAGTATTGTGGAAGACCCTGCAGACTTACTCACTTCACCAGAGTCTGAATCTTCAGAAAAGAAGGGACCTTCATCCAGAATCAAATTAAATCATCCTCCAGAAGTCATTGTGGGAGACATGAATGAACTCACATTAAGGAAACGTACAGTTGATAAATGTGTTGCTAACTTTGTGTCTTATTCCTGCTACTTGTCACAGGTTGAACCTAAGAAAGTTGAGGAAGCACTACAAGATGAAAGTTGGGTTGAAGCAATGCATGATGAATTACTCCAATTTCAGAGGAATGATGTTTGGACTCTAGTACCCAGACCGGAAGGAGAACACATCATCGGTACAAAGTGGATATTCCGCAACAAGACTGATGAAGAAGGAAATGTGATTCGCAACAAAGCTCGACTTGTGGCTCAAGGATACTCACAAATGGAAGGAGTAGACTATGATGAGACATTTGCCCCAGTTGCTCGAATGGAGTCAATCAGAATTCTTCTTGCCCTAGCATGTCAACTGAACTTCAAGCTCTATCAGATGGATGTAAAGACTGCCTTCCTGAATGGGTTACTTAAAGAGGATGTCTATGTGGCTCAACCAAAAGGATTCACTGATCCACACTTTCCAGATCATGTGCTGTATCTTAAAAAGGCACTTTATGGGTTGAAGCAAGCTCCTAGAGCCTGGTATGATAGACTCACACAATATCTTGTGTCACATGGGTTCACAAGAGGAAAGGCTGATCAAACCCTCTTCATCAAAAGGGAAGGTGGGGAGTTAATAGTTGCTCAAGTCTATGTTGACGATATCATCTTTGGGTCGACTAAGGATGAACTGGCTCATGGCTTCTCAAAACTCATGCAAGCCGAGTTCGAGATGAGCATGATTGGAGAGCTGACTCACTTCCTTGGATTGCAGATTCGCCAACAAGACTCAGGTATATTTCTCTCTCAATCTAAATATGCTAAGAATCTTGTGAAAAAATTTGGTTTGGATTCTGCTAGTTCTGTTAGAACCCCTATGAGCCCTAATGTCAAACTCACTGTAGACTTGTTAGGCAAAAGTGTCGATCATTCCCTCTATAGAAGCATGATAGGTAGTCTTCTTTACCTTACTGCTAGTAGACCTGACATTAGTTATAGTGTTGGTGTGTGTGCTAGATATCAGGCTAACCCCAAAGAATCCCACATGACTGCTTTAAAAAGAATTATAAAGTATGTCAAAACCACTGCTGAGTTCGGTGTGTGGTATAGCAAGGACACTAATGGTGTCTTAGCTGGGTACTCTGATGCCGATTGGGCTGGAAATGCTGATGATAGAAAGAGTACCTCGGGGGGTTGCTTCTATGTGGGTAACAATCTTGTCTCTTGGATGAGCAAAAAGCAGAACTCCATCTCCTTATCCACTGCAGAAGCTGAGTACATTGCTGCTGGTAGTTGTTGCACCCAACTCCTCTGGATGCAAAAACTCCTCCATGATTATGGTATTTGTCAAGAGCATCTCACTATTTACTGTGACAATACCAGTGCCATCAATATCTCGAAAAATCCGGTTCAACATTCTAGAACCAAACACATAGAGATACGACATCACTTCATTAGGGAACTTGTCGAAGATGGTACTCTCACTCTTGAGTTCATCCACACTGATGATCAGAAAGCTGATTTGTTCACCAAACCTCTTGACAGCAAACGTTTTGAGTTCCTTCGTCAAAACATTGGTGTCATCTCCATGGATTGATCTCCTTCTCTTGTCCTTCTTCCCCATGCATTTGCATCTAGTTTTATGCTTTGCTTTGCTTAACATGTTTTTGTTTGTTTGTTTTCAGTTTTGTTCATTTTGTTTTTAATATAAAAATAAAAAAAAAAAAAATTGAAAAATCAGAAAAATACAAAAACAGTGTGTATTTTGTGTACTTTGGTACTTGTGTACCTTGGATGGCCATTGAAACAAAGTTCTTTAAACTTTGTATCTTTTGCAACTTAGATGAGCATCTCTATGCACAACTAAGCAAGTGAGTTTTGTGGCTTTTGTTTGTGATGAGTAAGATTAAGTTATCTCTTGAACTTAACACTCATATCACTCTTTTTGACGGGTAGGACTCGAAAATCCTAAGAGAAAGGCATTAATAACCATCTCACCACTGTTACCCGCCAATCATAGTATGACACCTGTATGCTTCGGCATAGCAAAAGTGCAGTGTCAAAGACATTCGTATGCTTCGGCATAGCAAAATTGCGATGTCAAATGCTTAGCATCTTGGGTATTTCTTTTCTCTCTTTTTATGCCCATGCATGATATGCTTAAAAGAAAAATATGCAAAGAAAATATAAAGCAAAAAGATTAAAGATGCTTTAAATATGATTGCAAGCGTGTTTTCTAGGAGATGTGGGAGTTATAGGATGTACCTTGAAGGTGATAGTCCCCATCAAACAGTTATGATTGTGTGTGAGTTAAAAGTTATTTACTCATATCTCAGATCGTCATAACATGTATACACATATGCAATCTTGCGATGTTTTTCACACACAACACGCAATATTCTTTGCTACTTTTGATACATGTGCAGGTACAATGTGATTTGGCCATCACAAGTGTTTACATATGCTAGTGTATGCTCACTAAACTGTCATAACTTGTTTTTGAAATATAAAATTGGTTAGACTTGTTTAGTGTGTGTGTGTGTTTTGCATGATCCTTGTGCTTAATTTCTTGATGAGAGATGTTTTGAGAGGTTCATATGTTGAGTGGATCCTTGTTAGAGATGTGTGTTGGATTGCATTCATGTCTGTGTTTTTCCCTTCTCGAAAAACTGCTCTTTTTCTGTGTCTCGACACCTTCCTCGACACCTCCTCGATACCTGGTCATCTGTCGAGATTCTCAAGTTGTTTCTTATCGCAATCTCGACACATCCTCGACACTTGGTCGATCGATCGAGAAAGTTTCTGTCCTCTCGACAGCTTCTCGATACCTTGTCGATCGATCGAGATTCATGTTTCTGAAATTTGTCTTATTCCTCGATACCTCTCGATACCTTCATCTGTCGACGGCTTATTCCTCGATACCTTCCTCGACAGCATACTCGATACCTCTCGACACCTCAGCTGTCGAGAATTACTGAGGTGCCTATTTAAAGGCTGATCGCGATTCTGAACTCATTTTCTCGATTTCTCTCGATCTCTCCGTGGCTGTTCATCTCCTTTTCACTCTCCTTTCACTCAAATCCTCCAACCCTCTTGGATCTTGCTCATTCTTGCTTCAATCTCTTGGTAAGATCACCTTTTCCCTTTCATTTTCATGCATTTCATGTTTTGAAAACCTAGTTTTGGGATTTTTCATAAAAATTTGGGGTTTTTCAAAATTGCTAAGTTTTTATTGAAATTTTGGGTTGAGTTTGGACTTAAATGATTTTAAAATGTCATACATTGCATTTCATGTGCATTATAATGATATTTTCATGCATTTAGATGTGAGTACTTTGTTTATATGCTGTTAGGAATGGATTGGGCTGAGCCCATGATGATATTTCTGTTGTGCATGTCACATGTTCATGCATTCCCATGCATACGTACTCCTTGTTCATATATTTGTCATATTTGAACTGATTTGGGACTTTTCTGCTTGTCTCCCTCTCTATCTCTTTCTCATTGTTTTACGTTAGTAGTGTCTATGGCACCCAAACGTAAATCTACTCCTGCTCGGAACCCTCTGCGTTCTAGAGCATCTTCATCTTCTGATTCTGCTCCTTTTAACATTCGGTTCCGTGATGAAGCTGCCTCAAAGGCATTTACTGAGAACTTTTCTAGACGAGGTGTTCATTCGGAACGCCAAGTCATTCTGGCGGACTTCGCCGATACTGACCTTCCTTCTGTCATTCACAGTAGGGGATGGGGGTCACTGTGTGACATCCCGGTCACTTGCCCTCTCGTGCTGATACAGGAGTTCTACTCCAATATCCACGGGATTGATCTTTCAGTACCTCATTTTTCCACTCGCGTTCGAGGTATGCGCATCCCTGTCACACCGCAACTTGTTGCGGATGTGCTTAGGGTACCTAGGATAGAGTTTCCTGATTATCCCTCTTGTGAGCGTCTGAGGACTGTGTCCCAAGATGAGCTCATCTCTGCCTTCTGTCAGCGTCCTGCTGATTGGGGTGAGCATCAGTTCACTTCATGTAGGCCTTTTGCTAAAGGTCCTAGATTCATGAACATGGTGATGACTTTTGTTCTCCATCCTCTTTCTCACTATAACTCTATCACAGAGCCTCGTGCTCGATTTTTGCTTTCTCTTCTTGAGCACTTGACCATAGATTTCCCTTCTCACTTCATCCGGTCTATCATAGATGTGTATCTTGATTCGGCGTCTCGTGATAAGCTCATCTTTCCTTCTGCTATCACGCGGATTCTACGCCATTTTTCTGTTCCCTTTCCTGTGTCCGACCACTTCACACACATATCTGCCATAGATGCCGCTACCGTAAAACGTAGTGAGGCACAGTTGAGGTCGAGACAGCCTGGTGCCACTCCTCCCTCCCGTTCAGCACCATCCAGATCTACTCCATCTACATCTGCTCCTTCTTCCTCTTCGAGCGATGTATCCCTTGGTGATATTATGGCGCAGCTGCAGCGCATGGACACTCGTCTTGATACACTCTCTGCTGAGTTGTATCAAGTGAATGTTCGTGTGGGTCGTATTGCACGACGGCAGGCGACCATGGGCGGTTTTGCTCCAGAGGCTACTCCTTCACCACCTACTCCAGTAGCTTCAGATTCTGAGGATGAGGATGATGATGATGATGGAGATGCTAGCTCTGCCGATGAGATGTCTACATGACACTCTACCCTTTGTCACTCGTGACAAAAAGGGGGAGTAGTTTTGGGTTATGAGAGTAGTCATCTTAGGGGGAGAGTTAGTATAGGACATTTTTGATAGGGGGAGTGTTGATACTTTTGAGGGATGTAGTGAGGCTATATGTATCTTTTCTTTTCTTATCTTTTTAGATACATTGTTATTGTATATGAGGTCTTGTGACCAGTTTTACATACATGATACTTATTCTCTTATATATGTGGATGTATGTTTCTTTCACCTCTCTCTTCATGTGTTGTTTCTTTTCTATCTTTATACACATGTTCTTATATTGTATGCAATCTATTAATTTCTGTTTCACACAAGATGCCTTGATGAGTTTTGTTTAAAGTGTTTCAGAAATACAGGTTGTTAAAGTCTACTTGCCATAAACTCTCTTCTTGCAAAGTTTTTCAAGAGTTTGTGTTAGGATAGATTTTATTGTATTCAACAAGTGAATATGAGTTGAGTGATTTATGACTTCTCTCATATGCTCATTTGTTTGTTGTGGTTTTGTCACGGATTGCCAAAGGGGGAGATTGTTAGGACATATGTGTTTCACATGCTAAGAACATATGTCTTACTTATTTATGTAAATTGGCTAATCCTTTGACAAAACGCACTTTACTTGTAATTGGGTAGATCTAGGTGTTTTTAATACTTCAAGAAACCATGTTTCAAGATCAAGTGTTGAAGCCATCAAGTCTGTCCAAGAAAAAGCAAGTTGAAGTGCAGAATTTTTAAAGCTCGACACCTCTCGATAGCTACCTCGACACCTGATATCTGTCGAGATTTAAAAAGTCAGAATTCCAAATCTGATTTTCTTGGGATCCGTGAATATGTTTTTGGGGCTTCTTTTCTTCTAACCCTAAACATATAAAAGGATTATTTTAAGAGCCGTTTTGGTAGACACAAGTTGTATTATCATTGAGCAATCTCTGTTTATGCAAATTGTGCTCAACAGACGAAGTTCTTGACCTAGTTCATCCTTCATCAAGAAGTTGCTGTGTCTTTGCACCATAGGGTTTTGTAACCAAGCATCTTCCTGCTATTCATCACGTGGATGAACTGAAGAACTTTGCAGCCAACCATTCTTCCTCAAGTTGGTGTTCTGAAGTCGCGTACTGGGATCCGCGCATTGGTTAGTCACGTACTTGGGAGCCGTGCATCAAAGGTGGAAATTGTCACTACAGATCAAGTCCAATTGGGTATTGGGGTAAGGGTTCAACTGTAGGTTGGTAAGGTACTTGGGATTCCTTTCTTGTAACCGCTTGATTTGATAATAGTGGAGTTTCGGGAGTGGTGACCTGAAAATCACCCGGTGGGGTTTTTGCCGTTAGGGTTTTTCCCCATTCGTAAACAAATCACCGTGTTATTTATTTTCCGCTGCATATTTAGTATTTGGTGATTTGTTTGTGCTTCCACGCAATTGCATGCTTAATTGATTAATTAAACAACTTGGCTAATTAATTAATTAATTAGGGTTTATCACAAGGGGTCATTCGAAGTGTGACCTAACAACCCAGATGTAAATTTTGAAGAATTGGCCCGTTCCACTGATGATTTCAATGGGGCACAACTAAAAGCTGTTTGTGTGGAAGCAGGCATGGTAGCCCTTCTCCGCGATGCTACTGAGGTGTGCATTCTCCAGGATTTCTGCAACTTGTTGCAAATCTGACAAATTGTTTTAATTTTGGCCTTGCATGAGAACAAGTATTGATCACAGTGTTGGTTTTGTCAATTTCAGGTGAACCACGAGGACTTTAATGAAGGTATCATTCAGGTACATGCAAAGAAGAAATCAAGCTTGAATTATTATGCCTAGATTCTGTTCAATTTCACCGTTCAGATCATGCAAAGGCAGGACTTCTGAAATGGTATTATGTGCCCTAAATTTCAATGAAGTCAAGCTGAGTTTACAACCTGATCACAGAAGTAAAACCTCTGTATTGTGTAATCTTGCGGACTAAACCATAAATCATTAATTTAATCTTGCGTATTCGTTTCTTTTGCTCTTTCCTACATACGGATTGCAGATGTGAAGACTGTACATTCTTGTCTCGTGTTTTGGGTTAAAGATTATTCCCCTTTTAAGATTCAACCCCTTCATAGCTTATATTATCAAAAGAAATAGGACGGTAATTGGCTCATGCCTTGACATTGACAACCATTGAAGCTCTCCCACGCCAAAAAAAAAAAAAAAAGGGTAAATTCCACAGACCTACCCTGAGGCTTGTGAAAATACCAGATAGGTGCAAAACATTGTAAAATCTACCAATTTGGTCCTCAAAAGACAACTTTGGTCCTTATGTAGCTTCTAAGTTACCTGTGGTTGCGATTGGTGGTATTGGTGCTTCAAATGCAAGTTCTGTGATGGAAATTGGTGTGCTGAATCTGAAAGGAGTTGCTGTTGTCTCAGCTCTTTCTGATAGGGAATGTATTCTTACAGAGACTAGGAAGTTGCGTGCGATTCTAACAGAGTCAATGTCAATGCAAAGAACATATTGAAGCTAGTTTGGATCATGAGTTCTATAATCACTTGTTACTTGAAATTTATGCTTACATTTTCCACCTCCATGAAATTTTTCAAATTTTTGTTTTCTTAGCTATGATCAAAAGCAAAATGAATGACTTTGTTGTTGCTGCATTTTTTAATAGTTCATTTTCCTTACCCCTTTTGGCTTCCCCCCATCCCCAAAATAAGATATATACCAAAAAAAAAAAAAACCTTTCAAGAAAGCAGGAAAATATATGATCCTGTAGCTAATGCACTTAGTCATAACTTTTGAAGGTTGAGGAATCGGTTGAACAATCTTACAGTTATTACTTTGGATATAATGGAAGTGACAAAGATCCTCAGGTACACTTAAGTTCATCTTGTGTTACATATCTCTCTCAACGTTTCTTTTATTTATGTTTTGAAATTGCATGACTTAAGAGTTGAACGAGTTATTGAGTTATCCCTTTCTGAGTTATTTTCCAGAATTCTGGGGCATATATCTTCCACCCAAATGGCACATTTCCCATAAAGCCTGAAGGACAGGTGTGTGATACCTTTGTTTCACAGATGCAGCAATTGCTTGGAAATGCAATTCAAGAGAAGGACCTGGAACCACCCAGATCTATCATGGAGGTCCGTTAAATTCTTTGCAAGGATGCTCCGAATCACAAGGACAACACATTTTACTATTGAGCCTTTCAGTAAATATGACGGGGGGAAGAGGCATGTCTTATCAAAAAGCAAGGGTTGCTGCTGTCAGTGTGGCACATGGATACCTTATGCATCTATAGAGGCGTTCTGTGGCCCTGGCATTAAAATTCTGAGAAGGAAAGCAGGTCTTTAGTATACAGAAGAGGATCCGAATTTATGTAATTAAAATGGTTTGACACCACAAATACTTTTTTGGTACTTAACATGTGATACAGTAGCCTCTATGAGTTGTGCATAAATACAGAAGATAAGTAATAGAAATATCGAAATTTTCTTGTGGTTGGTTGTATTTATATTGCAGTGAGATTATTGTGTTTTCTAGGTTTTCTTTTCCTAACACTCTGATTCTTTTTTGAATTGTAATGGCTTGGGATTGAGATAATATTAAAGGACGTTATTTTAGTTGGGTAACATATGGCTTTTCAACCACAAGTTGCAAATCAAATTTGATGCCAACCATTGGTAAGGTTTAAACCTAACCTGCGACTAAAGATCAGGCTACTGGGGGTTTTTTTTATTTCAAAAGTATTGAAAGTTTGGAGCCAAGTAAAAAAAAAAAAAAAAAAATTTCCCAGTGGAACTCGAGTTTATAAGACTCGAGTTCTATTGGGAAAAACAGGGGAAACAGGGCAACCCCTTCTGCTTGAACAGGGGAGTTGCCCAAACTATAAAAAAAAAATTCCCCCGCAGAACTCGAGTTTATAAAACTCGAGTTCCACTGAGAATTTTTTATTTTTTTAAAGTTTGGGCAACTCCCCTGTTCAGGCAGAAGGGGTTGCCCTGTTTCCCCTGTTTTTCCCGGCTCGAGTTTTATAAACTCGAGTTCCACTGGAAATTTTTTTTTTTTTTTTACTTGGGCAAATCCCCTGTTCAGGCAGAAGGGGTTGCCCTGTTTCCCCTGTTTTTCCTAGTGGAACTCGAGTTTTATAAACTCGAGTTCCACTGGGAAATTTTTTTTTTTTTTTTTTAGTTTGGGCAACTCCCCTGTTCAGGCAGAAGGGGTTGCCCTGTTTCCCCTGTTTTTTCCAGTGGCAAATCCCCTGTTCAGGCAGATTGGTTGCCCTTTTTTTTTCCTGCACATGCAGGCAAATCAGGAACTGAAATGTGTACATGCACCTGCTGAGAAACATAGATAAAGAAGCTGAGAAGTTGATAATGTAAATGCACAACCATTACATCAAAACGTGTTCTCGCACAAAGCTATAGAAACTGTTACGCTCTATTCATAAATATAGTTTTACAATGCAAATACATTGGCATCACAACAAAAAGTCATTCTCAATATATCAACATTCTAAACATGCGCAGCCATTTCTTAATTTGAAATTCTAACCGTACTACTCAAGTCACGATCTTCATAGAGGTACATTGGGTAGAGAATTATAAGTACATTCAACAAAAACCAAAAAGTTAAATGTGCCAAGACAACGTAGTCACTTTTCCTAAGATCAGCAGTTCGCATAACAAAAACGGCGTCCATGGAAGCATGCCTGCAAAACGTAGACTAATCACGTTAGGAGAGAAGTAGTAAAAACAGTAGTTACTAGTAGAATGAACAACAATTATATTTAACCAATGCATAATATTTTTCCATCTACCTACCTACTGTGGAACATTACTGCTTGTGGAAGCGCCACGAGACTGCGGACATTTTCTACGATTATGCCCGGAAGCATGACACAATCCACATGTTTGCTTGGGTTGACTCTCTATCAAATCTGCATCCTCCCTCCGCCATCTTGAGCCTCGATCCTTATTCCTCACTCCATCCATCTCATTCCTTATTCTTGACTTCACTGGTCGACCTTTGGCCCGCAACAATGCTGGATTAGGCAACCACTTTGGCCCCATGGGATCCCTCCACAATGATTGTGACTTGAGAATCACAAATGCATGCTGATAAGTGTTAAGGGCATTGTCCAAACCATAACATGGGTGAATATATGCGGTCGAATCAATATTCAAATAGTCACATACTCTAATTGCATGTGAACACGGGATCCCTATGTTTTGCCATTTCCCACAACTGCATGTTCTTTCCCGTATCCGAACTTCATAACTGTGGTTTCCCCCTCCTGCGCTACACGTGAATGAAGTAACTATCTGATATATCATCTGTTCACAGTTAAATGGCTTGAGATAGTGTTTCTCAGATTTAAGCTTATTTCCTTCCCACTTGTCAAAGGCATATTGACTCCATTTCTTACCCTCTGACAGGCGATTGAGGTATTCTTTGTGCCGGTCGTGGAAATATTCAACAAGTTTGGACCAAGTGAACTCAACCAACGCGGCAATAGGAAGGCCCCGTGCACCTTTAAGTACACCATTGAAGCACTCTGATATATTGGTTGTCATTGCCCCAAAACGTCTTCCACCATCATGTGATTGGGTCCACATATCCACAGACTCGCTCATTAGGTATGTGTATGGAAGATAATCTTGATTCTTTTCCTTCCCATCCTTCCCCGTCACCTTCTTCTTATTCCGAATGGCCTCCATTTCCACCTGCTTAATGGACTCCATTATGGTATCAAATTTAACTACCTGAGTAGCATATCCTGCTTTCAAGCAAGCTGACTTTAGAGTCGAGTTCTGAAAATGTGTGTTGAAGTTGCTAGCAACATGTCGAAGGCAATATCTATGAAATACCCGTGTTCTTCCATCATCCCCTCTAGGCCAGTTTGCAATGGCATTTTTGATACCGAGATGTCGGTCAGAAATTATGCAAATGCCTTCGTCAGGTATCACGTGGCCAATCGTATCTCTGAGGCATTGTAAAAACCACCTCCAACTGGACCCTGACTCACAATCCACAACAGCAAAGACAAGAGGGAATACCTTGTTGTTAGCGTCGGTTGCCATTGCAACCAATAACTTTCCCTGATATTTACCATACAGATGGGTCCCATCAATACTGATAACCGGCTTGCAATATTTGAATCCATCAATGCTTGGACCGAAAGACCAAAACACATAATTCAATAATACGGTGTCATCTTCATCGGTGGATGCCGTATGATAGAACACCTGGGTAGTCGGATCCATATCAATATATGTCATAAGCAACTTTTGCAACCTCTGGTAAGACTCTTCCCAACTCCCAAACAGCTTCCCAATCGCCTTTTGTTTCGCATCCCATACCTTGTAGTAAGAAGGCTTATGGCCCTCATATTTCGACTCTATCATAGATCTAAGATGCTTAATTGGGGTAGTGTGATCCTCACTTAACTTCTTAAGGATGTCTGATGCAATAAAATTACAATTCATCATTTCGCACCCCAGTCCGTATACACGTGTGAGGACCCTTGTACACGGTGACCATCCATAGTCTCTGGAGATTAGGCTTCATGACTGCGCAGACATACCACTTGCATGACTCATCCACGCATTTTGCACAAAGTTTTGTCGTCGTCGACCTACTGATCATATACTGTTTGTTTTCCTTCAGGGCACACAGTGTTAATACACGCTGCACCTCCGCTTTATTGGCAAAAGTCAAGCCTTTGTACAAATTCATCCCCTCTCTCCAAGTAGACACAAATGGTATCTCCATATGTGAAGGATCAACCATATTTTCCCAAGTATTTGCAGAAAATGACAAAGCAGGAGGTGCGTAGCCAGGGATTGTGTCTGTATTGTTTTGGACACTAAGAACATTGTCTGCATAAGGTTCACTATCGTCCAATGTCTCATTATCATCAATGTCCCTCTCAAAGTCCCTAAAGTCCCCTCTCTCAATCCTGTCTTCAATCTCATCTTCATCGACAAAATCTTCATCGTCAATGGCAGTACTCCCATCAACATAGTCGTCATCATCATCGTCATCCTCATACTCATCATCATTCTCATCCTCATCCTCATCATCATCATCATCGGCATGAACATTATCATGCTCTACATGTGTAAAATACTCATATTGAGCATCCGGAACTGTAACCTGTAAACTTGTTTGTGTTTGTTGGATTTCGTCGATACCAACTTCTGCACGCGGCTTCAACTGTATGTACAACTCAATGTTAGTTACTTCAGATATTCTCTCCAACTTGTCAAACATGATCTTCACATGTTTGTCTGTTTCTATCGCCATGTACTTGTAATTAATTCGGTGCCTCAGGATTTCATTTGGCATACGATAAGTATTTTCTATGTTGTGCACAGCAGGATTCTCACACAACTCTTCCATAACCATCATCTTCAATTTGTCAAGGGTCTTGAACCTACGATCAATTTGGGTATAATAGCTCTTTATACCCGGCCCTTCAAATGACAATCCCTTGTTCGCATTGGCATTCTTCAGGGGACCACCGTGGTATAAGATTATATCAATTTCAGGCATTGTGAACTTGTTAAAGTCAAGTTACCATGTTAGTTAAATCACATAGTCATAAACTGGGGGAAAAAAAAGTAATGTGATCTTAAGGCAGAACATATTCAAGCCAGAATTTTCATAGGTAATTACTAGTTTTATAGCCATTATGTAACTTGTGGTACCCATGGTTCTAAGTTTGGCTTCAGAACAAAATTTGAAACATATCTAGTGGAGCAACCCCAAAAAATAAAAGGTAAGGAAAATATATATATATATATTTAAAGAATACATAGAACAATATGAGAGACTTTACAAAGATGATGTAGCATTAACAAAACATATTAAATTCACAAAACCAAAGTATTCCATATCTTTAAGGATTAAATGTCATTACCAGATACCAAATTGTTTCCAAAATGACCAATTCTTATCCTTTTATTTTTATTTTTATAATGATCAATTCCTTATACAGCCATGTATTGTATAGGTCAGTGCATTTTAAGAATTACTTTCAGGCGTTTGATTATGATACCCATTCATTCACTACCCATTTCATACCCAAAATAACGATGAACAAAGTCAAAAAAACGTGTAAGATCATGCTAAAAATAAAAGCCTAGAAATGATGAATACAATTTTGTTAACAAAATGGGCAAATAAATACCCAAAAAATTAACACTGACAAAACAAAGTTCTAATTCACAATATTGGGAAATTAACTAAGTTATGTCAACTATCTACAAAATAAATAGTCAAAATCTTAACCCACACCCATAGACAACTAATACCCAACTACAATGATAATCAAATTATGCAAACCCTTACCTGAGATATGAATTTGTTGAGAGGAAAGAGCAGTGAAAGAGGCAGTGTGGTGAGTGAGAGTGAGAGGCAATGTGGTGTGAGAGTTATGGGTGAGTGAGACTTAGTGAAGCTGAGAGACTTAGTGAGGCTGAGAGACTGAGGATGCTCTGTTTTTGGGTGAGAAGGTTGTGTAGTGAGCGTGTTATATATGGCTAAGTGTTAAATTTTTTTACGGGCTCAGCGTGTAATAATTTTTTGCCCAGTGGAACTCGAGTCTTATAGACTCGAGTTTCTTTTTTAAATGAACTCGAGTCTATAAGACTCAAGTTCCTTGAAATTTCACTATATATCTGTTTTTAATATTTCCAGTAAAACTCGAGTCTTTAAGACTCGAGTTCTTTAAATTCACATCTCGAGATCTAAGTGGACAAAACTAAGTCCAGCTCACCAACTGGTCCGCGACGCGGTGGAGTGCGATTGAAAACACATCTCGAGTTTCTAAAACTCGAGATGCTAGTTTCCATTATACTTTCATCTGATGCTTAACTAACTATATACAACTATATTACACAGGTATTCTGCACATTTCCTCAAGAACAATATCTTTTAAAGGCCATTAAAACAATCAAATTTAGCAGAACAATGAACATAATGGTGGAAGATCCCATAACTCTTCAGCAGAATCATGAACAGCTTCCATATACTCATGCACCCCATTCGTTGCATATAGCGAAGCTGATATCTGTCTTTCAACTTTCATACTTTCAAATTCCGAAATCTCCAACTCGGCTGTGTCTGTGTCAGGCAAAGTTAAATTCTTTGGCAAATCCAACGCTTCTTGAGTAAACAAAAATCGATCAAACCCAAGTCCGAAACCGCATGAAGGATCAGATTGAGAAGAACCCAACTCAAATTCCTCTCTGCAGTTGCTTAAATCTGGTTTGTATGCATCATCAAACAACCAGAAATCTTGATTGGAAAGAGAGTTAACACAGCTGCTTGTGGAAGTAGTGGAACTACTAGTAGTACTAGTACTAGTACTAATAGTGGGAGTAACAGTGGGAGTACTACTAGTACTAGAGGCATCAACATTAACCTGTTGTTCTATGGCTCCCTTTTTGTTTTTGAGGAGATTTCGAATCCTACAGGCGAGAGGAGAATCCAAAGACACATGGGTAATGAAGTTGGTGCGAGTATTTGATCTGCGAAGAAGGCAGGCGGCTTCATCATAAGCTCGGGCAGCGTCTTCAGCGGTCTCAAATGTGCCAAGCCACATCCTTATCTTCTGTGTGGTGTCTTTAATCTCAGCTACCCATCTCCCAGAAGGCCTTTGCCTCACTCCAACAAACTTGTTTGTGTTACTAGTGCTTCTGTTCCTTACCTTGAACTTGCTATCTTTGCTGATGGGAATGCCTGCTTTTTTATGCTGCGTAGTCTTTTGTTGTTGGAACTGGATCTCCATTGCAAATTGTCCACAATAGACTAATTAAGGAGGGTTGAGATATAGGGGTGGTGATTTAAAGAAGGGAGACAAAAAAAAGAAAAAGAAAGAAGGATCTGTTTTAGCTCTATAAGGTAGTGGAGAGCTCGTCTACATGTTCTTATTGTTTGAATGTTAAGTTATGGATTGGAGGTCGGAGTTTTCTATAAGCAATTTGGTCCTTAAGAGTATCACAGACTCATTCGCAGGTGTTTGTTTCTACTTGTCATCTTATTATATATTATTATACACATTGTGGACAAATCATCACTTAATTAATTCAGTTAATCTTTCTCCAAAAAAAAAAAAAAAAAAAAAAATCAGTTAATTGATTCTTTTTTCTCTTTCTAATATACCCTTGCTTTGACTTTTATCAAATGACTAATCTACCCTCTTTTTTTTTTTTTTTGATAGGAAATCTACCCTCATATTTTGTTTGTATCAAAAGAGTACTGATAAAAGTAAAACAAAGTCATGAACCCCAATTCCTTCAAACTCAGACATATAATTATAGAACATATATCCTGCATACTACACTTTCACCTAGTAAGGGTAGTAACTCCAACAGAATATAAAACTCTTTTTAAAAAAAAATAAAAAATAAAAATAATAATGATAATAATAATAATAGAATTTGAAAATTATAAGCTTGGTACATCATAGTTTTATTCGTATTATCAAGCGGAAACACCAATAAGTTTATATTTAGTATAGACTGAATTCAAATCTAAATATTTAATTACTTTAATAGTTGAAATAACTTGAACCCATGTAGAAAACTTAATTTCGAACATAAAAAATAGGTTTAACAAGGGATGAATTGCCAAGATCCAACATTAATAGAAAAAGAAACGAGTTTAATATTATTGAAAAGAATATGGGTGGTAACACAAATTTTACGTTATAATGTTTACAAAATACATTAATTTTTAAGCACAACATAAAAATATAATTAAGAAATTTATTCATTATGGTATTGATGTAATATTAATCAAATTTATTCTCATGTAAATTTATTTTAGTAAAAATTGATATAACATGTTTCCTGTTGAATACTTAACACTGTAAGGACATTAAAGGTAATTTGGGAAGCACACAAGGGTGTCCTAAAAACTCAGAAAGGAAAAAGAAAAAAAAAATGGTGGAAAACAAGCTAGGGTATTAAATCCAAGGCCCACCGGGGTTAAGGGATGCTCACGACTGTCTTGTCTCTCCAAGTCAAACGTTTGAAGAAGAAAGTCGTGAAGGCACGAAGCGTTGCCACTTGGAGGCACCAAAACAATTTTTAGAATTAACACAAATACTAAAGTGTTTAAAAGCTCAAACATGGGCTTGAATTAAGGTAGACCCTGTTAATATTATTCACTAACTATTATAGTATACTAGTATGTAGCCCCGTGCTACCGCACAGGAATGAATATATTATTAATCATGAGTTTATTCATATTTAAATTCATATTATTAACCAGAAAATTTCATTAATAAAACTTAGCAATATATATATTTTACACAGAAAGATGAACCTTGGTGACAATGTTTATCCAAAAGATCCATTCACGCTTTTGAATTTTCAATCTCTATTGGTGATTACAATTTTCGTAGCTTAAAAAATTTTTAATTAAAAAAAAAAAAAAAAACCCTCAGAGTTGTACTCATTTTGTAGTTTTACGATAGGTCATTTTGTAACATGATGAGCATTTTTGTGAAGAAAAAACCTCTGAAGTTCCATGGCTGATAAAAGAAATTCTCTCCAATCTCTTTTTATAAAGAGATGGGTTTGTGCGTGTTTTTATACATCCTTCATAGTTGTATTATCACGAAGCAGGTCCAATGGATTTAGATTGGTACTACCGATTCCCAAAGCATGAGTGTTTAATGTGTTATTAATTTCATCTCATTGGCTTCTACACATGACAACAAAATTAAAAATAATTAGATTGTACACGTGTATAATAAAATTGGACTCCAATTTCAGATTCTAATTGAACAATTGGAATGATAATATGTGATAGTAACAGTAATAGGAAAATTCAAATAAAATTTCGGATTAAATTGTAACAATCTGAATAAAAAATTCCAGTAAAAAGACAAGGTGGAGTGATCCACTCCAAGAAGGCGACCAAACTTGCGTAAATATAGAATAATAAATTTCTCTCCGGAAAATTTACATTGTTCATAACCTTTACCTTCACTGAAAATTTTAAAAACATAGTGACTCACATCTGCCATCTAAACATCTACAGCCGGGTCCTCTCCAATTCGCGTGAGATTCCATTGATCACTAAGTTCCTTTGCAGCTGCAAAAAGTATCATCCATCAGTCCACAGCAGTGCTTTCTTCATTGTTATAGGTGCCAAACCTGAACAAAAAGCCAAATATAAGAATAGTGAATTTTAAGCATAATGTGCATCTAATCACATATTAGCAATTTATAACAAATGTAAAGATGCAAACTTTGTAAGCAATTTATAACAAAGATGCAAACTTTGGCTTTGCTATCTTTTTGAAAATTATGCAATGTATCCAAACCAAGTTCTTATCACCGATATTAATCTCTTTAGTTTTCACGTTTGACTGCAAAATCAAGAAAAAACTTGATTAGCACAGTAACTCACTTGACCCGATACATAAAAGTGGTTTTAATGAGAATGAGTCCACATACATTTAGTCACATGATGCAAAATTCAACTTCAATTTCACCGATATTAATCTCTTTGGTTTTCACGTTTGACTGCAAAATCAAGAAAAAACTTAATTAGCATAGTAACTCACTTGACCCGATACATAGAAGTGATTTTAATGAGAATGAGCCCACATACATTTAGCCACATAATACAAAATTCAACTTCAATTTCAGATTCTAGACACATAGCACAAAATTAGGAATTCTAATTTGGTTATATATATATATAAAACTTAGAGAAAATCCAATTAGATTTCAAATTAGAATTTAATTAGAGTCTAATTTTGTGCCACGTGTCCCATCTAATTTAAGTTTTTAAACTTTTGTGTCAAGTGAGTTAATTCAGTGTAAAAATTGGATTTCAATTAGAGTTTAATTTCACATTACGTGTCCTATCTAATCTAAGTTTTTTTCATTTTTTATGTCAAATGAGTTAATTTAGTGTAGAAAACGAGGAGTCCAATATAAATAAACTATAAAAAACCTAATCATATATCTAACTCTATATATAAAATTAGAGGAAGAGAGAGTTTGAATGATTTTATATTTATGAGCATTTTTTTTGTATAACTAAAAACAATTCAAATTTATAAGTCATTTATGTAATATACCATGATTATGTATTGTCCATTACTAACTAGGTAATATGCGCGCGTGCACACACACACATATATGCTTTTTTAAACAAAAGTTTAGAGAAAATTGAATTAGAATCAAAATTAGATTTTGCTTTTGTTAACTTTTCATAGAAATTAAATTGTTTATAGTTTTGCTGTTATTTTTTCACTAAACTAATGAACATATTTTTTATATTATTTCTATTAAGATATTTGGTATGCGAAGATATTGAACGTAACAAACTATAATTGAGCTGAACGATCTTATGTACCCATCCCCATTTAATTTAGGAGGTACTATTTGACCAATTTATTATTTTATCTTGTGTTGTATTTAATAGAATTTCATAGACAATAATTGTGAATTGATATTGTATATGTAGTATCTAATAGTGATTTTCAAAATTATATATGTAATAACAATGTAATGAGAAACTTGACGTAACCAATATCATGAAAATTGCAAAGAAAAGCTATTTTAGTACCTCCAAATATCCTGGTCGAACTATGTCTTATATGTTTAATAACTCTAACTATCATCAATAGCACCACTACAATTCATCATATCTATTCGTAAGCACGGGTTACAAACTAGTATAAATCTAATAAAAAAACATAAATGCCTTAGGTATATAAATTTAAGCAAGCAAGCATTAGTGTCTTGTCTACGTATTTGCTTCTTATATTTTTTCTTTGTTTCACTTTCTTTTGTGTTGGAGAAGGTATTTTTAATACAATGGCATAACGATCACATGTATAGTAGAAGTTATAAATTAACTACACATGAACTTAGCTTCACAAAATTGAAATTAAGGTTAGCTTGGAAGCTTCCCTAGGTGTGTTAAAGGCAAATAAAAGAGAAAGAAATTTATATAAATCTAATCTAGTAAGCATAGAAGCCTTAGGTATATAAATCTATGCAAGCAAGAATCAATGACATCTTCATTGATTATTTTCAATGAAGGGAGACATTAAACTAATAAGATATAGAAAGAGAAAATGTAATGAATGAGAGAAAGAAAAGCATATGATTAAGTTTATTTTGCAAGTTGGAGTATCTTGCTTGATCTTTTCTGTTTCTTTTACTCTAATATCTCTGAATTTTCATTTAATGGTGTTAACAAGTGGTGGAAATGGGGATGGAGGTGGCAATGGTAAAATTATTAACAATGATGATAGTGGTAGTGGTGGTGACAATGGCAATATGAAAAGTAGTTAGTGGTGAAATTAGAACGTCAAAATTAATGTTTCAAAGTAATATCAACTATATAAATAATTTTAGAAGATTCCTATAAAATTAAGAAAATTTGGGAGGCACTGATATACTTGTTGCAAAATTAAATCCAAAACATAAATGTAAAGTTTGACAATTTAAAATGTTTGGATCCCCAAGAATATTTGTATTTTTTGTCCAAGAGTGTATTTTTTAAGCAGACTGAAAGTTTATCGTCACAACCACCCTCTCCACCTCACCCCTTCTCTTGAAGTCCATCAATCCGACTCTCCAATTTGCCTACTCTGTGTTCGAAAAGTGGATACACTCTGCCTTTACTATTGCTCAAGATGCGATTTTGCTGCCCACCTCTATTGTGCTATGCTCCCCAATAATAGGGAGTACATAAATTTGCAGGAACTTAAAGAGGAGCAGTCCACCGAGTCAAAATCTGAAGATCCAGAGCTCCGTCAATCCTTTGACTCAGAAATTTGCAAAGTCATAAAAACCATTGTGGGGGAGGATGGAACTGAAATAGCCACAGAAATCAAACACTTCAGTCACGAGCATGATTTGAAGCTTACTAATGAGATTCCGAATAACACAAAATGCAACGGGTGCGTACAATCCATTCTCTCTCCATTTTACAGTTGTACCCCGTGTAGCTTCTTTCTTCATAAATCTTGTTCTAAATTACCCAAAATAAAACGACACCCACTTGATCCACACCCTCTCACCCTCAGTTATCAGCAAGCTTCTTTTTTCTGTAATGCCTGTTGCCAAAGTTGCAACGGCTTAAAATACAACTGTCAAATATGCAAGTATAATTACAATGTTCAATGTATTTTATTATCAGACACCCTCACTCTTGCCTGTCATGAGCATCGTCTTTACCTCTCCAAGACAAACTATCTACAAAAGTGTAGTAGTTGTAATTCTGAAAGGTATCATGTATTCTGCTGTTCCACTTGTGAATTTGCTCTAGACTTTAAATGTGCTACACTACCACAAACCACATGGTACAACCAACATGAACATCCCTTCAACCTCCGTTATACTCTTGAAGATGACTTCGGTGAATATTACTGTGATATCTGCGAAGAAGAACGAGATCCCAAGCAATGGTTCTACTACTGTGCAGAGTGCAACTTTCCTGCTCATTGTGACTGTATTCTTGGAAAAAATCCAAATATCAAGTAACACATATAATGGCCACCTGCTGGGAGGTGCTACACAGTAATTTGACTCTCACCCACACACAATGTACTTTCATTGAAGAAATAAAGACCAATGACAATGTTAAAAGTGATCTATCAATGTGCCCAATATAATTTCAACATTCACAATAATTGTTTATAGGAAGACCACTGTTGTTTTAATTTTTATGTATATTTTTCATTTAGGTTGAGCCTTTAATTCTTTATTTTTTAATCTATTGTATTATTATGGTTGTCTACTGGTGTAGTTTTGGGGAACTTTGTTTTTAAGATGAAGCTTATTAGGCATTTTATTGGTTTGTGGCTAATAAGTGTAATATGTGGACATCATGTACATGGGTTCCACACCCCTGCTTTTTAATGAATTATTTACTTTTTTTTTTTTTTTTAAGGACTTGAACAGGAAAATCACTTGATGTCCACGGACATTCACTGCTTGTGTTTTTTGGCTTCTAAGATTCTGTTTTCGTTCTATTTTAACCTATCCATAGGATCTCCTGCCAGTTGAGAGGAGCCTTACATTTATAGAACAAAATAATTTTGTTTCTAAGGTACTTGACCTTTTTACTACCACAAGGATAGTGTTCCGGCATGTGGGAATGAGGTATTTGAGAATGGGAGGTGATGATGACAGTAACAGTGCTAGAACTAATAATGTTAACAGTGAAGTCTAGAAAATATTGTGGAAAGTTAAAATTTCTGCAAAGTTTCACTTTTTATCTGGAAAATACTGCATGATGCTATACTAGTTAAGGCAGTCTTATTAGATAGAAAGCTTAGCTGTGATGTTGCTTGTAAAATCAGACTTCATAACAGAAGGTAGGCCCATCAAGGATTGACAAATTATTTCAATCCCAGATGGAATTTGGAAGAGAGATACCAAATGGAGTGGCGCGCTTTTGTTGCAAAGTCTAGAGAAGGAAGAAGACTCTTTGTTGGATGTTTTAACAACACATGCTTCAACAGGATGGTGGCAGATCTAATACTACATGAAAAGCAAATTTTCAAAACTCAAATATGGCACTAGATTTTCAAATAATGACTCTTGAAGAACAGGTCATTGAGATTGCAAGGAGTATGGTGAGTTTTGCAAGGAGCTTGGGCTGTGATGACGTCAAGTTTAGCCCCGAAGATGCTGGGAGGTTTGCTTTTCAGCTTGCTTTTTCAGTTTTCTGAAATGGGTTTGTCAAAAAAAGTGAGATTTTCAAATGCTAAGATTTGTGTTTATGACTAATTTTATAAGATATTGACTAATTGGTACTCTAGCTAAATGTGATGAAGTAGGGACTTGTTCTGCATTGTTGTAAAATTTGCAAATGGGTAACTTTTGTAGAATGTAGAAAAGAGAGGAAACATGGTATGCCACTTGCACTTGCACAGAATGTGGTTTGATGGGTCTAGACCTTTTTGCAGCTCGTATAAATTGCTCATTAGAAGGTAAAATCCCTTAATTACTTAAAATAAACAAGAAGTGTGTGGTTTAAAGTTTGACTATTGAATCTGTTAATAGTTATTGAATTACAATTTCCATGCTCTTGCTGGACTTGCTTATTCTGTGCTTTAGATGCCCCTCTTAGAATCTTGACCACACCCTGTTTTGTTGGGCTGCATTCAAAAAAGGACCTTCATTCTTTTCTTTTTTGACTTTTAGACTTATGAAATAGGAACTACACTTTTTTTTTTAATAAAAAATAAAATAAACAAAGAGGGATTTTGATAGTTTTTGCAATTGGTTGACCCCCTGAATGGAATTTTTGTAGATTTATCCATAAATTTTCTGAAGTTTCCATGTCTAACACTTTGTGTCCATGAGCTATATCTCAACTGGTATTTTATTTTTTCAGGCTTTAATGATTCCTAGACAATGTCCCTGATTTTTATTTGTCTGAAAAATTAACTCTATTCCTTGTAATTTCAGTTAGCAAGAAAAGTGGAGCCTTTAAGTTGAGTGAATCAATTTGAATACAAGAACACAAAAATCCTAGCATATCTACTTAATGCTATCTTTAGGGTCCGTTCGGTTGGAGGAGTGGAAAAGTGGGAGGATAGAAAATTGTGGGAGGATGGAAAAATGGAAGGATGGAAAATATTTAGTTTTCCCTCTTGTGTGTTCGGTTGAAGGGATGGAAAAGTGAGAGGGTGGAAAACTCTTTTGTTTGGTTGGAGAGAAAAAAAGAAGGATGGAAAATGTAATTTATATAAATTGACTATTATACCCTTATTACATATTATGTAAGAAATAGATTTATTTGTACCCATTAAATAATATAAAATTTATCACATCATATATATAAATTTATATTATTATTTTTATTATTATAATGTAAAAATTAATGTCATACGAGAAAAAAAAAAAACCAAAAAATCAACAAGAAAAAAAAAAAAGAAGATTAATGAGGAGTATAATGGGGACAATAGATCAGGTCTCGTTGAAAAAAAAAAAGAAGAAGAGAATGTCAGGTTTAAAAAAAAAAAAAAAAAAAAGCACGTCACTTTGAAAAAAAAAAGGAAAAAAAACATAAGAGCATGTCAGTTGGGAAAAAAAAAAGGACAAACAAAAAAAAACACACACACAACGTCACGTTGAAAAAAAAGAGAGAGAGAGAGAGAGAGAGAGAGAGAGAGAGAGAAGGGAACCTGAGAAGGGCATTTGTGGAAAAGTGCTATACTAGCACTTTTCTCCCCAAGTTTTCCTCCCAATTTGGGAGGAAAAAAAATGTGGGCCCGGAGAGAAAACTTTTTCTCCAGTTTTCCATCCTTCCTATTTTCCTTCCCCAAACGAATAGTAGAAAACAACATTTTCCACCCTATTTTCCTCTCTTTATTTTCCATCTCCCCTATTTTCACTCCAAATGAACAGGGCCTTAGTTACATTCTTCAATAATCGTCTATTTAAACATGCTATCATATCCATTAGTTTAAAAGAAATACTAGTCCCAAATACTTTTAATGTTCCAGATTCTCTTTATTATTCCCAATTAATCAACAATCAAATAAACCGTAGAAGAAAGCCTAATTTCAAATGCTTTACTATAGAACTAGTGTGCAAGAAACTTGGTTTACCTTGCTGGAAAAGGGTTCATACCTGTCTGCATTTCTTCAAGTATTTGCCCCTTGGTCTCTGGTACTAGCTTTGATACAAATAGGACTGTCAATCCTGATTTGCTTTAGATTTGAGAATATAAACAAGGTCCCTGAATAAATAAATAATTAAATAAAAAAAGTGGAGTAAAAAGTTTGCATTAGGCAATAAACCGGCAAAATTTGCCAAACAATGCAAATTTCGAAAATTTTAAGCCGGATAGCACGCATTTAAAGTTATTTTATTAGTTAGACTGTTTTTGAAAGTCGAATTTACCAAACTCGACTTCCCACTAAATATACATTTGACCTGGATTAAAAAAAGAGGCAAAAAAGCCATGTAGACACACAGAAGTCGAGTTTAGTAAACTCGACTTCCTTGAAAGTCGGGTTTACAGAACTCGACTTCAAGCAGGGGTTAAAAAAAAAATTGATGGGGTAAAAAGGGCAACGGTGTCTCTCTCAACCTCAATCGTCATTGCCTTCAATCCTCTCTCTCTCCAGTGTCTCTCTCAACCCAACGCCGCCGTTCTTCTCTCTCTCTCCGGTGTCTCTCTCAACCCAACGCCGTTCTTCTCTCTCTCTCCGATGTCTCTTTTCCTACGCCGTTTTGTCCGTCCAGCAAGTTCGTTCTCTCTCTCTCTCTCATGCGATTTCTTTTTCTTTATTTATTGGCTGAAATGGGTTTTGATTTGCTTTTTAGGTTTAGTGATTTGGAGATTTGGGTTTAGTTTTTATTTGTTTTTGTGTTTTTGTTTACTGTGCTATTAATGTATATGATATTTGCAAATGTAAGTGATTGAGTCAATGTTTTCTGCCTCTATTTCATTGGTTAAGATACTAATAATGATGCATTCTCTCCTTTTTAACATATTTTCCAGATTGAATGATTTGGTATTTTAGTTTGCTTAATCTATTACTATTGGCCTAAGAATTTAGATAGACCTTTTTCACTTCACACTCAAGAATAATTACTCTGCATTTGATATAAATGAAATATTACATGGCTGCTTATGGTCTCATATGAAAGCTGCGGGAGAATTGTCATCATCTGGCATGCTTGCTGTTCTATTACTATCGTCCATAACATCTTGTTTTTGAGTTCATTGTGCGTGTGAGTGTGAGTGTGAGAGAGAGAGAGAGATAAGGTGGTTTGGTTTCATATGAGAGACCTCAAGTTTTAGGATTGCCTGTAGCTCTTGACCCTGACTCACAAGCCAGAGCATGCATCGCATTGGGTCTAACTATGTAGAGCTGCCTTTAATTAGATAAGGTGGTTTGGTTTCATAGGCATCATCTGTGATAATTAAGAATCTATATACTCATAGAAGACATGAATTTGGACGGATACCTATTGATGGTGTAAAAAAATTTCATAACAAGCTTCAATCTTTCTAAGAACTTGTCAAACAGAGATACGAATTCAGTCTGTACAAATGAGCTGTTTTTGTTTCGTGCTTCCCTCCATTTAAATTCACCATTTTTTTTAATGTAAGAAGGGAAACCCTTCAATATTTGCAATGACTTTATAATAACCATTTTGTTTATTTTATTTTCTTAATGCTAGAATTGCATATATGTTAAAACTATCTATTCAATGACTTTATAATGCTAGAATTGCAATGACTTTATAATGCCATTTGGTCCAAGGATCATTGGAAAATTATTTTTGAACTATACAATGACTTTGTTGGAGTGGGAAAGTATATACTTATATATGCTACTTCCTTCGGTGGTATCAACTGATTCTTATGTTGTGTTGATTAAGCAAAACCTACTTTATCTAGAATAAAGCAAAAGACTAAACAAATACATTTCACATGAGGAAACCCGCTTATTGCTGCTTAGATCCCTATTCTAGTAATTAATTGTTTATATATGATACTCGCTTTTTGCAACATGACGATAGATCCTGGACCCATTGATCGTAGTGTATTGACGAAACAAGTTAAACATCGATCTGAGTTACTGTGGAACCCTGGGGGACAGGTAATTGCATGAGTTTTCTTGTACTATGAATTCATGTCACAACTCTAATTAGCCATTAATACTAAATATTTGCATAAGATTTTTATCTATTGTTATAATATTTGCAGGATCCTCCTGGCACACTGGATTGTCGAACTCGCCATGAAGAGTTGAGACATCGAGTTCCTATGGTAGATGATCGTGTCCTTGCCATTGTGAGGTTGCTTGGTCTAGAGAGTCTGTACCTGGTCCCATCCATACAGCTTGACCATGCATTGATCACTGCATGTGTAGAGCGGTGGCGCCCAGAGACCCATACATTCCACCTACCAAACGGTGAGATGACGATCACATTGCAAGACGTGGAAGTTATCATGGGGTTGCCGATCGAGGGTGAGGCAATGGTTGGGCCCAGTAAAAGAACTTGGACAACTGTGTGTGATGAAATGCTTGGAATTCAAATTCCAAATGACAATGAAAATATGCTGAAAGGTCAAAGGATTATGGTATCCGCACTTGTCGCAAGAATCAGAGAACCACTGCCTCCGAATGCCAATGAGATTCAAGTTCATCAATATGCTCGCTGCTATATACTAGCCCTACTAGGGGATATGGTATATCTTGACAAGTCCGGAGATAGGGTCCATCTCATGTGGTTAGAGTTCATGCGAAACCTTCGTAATCCACGCAAGTATAGTTGGGGTAGTGCAGCCTTATCATGGTTGTACAGACAGTTGTGCAATGCAAGCGAGCAGCCACAGGATGCAAACGCTCATGCTGCACCCATGAGGAAATCGACCCGCACCATCCAACCAAGGAGATGCGACACAGGTTCCCACCTGGTATTCCAAGTGCTTTACTTTCATTTTAATTTCATATATTTTTTGGGTTGCTTTGTGCATGAATTTGTTTGTTTGTAAAAGCTTAAAAATATAACATTATGAGCAGGTAACAAAGCATGTTCCCGCCAAGCAGTACACTAGACACAACCAGAAAAGAAGTAAACGCAGGGAGGGTGCAGCCTAATATGATTAATGATACACATTCATATATACTTGGTAAAGTGGCTGTTGGACACTTGAGGGCACTATTTGGTGACTGATAAAATAAAAGTTCATTTTTGTTGGTGAAATAAACATATATCTGTAACGTTTTGTTGATGTTTTATGGTTCTTCTATTTGCAGCCACTCAACCACTTGGTGGAAAGGGCAAGAAGGCCAACAAGGGCACCAAAAGCAGTAAATGAAGCAGATCATCTATTTTTTTGTTTTTGTTATGGTTCCCACAGCTTATGTAATTGGTATTTAAATTGGTCAAGTGCCACAGTTTATGTAAGTGGTTCCCACGGTTTGGTTGGAAGATATGCATCTCTGATGTGTGGTGGACCAATAGTTAGGTTTTGGTTGTAAACCTCTATGCATGTGGCTTAAAGAAAAAATTGATTGTCTTTACTTTTGGTAGATGATAACATTATATATGTTTAATCAATGCAGTAGAATTTATATTTTCAACGCAGCAGATTTTATTTGTATTATTGAGTTTTATTTAATGCAGCAAATTTTATTTGTATTACTGAGTTTTATTTAATGCAGCAGAATTTTTTCAATGCAGCAGAATTTTGATGCAGCAGAATTTTTTAATGCAGCAGAATTTGATGCAGCAGAATTTTTTTAGTGCAGCAGATTTGATGCAGCAGAATTCTGTTGCAGCAGAATTTTTTAATGCAGCAGAATTTTTTTAATCTGCTGCATTATTTATTCTTTCTGTTTTCTTCTTGTATTTAATCTGGAATTAGGTAGTTTAGGTTAAGACTAAGGAGATTTTTTGTTTTGGAACTGTCTATTATCTCATTAGGTTGAGCTGGAATTTTTCAAAGCTGGAGACACGCAAAAAGGAATAAATATGTTGGAAAGTGCTCAGAATGTTCAGGAGGTAAGAATAAATATTTCTGATATGTTGGAAAGTGCCTTGTAATAAAATCCTCAGATTCTTCAACTATATATGTGAATTGAGGTTTGGTTTTTTACCGTTACCTTTTTCACCTATTTGGTATGCTTCTTGGAGACTTCTGAAAGCTCCAAATTTTATGTCTAGTGACTAGTCAACCCATCTCCTAATTAAAAAACATAAGTCCAACATTTTCAAGTGCCATGCCTCTGATGATAGATATCATCATACCTATTTCAAACAACTTGGCTTCTTATTCCATTAGGACTTATTGCACATCCTCTTCACCTTCATGCTTTGTATTGGTGTTGTCTTATTTTTTGTTTTCTTTGGGATTAAGGCTTGGCTGTTATTGTTCAATTTCATACAACACTTATAGTTCAGCTTGTTCGCCATATCTTGAACCATATCTTGCTGTTGTCTGCAAGCAGGTCTATGAGCTAATTTCCTCTTGCTTTAAGACTAAATACCTTTCATGTAGAATACCTTTCATATTCTAACACATTATGTGACAGTAAGAATGCCTAGAAGCCAATAATGTTTTCTTGTGGATTATGTGACAATTAGAATGACAAATTCATAAATTTGTGGATTATGTGACAGTCATCTTATACTCTTTTGGTTAAACTTTTTACAGATTAATGCTAATGGACAATTTTGTGGGGTAGCTGAAATGCAAAGTACTGGCAGCAAGATAGATGGGGTGGGCAGCAAGAATATGCATCTGGGCATTATAGGAGTTATTTGATTTGTTTAGCAAATTTTCTTAGATTTTGTATTGGAGGATATAGTAGTTACTGGCAATGAAGCGGACCATCAAATATTTTTTTTTGTTTTTGTTATGGTTCCCACAATTTATGTAACTAACTAGTATTTAAATTGGTCAAGTGCCACAGTTTATGTAACTAACTAATCAATGCAGCAGAATTTATATTTGCCGGTTATTGCAGTAGAAATTTTACTTGATGCAGCAGCATTTTTTCAATGCAGCAGATTTTATTTGTATTATTGAGTTTTATTTAATGCAGCAGAATTTTTTAATGCTACCATAAAGGAATTCTTTCCTTTATAGTGAATTTATATATTAGACATTAACATGGAGAGATTAATATAGCATTGATAACCAAAGAGCTTCCCCTTTTCATATGATAAAGCTTTTAGATGTTGCATTTAGTGTTACTGACAGAGCATAACAAGAATTTTTTAAAAAAAAAAACACACGCACAAATGAGACTTCCAAGCAATTACTTAGAAAATAAGACTTTAAACATATTTTTATAATCCTAGTAACATATCACATAGAAACCAACACGTTTAAGTAGCTTCCCAATACAAAAACTGTCCAAAAAGCTGCTACAAGTTGTGCAAACAATTGTCCAAGTTGTCCTAACAACTATGCATCACACCATCCAAAAGTTGGTCCAATATGCTTTAGCAATAACCGTCGAAAATACTTCAAAAGTTTGTATCATTCTTTGATGTGGCATAGTCCTACATAATTATATACTATATATCACAATCTTAGAAAAAGTAATAAATAAAAGCACATGTTAAAGTTTTAAGCTATAGAAATTCGAAAGTACTTGTTTCAATTGTGTAGAGCCAACATGGGATAATCACAAGACACCTCAGGTGGGAAAAATGATTTTTGAGCATCTCCTAGGAAAAAAAGGAATAGAATCAAAGGGTTAAAACCAACAGGTAATAGAATTGAACTTACCATGCACAATTGAACTAGGTTGGAGAATCACAAAATTGCATGCATTGCTTACCTAGTTCGGAACATTGCTGCTTGTTGATGCGCGAATCACATTCGGACATCTCCTACGGTTATGGCCCTCTTCATGACACACTCCACATTTCGGCTTGGGTTGACTCTCCCTCCAAACCACCTTATCTAATTAAAGGTAGCTCTACATAGTTAAACCCAATGCGATGCATGCTCTGGCTTGTGAGTCAGGGTCAAGAGCTAGAGGCAATCCTAAAACTTGAGGTCTCTCATATGAAACCAAACCACCTTATCTCTCTCTCTCTCACACTCACACTCACACGCACAATGAACTCAAAAACAAGATGTTATGGACGATAGTAATAGAACAGCAAGCATGCCAGACGATGACAATTCTCCCGCAGCTTTCAAATGAGACCATAAGCAGCCATGTAATATTTCATTTATATCAAATGCAGAGTAATTATTCTTGAGTGTGAAGTGAAAAAGGTCTATCTAAATTCTTAGGCCAATAGTAATAGATTAAGCAAACTAAAATACCAAATCATTCAATCTGGAAAATATGTTAAAAAGGAGAGAATGCATCATTATTAGTAACTTAACCAATGAAATAGAGGCAGAAAACATTGACTCAATCACTTACATTTGCAAATATCATATACATTAATAGCACAGTAAACAAAAACACAAAAACAAATAAAAACTAAACCCAAATCTCCAAATCACTAAACCTAAAAAGCAAATCAAAACCCATTTCAGCCAATAAATAAAGAAAAAGAAATCGCATGAGAGAGAGAGAACGAACTTGCTGGACGGACAAAACGGTGTAGGAAAAGAGACACCGGAGAGAGAGAGAAGAACGGCGGCGTTGGGTTGAGAGAGACACCAGAGAGAGAGAGGATTGAAGGCAATGACGATTGAGGTTGAGAGAGACACCGTTGCCCTTTTTACCCCATCAATTTTTTTTTTTAACCCCTACTTGAAGTCGAGTTTTGTAAACCCGACTTTCAAGGAAGTCGAGTTTACTAAACTCGACTTCTGTGTGTCTACGTGGCTTTTTTGCCTCTTTTTTTAATCCAGGTCAGATGTATATTTAGTGGGAAGTCGAGTTTGGTAAAATCGACTTTCAAAAACAGTCTAACTAACAAAATAACTTTGAACGCGTGCTATCCAGCTTAAAAATTTCGAAATTTGCACTGTTTGGCAAATTTTGCCAACAAAATAAGTTTGGACGCGTGCTATCCGGCTTAAAAATTTCGGAATTTGCATTGTTTGGCAAATTTTGCCCAATAAACTGGACTAAAAAATTTGCACTGGACAGTGGAGAGAGAAAGATGCATCACCTGCTGAGCTCCATTCCTTTAAGAAGTTAAAAACATATGACACAATCCAAGAACTAAACTAGTTTACAAAAGACACAAGGTTTCCACTGAACCCTTCATGTTTATTAGAAATATCTAGAATAGCAAACTATAATTGAATTTGAACCCATGGTTTAGTGGACTAATTTTTGAAGTTCGCATTGAAGTGTTCAGAGTTCTTGTTGTATATAAAGTTATATACAATGTAGGTTGTTATATATTTAAGATTAAAGAGGAGAGATTTCAAAATGCCATTGAAAGTGCTGCTGAGCCTTGGTTTAAAGAGCTCAACTCCTATTTGATCAGTTGAACTTGTTTTGATCAATCGAGATATGGTTCAATAAGTCGAAGGCTGTATAATATGAGAACCCTGTTCTTTGTTCAATTCCTGGCTTGATGACGAAGGAATACTCGATCAATCATAAAAACTGTTTTTCTGCAATTTTGTAGATGGGGATTTTCTAGTTTGTCAAACAGCTAATACTCTCTGAATATTATAGTCAATCAAAGTGACTGTTTTTGAAGGGGCATAACCCTTCAGCTATAAATAGTGATCTATATTCATTTTTGTAACTACCTTCTTTTACCATTTTTCATAAAAATTCACAAGAATTCTCTCGGTAATACTACTTGAAGAATTCTAAGCTTAGTTGTGTCTGGGAACAAATTTGCAGTAATCCTTTAGTATCATTTGAGTGTGGGCAAATATTGTTTAAGATTAGCAAGGTGATTGTGTCTAAGCCTTTTGTTATCTATCTATTTATTGCTATTCCTTCATTGTATTATATACTTTTCCAGAAGTTTTTGCGCGATAACTGACCTCTGACATTATGAGCCTTGTTTTTCCTGCAAGTCCTAGTCCAAATGATCCAAAATATACCTAAAAACATTAGCAAATGTTCAGCATGTGACATAAAGTGTTCAACGAGAAAAACAACACAAGATGCTATATTTATTGTCAAATGTCATGAGAAAGCTCCCTTTTTCTAACCGTTTAACAAGTTCAATCCTGGTTCTTGAAATATCCCCTTTTCTGAACATTAATAATGTTTTAAGTAGTTAACAAGCTCTAGGTTTGATTCTGCCAGAAAACTTCCTCAACTTTTAAATTTCAGAAGAGGGAGTTTTTTTATTTTATTTTTTTGGTCCAGTACAATAGAAAGTGTGTTTATAGTCCATATGTCTATTAGTATTGTGTCATGAACCTCTAATAAAATATCAGAATGGCTTAACATGCCGAATATGTTAATGTGGGAATTGTGAGTATTTACAAAAAAAAAAAAAAAAAAATAAAGGAGTTGTGGATTCTGTTTATGGCAGAATAGGAAAATTGTGGGTGTTAAACTGTTAATTGATTTAATTACTTTCACTTGCTTTATGAAGTGATGTGGTTATCTTGTAGTGGTAATTAAGTGGTACCAAAATAAAGCAACCAAAGCATGTCCCCACGGTAAAATTACGTTACCAGTATATTACCTACAACCACCAATAACAGAAGTGAACTTCTTCCACTATTGAAGGTCCTGATCACAACAAGCTTTACATTTCAGGAAATGACACATAAGGTAAAGTAGCAAACAGTATCCAAAAGCATGGAGGTTGAACATATTCTAGAATGAACCTGCAATAAGAATGACAAATTGACAACCCTGTGATGAAGCAACCCGTGCATGTCCACACTAAACCTGTATTTGTTAGCATTAGATAAAAGTCAGCCTCGTCAAAACACACCGATAAAAAATTACTCTTAAATCTCAGTTGATTGTTGAAGGGGTTCTGTCTGCATTTCAAAAGTTACTCTTAAATCTCAGTTGATTCCTGAAAAATATCAGCATTTTCTCCCCTAAAAACGCTAAGGTGCACACATTTTCTCTTGAGTCAATCTTTGCCTGCAGCTGATGGGCTTAGTGAAGTGTGGGCCTACTGTAATGAGTGAGACTTGGGCTTATGGAAGTGTGTTTCGGATTGGTAGGTCTTAAGTAACTGATGAAAATCAGGCCTAAATTCAAATAGAGAAGATTGGGCTTCCTAAACGGGTCGGGTTGACCTGGCCCAAACCTAATAATGTGTGTTTCCTTTGTTTGTTTATTTATTTGTGGATTTGATTTTGTGATTGGGTTTCGGGTTTGTTAAAACAAGTGGGTTTGTTTGTGGGTTTTGGGTATCTGGAAATCTGGTGGCTTTGGTTTAGGTAGATGGGATTTGGGTATAGCTTTGCCCAATAAGATTTTAGAGATTTGTGTTCGCCAGTTTGTGGGTTTTGGATAGAGAGAGAGAGAGAGAGAGAGAGAGAGAGAGAGAGAGAGAGAGAGAGAGAGAGAGAGAGAGATTATAAATCACGTAAATCTAAAAATAAATATAATAATACTTCATAGTTGTTCGAAGGAACCTAAGTGGTGTGTTGGTTATAATACAAGCCTTAGTTCTTAAATAAGATCTGAGGTCTTAGGTCTCAGGTTCTAAAATAAATGCAACTCTTTGACCTAGTTAAAATGGCTCACAATTCAAATGGTTTTTTGGGCCAAACCCTAGTTCAAGAGGTTCTCTCAAATTATTTGAATGCCCAGCTCTCACATGTAAAAAATCAATTTCATGATTGGTTCATGGTTAACCCCATTAGACCGGCTGGTATGGTCCAGGTCTAACAACTTTTTTTTTTTTTTTTTTTTGAGAAAAGATCAACGCTGCTTATATTAAGAAACTGCAAAATTAGAAATAAGAGAATTTAAAACACCTGCAGTCATCACATAAGCCACCTAAATTTTGAAAACTCAACAATTTTACACCTCACTATTATCTTTATTCATTTATTTAAAAATTCTAAATAACAAGATACAAAAAGTCTCTTGTGGGGGGTAAAAACCCAGAGCTACTTGATGGGCCTGGGGCACCGTGTTAAGGAGTATTATATTTCCGAGGAGCAATAGTTGGGTGGGGACGGTCCATCTGAAGGCAGGAAGCCCAGAAGTAGAGGGGGAGTACCGTCCGAAGAGGTCACTACTGGTCCGAAGATGTCTTACTCCTCGGCCACAAATAGCCTTGATCAAACAAACGTGTGGAAGGTCCGAATAATCTTCCTGGCAATCCCAATGATAATGATAAGTTCTGGGTAGGTCTGGAGATGATCAGAACGAAGAAATATCTAAAGGAAAAGCTGCTACCACCGTATTTAATGCACTGCAACAGCTTTTCTGGCCGCATTTATGTGGAGAAGACCCCTGAACAGTGTAACCTCAGCTACCGCCACTCACAAAGCACTAAAGTGGACACATGACGTGACATGTACTTAAGTAGATACGCAGATGAAGAACAGGTGGACGATGGAGATGATGGGAAAGGGTGCTATATAAAGAAGAAGGGTCCCTGATAAGAAAAAAAAAAAAAAAAAAAAAAAAGAGAAGAGAGGGGAGAAGAAAGAAAAGCTTTATTGTAGCTCTGAACGTTGTAATTACTGTTCACTCAATAAAACATCTCTTCGGACATTCACTCATGGAGCTGTTCAAGCATTATTTCATGTTATCACCATCTTAAGTACCTTAGCCAACCATTGTTTAATTCATAATCTGCCCAGCTCTTTCGTCCACTCTCTACAAATTCATTGTCCTGGGTTCGTTGGGCCTTTAACCCATACCTTTTGGGATTGGGCTACGAAAACTGACCTTACATCTCTAATAACCCAAAAACTATTTTCTTCATCTATCTAAACTAAACTATATTAGTATTAGGCTTGTCACACACGTTTTATGCTTATGATGAGACTTTTTTTTTTTTTTTTTTTTTTTTTTTTTGTCCAGTGTCATAATTTTTATTTATTTTTTAATAAGTTTGTTTTGAAAACATGGATTAGTAGAAACTTTGTTAAATTAATATGGTATCAAATTTTGTTATTGTTGTTGTTGTAGAAAATTAGAAATATTAAAAAAAAAAATTAACCTGCCCTTTGCTGTCTAAGGGTATGCTTCCAAAATTATCTTTATTCATGATTAAAATTTATTATTTTAAAATTTTAATTAAAGTATATTTTAAAATATTAATTTGTGAATTTATTTTTTTGATTTTTTGATTTTTTTTACCGATTATGAAGAGATTTTCTGTTGCAAGTGTTTTTTGGTATTTGATAAATTTTATATTTTATTCTAAATTTATTGATTATTTTTTTTACTAACAATGATTAAATATTTTTTAAAGAGTTACTTATAAAAATTTAGATCATTCCATTATTAATATAAACAAAAGGGAAGTCTTAATTTCTTCCAATAAAAAAAAAAAAAAAATGTATTGTTCTTTTCTCTTCTGATTTATTCATTCCGTGCACCGGCATAAGTCCGAAAAGGCTCAGACCGACAAGACCTGATCTAAACGTCTTAACTCTTAACACTGTTTAAACGTCTAAACAGCGCTCTCTCTCTCTCTCTCTCTCTCTCCTCATTCAGCCCAGGTATTCTCTCTCTATCTCTCTCTTTCGCCAGGGACCCAATTTTGGTTTTTTGTTTCTGTTGCCGACCTTCATCATCTGTATGTATAATGTTGTTATTTTGATACATCTTCTAGCTCATGTATAATAAATCCCATTAGATTAAAAAGGTTTGTCACACTTATAATATCTGATTCTCGGAGATAAAAGAGGAAAAGGGTTTTTTTTTTTTTTTTTTAATTTCGGATTGTTTCAATTTTTTATTTGAATTTATGCTCAAAATTTTGGTTTTTGCCTGTTTGCCTTGTAGAGTGTAATATTTTGAAGCTAAAGCGAAAAGAAAATTCCAACACCATGGCGGGGTTCTCAAGTAAGAGAAGGAAAATAAGGCAGCCTGATTCACATTTTGTTTCTAATTTCTATGCATTTAATCTATAATACTATTGCTACTTCAAAATATTATCTTCAAAGGTCGCACAATTTTTAATTTTATGTGCTTGTTGCTAACATGTGTCAAATTGTCTTTTCTTCAAAAAAAATTTAGTGTCACAAGACTCAAAATGACCTGGAGGATTGGATTGGTATTGGTAAATTGCCAGATGAAATACTTGTTTCCATTTTGTCTCTCTTACCTATGAAACAAGCAATTAGAACTAGTGTCCTCGCCCGTAGATGGCGGTATTTGTGGACTTCCATTACTCATTTAGAGTTTGATGATCTCAGCGTAAACTATCTATTGTTTTCTCGACCTCGATCTCCCTCTCCCACCCCCTTTGATATGTGTACACCCTTAGAACCTACATACCCACCATTTCTTGTTAAAAGGAGGAGATTTGTTGATTGGGTCAATCAAGTATTGAATTTACATAAGGGTTCGCATGTAGATGAATTCAGCCTTGAGTTTTCCGTGTATGGTCATTATTTTAAAAGTGATATTGATAGCTGGATAAACTTCGCTTTTCAAAAGAGAGTTAAAAGGCTTCATTTGATATTCACATGTACATGGGCTTCCACAAACAGGTTATACACTCTTACGCCTCCAATGCTTCGTAATTACAGACTCGATTCGTTAGTACAACTTCGTCTGTGCTATGTGGATGTGACTGGAGAAGTTCTCGAATGCTTTTTGTCTGCTTGCCCACTTCTTGAATTCTTATCTGTATCAAACTTGCATGTGATGAATTTTAAAATTTCCAGACCATCACTTAAACTTAAGCAATTAGAGATAACTTACTGCACGTTGACAAGTCTTGATATTTATGCTATGAATCTTATGTCATTTAAATATGTGGGAAACCATGAATGCATTTCTTTGAAGCACACACCCCCGCTTGTTAATGCACATTTTGGTGGGACTTATGCCAGCTATATTATCGAGAGCTTTTTCCAGTTTCAAAGCTATCTGTCTCAGCTAGAGACACTGGTGTTGGACTTAAGGTTTCAGGTCAGTATGTAAAAATCCACTTTTTTGTTCCAAAGTACAAACAAAATAAGATGCTTATCCATTTTGTTGTGATTGAATTTTTCAGAAGTTAACCTGCTTTCCCAAACTGCCCAAATTAAGGAATCTTAAGCAATTTGAATTGGGACTGAATTGCCGTATGTTCTGCCTCCTCCTTTGCACATCTCTACTACGTGCGACTCCTTCATTAAATAGATTTAAAATTAAGGTGAATATTCTTACTTTTGAGAGCTTTAATTGTGGATTTTATGATATTGTTTATTTTTGGGTAAATTTCACTCTTACCACCCTAGATTATTATTGATTTTGCAATCTTCCCCTAAGATAATGATTTGTGCATTTCACAGCCCAATTTAAAGAAAAAAAAAAGATTAGCAATTCACCCTTAAAGAAAAAATATGCCTAAATTACCCTTAACTCAAATAGTGGGATGGCAGTTTAGTACACTTGGCATGTCAATTGAAAATAAGAAATTTTATTTTCTTAGATTTCTAATTAAATCTATTAGAATTTTTTTTTTCTTTTTTTGACGCAAATGTCTGATGTGCCATATGCTGCCATGTCACCAATTGTGTCAGGCATAGCTTTTGTATTTTTTTCCCTTGATTTATGGGGTATGTTGATACAATTCTTTGAAATTGGGTGTTAATTGAAAATTTGATTATCTAGGGGAGATTGCAAAAGGGGGTGTGAGGAAGTATGGCTCTTTTGGGGGTAGTTGGGGGGGGAACCTTTGGACATTTATATTTGGAGGGCTGGGAAAAGTCTTCAAGGTCTATTGCTTTTGAAGTGGGAGATGGTACTAGATTTAGTTTTTAGAGTGATTTATGGTGTGTTGAATACAAGAGAAGAACCCTAAACAATATTAACATCTATGAGTTAAAAGATCTAGAACTGCATTTATTAGCTGTTTTTGTATTGTTGTATGTTATGATTTCAATATGACTTGTGAACAAGGTAGGCGTATGAACTTTCTGTTAGGAACTTTCTGTTAGTTTTGTGTTATCATGTATAATCAAATATAGTATACATGCAATAACTATCTGGATTGATAGTTGAATGTGGGACATGTTATTGTGCACTCTGAGTCTCTAACTCACTATTGGATTTGCTGCCCCTCTCTAACCAAGAAACAAACCATACAATATGTTCAAGTAATTTAATTTGAATCCAAACTGACCCTTAGTTCTCAGAAACCCAAGCAGAACCTGTTAGGTTGGGTTGCCTGCAATTTGTTGTTGAGGTCCTCCTGTGTGTGTTTTAAATTTATAAAGGACTTGCTTTCTTTTCTTTTTGAATGTTAGTTGCATGGTTTCTTACAAACTATTCTCTTTCTCTGAAAAAAGGTTGTGGCATGGGATAATCTCTACACTTAATTTGAACCCCTAAATGGAATAGTTGTTTTATTATTTCTAAATTTTCTGTAGTTGCCATGAATAATATCATGTGTCCCTATCAAAGCATGACTCTCATGTTAGTTTTCCCTTATTAAAACACCACATTTTGTTCCAAAGGCGCAATGAAACCATAATCTTACTTGAGAATTTTGTTTTCTTGCTTGTTTGTAAAATTGTGAGATAAATTGATTTCTTGTTTCTCTTTGTACGGGAAAAAAGATGAAACTCTACTTTTTTATGGTTTATTTGTTTCATTTTGCCTTTATTTTATTTTTTATTTTTGAATGCACCAAACAATCTAGAAACAAGTTATGATTTTGGGGATCCCCATTGAGGACTTCAGAACCTGCTGAGTTTTGACAACTTTATTTTATCTTATAGTGCCTAGGGTAGACTTAACCTTCCCACTTTGATGGCTTTTCCCTTAATTAGCAGGTTATATATTCTTACATAGGTTAACAAGATATATAAATTGTGAAAAAGATAGGCCTATGAACAATTTTTTTTTATTTAATGTTTGTGTTAGCGTGTAATGTATACATGCAATAACGTCCAGTTGATGATTTGGATATGGGTCAAGCACTATCAGCACTCTGACCATATGGTAAGGTTGAACATATTTGGTTTTCTTTCCCTTGATATGGTGGCAGTAACCAGTAGGTTGGCCAGAAAATTTCTCTGTTGAACCTATCTCTTCATAGCAATATGAGATTTGCTTTTAACTGACAGTAGAAGATGCTTTTGCTGCACTAAAGAACTGTCCATTTGGAAGGAATGGTGGAAAACTGTTTTTTAGTTTTAACTGCCATCCATCTTGCGTAGAATCTGGATTATTGTGGAATGCAGGAATTGAAATGGGAATGTTTTATCCCACTTGCACAGAATGTGGTATGTTGGGGTTAGGCCTTTGCAGCTCATATAAATTGCTCATGTAGTCACTAAAATCCATAAGGAAGTTTCAATTTGAAATCCTTATAAATTTATTATGATGGCTTCTTGTTGTCAGAAAACCTCAACAATCTTAATCACTTTCTTTTTATGTTAATTTTTATGCTTGAAAAGAAAATGTATGATGCACCCGAAGTGTTTTTCAATTGAAGCGTATACCATTTTTATGTTACCTATGGTTTCAAAACATACCACCCCCAATGGGCCCCCGAGCCCACATGGGGGGCCCAATTTTTGTAGGCAAGAAGTTGGCATAAGGCAGCATTGTTGATGCTCTAGCTGGACTTGTTTATTCTCTCTCTCTCTCTCTCTCTAGGGACCCAATTTCAGTTTTGCCGATCTTCATATGTATGTATTAAATCCTTGTTATAGGTTAATCACTAGCAAAGATTTCACAACAATTAATTGCTAGTTATTGTTATATTTATAAGGTTATTTATTTAGTATATTTAAGAACACCAAAATGAAAAAATTATTGAACGAGGGAATGAAGGGAGATGGGGCGTCCCCTTTTTTGAGGTTTATGAGGTGGGCCCAATTCTTCTTAAGCCCAGTAGAGAAAAGGAGACGCAGTTTTAAATCTAAGTTGTCAAATGAAAAAGGGTCAAGGCACAAAGCCTATGCTGCTTGGAAGCCCATGGTTATAACTCAAGTTAGGCCTAAAAAACTTGTGCTTCATAAGCCTTATATATATATATATATATATATATAAAAGGGGTATTATTTAAATATATATAATGTCAAACAATAGCAGGCATTACAGCCTTTACGGGACACAGTCTAATAGTCCCTAGATGTTCCATATCCCATACAAAAGCCGCATATACAAAAGCGGGACAGGTATATGCATTGTTGCTGATTTCTCCTCTTTGCAAAGAGCATTCATGCTGCCATTAGCTTTACCGAATATGTGGTACACCTGGACGGTCCAGTCTCATTCCATAAGATTCTTGCAATCACATAGTAGTGGGATAACATCTGGTGAGATATATTTATCATTGGTTAATCAAGAAAGAATTGTTATAGAATCTATTTCAAGATGAATAAATTTAAAACTCAAATTTCATGCTAGAAGGAGACCCTGGCAAACTGCTCCTAACTTAGCGATATTATTAGAGGTAAAATACCCATGTGTGTTGAAAAACCTAAAATCCAAGCACCTGAGCTATTGCGCAACAATCCATCTGCACCAGCTAATCCAGCATTACCTAAAGAACTGTCATCTGTATTTAATTTTATAAAAGGTTCAAGCAGAGCATTCCATTTAATAATCCTAGGGATTCCAATTTTAGCATTCTTTGCAGGGCAAACTAAAAAGAAAAATTTTGTAGCGCACTGAACTACTTTGTGTATAATCTGATATTGAGAACAAGATTGATTGTTAAAAATACACTTGTTCCTAGCCAACCATAAGCCTTATATTTGCTCTAGTTAAAAGCAACGCAACTCTCCCTAAATTGATGTCAAGTGATAACTGTTGGTTTGAGCCAAATTTTTAGTAAGGATATTCAGGGTAAAGGTTTGAGAGATAGACTTTCTCAAGTCTAATGGAAAAATTAGGACCTCTCTAATTCAAGAGAGAGAAAGATAGTCAGAATTTTTCACTTGTATCTATAAGATAGTTAGAATTTTTCACTTGTATCTATCACTTAAAACCCCTTTTTGGACAATGGGAACATCATTTCTTCAAATATAAACTCATGATCCAGCTATTTTCAGTCTTTGATTAACTTCTTAGTCCTTCCATTGTGGATTCTTCTCTCCCATTTTTTAGAAATTAGTTGTGTTGATCAAGAATTCTTTTTTTTTTTTTTTTTTTTTTTTTTTTTTCTCTATGATAACAGAAAACAAGGCCTGGCTTCCTTGAATAAGTCATAAACATCCTTCAATCTGTTCACTTCTCTTCTTCTTTGGCATGGGTGGCTCACTTTTTTTCTTCATAGAGTCAAAATCTTTTGAATTTTCTGTTGAAGAGGGGGGTTCCTTTTTCCTTTTACGTATTTTTGAGAGAAGCAGAGGCTCTTTACGTTCTGTGTTCTTGGGCAAAGAGTGTGCCAGGAAAATGTTATCTATGATGGAAGACTTTATTTCCTTAGAGCCCCCTGGACACTTTGCACGAACTGTTAGAGATGGAGAGAAGGTTTTTATACTACAATTGGGCTCCAATGCACATGGCTCTTTTCTTATGATGTCAGAACTTCTTCATGGCCGTCGGAAAGGTTTCATAATTGTTCCGGAAGGAAAATTGGGTAGTGGCTGGAGAGGATTCAGTTTGCACTTAAGGAAGGCTATAGCTCCTGGGACTCTCGCCATCAATCCGCCTCCAAAGCTTTTAACTGGGTCTGTTTTTAAAGAATCCAAATCCTTTGCAGCAGCAGTGGTGCAAGGCCGACGAAGTGAACCCAAAACTCGAAGTCAGGTAACGGCGGTGAATGCTCTGACCCAGGATCCCCATGGCGTGGTAAATCCTGCGCATTTAATGCTGGCTTCTTGTAAGTCTAACTTAGCAGATCCGGGTGCTCAGACCCGGGATTCTCGTGAGAGCAGTCTTGGGAAGGAGAGTGCTCTGGTAGGGGCGAAGATCTCATCTGTCTTTTCAGAAGATATCAAGAATGGGGTGCAACTGGATCTTTATTTCAGGTTGGATCGTGGGGCTCATGGTAAGTGGAGTATCAGCTGCTCCAACGTGTCTGAGGTGGACCATTTGGTTGTCCAAACCTCTAACCCAAAGCCCACTTACCCAAACCCTGACCCAAAGCCCTTTGTTTCTTTTAAGCCCAATAATCCTTTTAAGCCCTTTGATTCTTCGGTTGGCCATAATCCTTTCCCAAAGCCCAGTGGCCTTGAGGTGAACCCTTCAGTTGACAAATCCTCTGACCCTAAGCCCTCCAACCAAGCATCTGACCCAAAGCCCATCGTTGCTATTAAGCCCATAACAAATCCTTCAGTTGGCCAAAATTCAAACCCAAAGCCCAATGGACGTTTTAAGCTCAAACATAAACCTGTCTTTAAATGGAAACCCAAACACTCCCAGCCCGCTTTGACCCACTCACACATAAATCTGACCCACTCACACACTTTTTGCTCCTCGCCTGTCACTCCTGCCCAGATTACCTCATCGGTATCTTCTCTTGCTGTTATCGCTGATAACCCATCGCTGACCCACTTTGAACCGTTAAGCACCGAGACGATTCCTTCAATGATCGTCAATCTTGATGCCTCCGTGAATGAACCGAAGTGCTCCGACGTGGAATCGACTTGCTCCGAGACAGTTCCCTCGGTGCTCGACAACTCAGAGGCCTCCGTGACTGAGTCTATGTGCTCCGATGCTTCCGTGGATGAGTCCCTGTGCTCCGATGATGAAGCGGCCTTGCATCGTGACATTCATCGGATCATCCATGAGCACACAGACAACGTCATCAAGAAATGGGGGAATTCTGAGCAATGGGTTCTTGAATTACGTGATGGGAAGAGGGTGGCTGTCCCGATCCAAATTTCTTTACCGCCGGGAGATGTCGTTTTTGGAGTGGATGAATCAGACCAGTGGCCGACGGTACCGATTGTGTCAGCGGAATGTAAGGAGCCTAATCCAGAATTGGTTAAAGGAGATTTTTGCTCCGAGGATGATTCTCAACTTTCTGATTCTTCGCCACCTCTTAATGTCGAACCTCTGGCTATCTCTTTGCCTAGGGGCGTCATGGATATTTCTGAAGGGTCAGCAACTCAGAATGAGGAGAGTTTGCTGGGTAAGGAAAACTTCTCAGAATGGTTTCAGGAAAAGTTCAGTGGCTTTGATGATTTTCTTGGGACATCCCTCAATGGTTTGGAAGAGCCAGCAACCAATTTCCTGTTGGCTGTTGAAACTGAGTTACAGAAGAGGGCCATTAAGGAACAAACTGAAAAAGCCCTGAAGAGCTCAGGGAGGAAAGGAATAAGGGAATTGCGGGGTTTATTTAGCTCTGTCAACTATGGTCCAGCTTCTCCAAGACGCATTGGTTTTGGTAAGGACAGGGCTCTACTTACTCTCCAATGAATTTGAAAATTTTATCTTGGAATGTTAGAGGGTTGAACGAGAAGAAAAAACGGCTCAGGGTGTGTAATTTTCTACGTTCTTGGAAGGCAGATATCGTTTGTCTGCAAGAGACAAAGTTGGAATGGATTACAAGAGGAATTGTTAGAAGTATTTGGAGTTGTCCTTACATAGATTGGCTTTATTTGGGTTCTGAGGGTGCTTCTGGTGGTATTTTGCTCATGTGGGATAGAAGGGTGGTTGAAAAGATAGAGGAAGCAGTGGGGTTTTATTCGATTTCATGTAGGTTCAAAAATGTCAATGACCAATTTGAGTGGGCTTTCTCAGGTATCTATGGTCCAAATTTGAACAAGAATCGTCTATTTATGTGGGAAGAATTGGCAGGCTTGAACAGTTGGTGGAATTTGCCTTGGTGCCTGGGAGGAGACTTTAATGTCATCCGCTTTCCTTCGGAGAGGTTAGGGGCAGGAAGATTTACTCGCTGCATGTATGACTTTTCGGATTTTATATCTCATCATGGGCTTATGGACATTTCTATGGAGGGAGGCCTATTCACTTGGTCTAACTCCACCTCAGCCTCTAGAATTGACCGGTTTCTTCTCTCTCCAGACCTGGCAGACTATTTCTCTCATTTCTCCCAAAAAAGGCTTCCTAGAGTGTTATCCGATCACTTCCCAATTCTTTTGGAGAGTGGGAGTCACCGCAAAGGGCGTATTCCTTTTCGTTTTGAGAACATGTGGTTGAAGGCGGAGGGGTTTTTAGATAAGGTGAAGGCTTGGTGGGAAAATTACCATTTTCAAGGGACTCCTAGTTTCATTCTAGCCAAGAAGTTGGCTGCCCTAAAAGCGGATCTTAAAAAGTGGAATGAAACAGATTTTGGCAATATCACTGCCAAGAAACAACATTTATGGAGCAAGTTGAATGCTCTAGATGTAAAAGAGGACTCTCAACCTCTAACGGAAGAGGAGAAATTGGAAAAAGCATCTTTTCGCGCCGATCTTGAAAAGGCAGCCTTATTAGAGGAGACTAGCTGGAGACAAAAGTCCAGAATGCTGTTTTTAAAGGAGGGCGATTCCAATACAAGGTTTTTTCATAGGATGGCTAATTCTAATAGAAGGAATAATCGTATTGAAAATCTTATGATTGATGGGGCCTTGTCTTCCAATCAGGATAGGATTTCTGACCATATTGTTCATTTCTATATGAACCTTTACTCTGAGCAGCAAGAGAAGCTTCCTTTACAGGAGGTTCTAGACTTTCCAAGGATTTCTGGGGATAATGTGGACTGGTTAGAGAGACCTTTCGAAGAAACTGAGATTTTTGAAGTCATCAAGGAGTTTAATGGGGACAAATCTCCTGGGCCTGACGGTTTTTCGATGGCTTTCTTTCAAGCTTGCTGGGGGATTCTCAAACCAGACATCATGGCTGTGTTCCACCATTTCCATGATACTGGTCAGTTTGAAAAAAGCTTGAATGCAACCTTCATTGCTCTCATTCCAAAAAAAGCTGCGGCAGTGGAGGTAAAAGACTTTCGGCCTATCAGTCTTGTTGGGGGGGTTTATAAAATTCTTGCTAAAGTTTTGGCATCTCGTCTTCGTATGGTTTTAGGAGAGATCATCTCTGCTCCCCAGAACGCCTTTGTTCTAAATAGGCAGATTCTTGATTCCGTTCTTATTGCTAATGAATGCCTTGATAGTAGATTGAAGTCTGGTCAGCCAGGTCTGTTATGTAAATTGGATATTGAAAAAGCTTTTGATCACGTGAATTGGGGACTTCTTTCTACCTTGCTTGAGCGTTGTGGTTTTTCTAATAAGTGGAGGCAATGGATTTCTTTTTGTATATCAACGGTTCGCTTTTCCATCCTCATTAATGGTACTCCCCATGGGTTTTTTGGAAGTTCTAGGGGGTTGCGGCAAGGTGATCCTTTGTCCCCCTTATTATTTGTTCTGATTATGGAAGCAGCCGGTAGAATGTTGGATAAGGCTGTTCATGAGGGTCGTTTGTCAGGCTTTAGCATTGGAGCTTCCTCTGGAAGATCTTTGATGATTTCCCATCTTCTTTTCGCAGATGATACTCTGATTTTTTGTGATGCTAATATTGATCAAATTTTGATTCTCCGTATGGTGCTTATTTGGTTTGAGGCTGTGTCTGGTCTGAAGGTAAATTTGGGCAAGTCTGAGCTAGTGGCTGTGGGGGCTGTTCATAATATGGATCTTTTGGTGGCTGTTTTAGGCTGCAAGCAAGGTTCTCTCCCAATGAAATACTTGGGTCTTCCTTTGGGGGCAAAATTTAAGGACAAGTCTATTTGGAATCCAATTCTAGAGAAGATGGAAAGAAAATTAGCAGGGTGGAAAAAATTATATCTCTCCAAGGGAGGTAGAGTCACTTTGATTAAAAACACTCTCTCTAACCTCCCTACTTATTTTCTTTCCTTATTCCATATTCCTGCTTCTGTGGCCAACCGTATTGCTAGACTCCAGAGAGACTTTCTGTGGGGTGGCTTAGGAGACGAGCCCAAATATCATTTGGTTAATTGGTCTACAGTTTGTTCTCCGCTCTCTTCAGGTGGGCTGGGGATTAGAAACCTGAGAACCTTCAACGTAGCGTTATTAGGGAAGTGGTTATGGAGATTTGGGCAAGAAAGGGATGCTCTTTGGCGTCAAGTGATAGAGGTGAAGTATGGTTGTGATGGGGGCGGTTGGTGTTCTAGCTCTTTCTCTGGTCCTTATGGTGTTAGTTTGTGGAAAAATATTAGAAGAAGGTGGCATTCCTTATCTCGGTTTATTCTATATGAAATTGGAGATGGATCAAAAGTGCAGTTTTGGCTTGATCGTTGGTGTGGATCTTCTCCCCTTGCAGACCGTTATCCTGATTTATATAGGATTTGTTGCAACAAAGAGGCAAGTGTAAGGGATCTTATGAAGTTCACCAATGGAGTACTCCACTGGGAACTTCAGTTTTGTAGAGAGGTGCATAACCGTGAATTGGAAGCTTTCAGGAGTTTCATCAATTCCATTTATTGCACCCCTGTAAGGGGGATCGGGGAGGATAAGAGATGTTGGCTGCCTTGTAAGAGTAAGGGATTCACGGTCAGTGCTTACTACCATCTTCTTGCTGGCCATACTGAGCAGTTTTTCCCTTGGAAAAGCATTTGGAAGCAGAAGATCCCCTCTAGAGTGGCTTTCTTTGTATGAACAGCAGCCTTGGGGAAATGTCTGACTATTGACAACTTAAGGAAAAGAAAGATTTGCATTTTGGACTGGTGTTTCATGTGCAAGTGTAATAGTGAAACTATTGACCATCTTTTCCTTCATTGCACGGTTGCTCTAGAGTTGTGGGATATGGTTTTTGGGTTATTTGGAGTTTGTTGGGTTATGCCTTTCTCTGTTGTTGGGCTTTTGGCTTGCTGGCAAGGTCGTTTTGGTCGCCATCGTAATGGAGATCTTTGGATGGTTGTTCCTCATTGTTTGATGTGGTGTATTTGGAAGGAGAGAAATAGTAGGTGTTTTGAAGACAAGGAGTGTTCCATGCCTGATCTCAAGCTTCTTTTTTTTAGAACCTTACTTGATTGGTTTTCTGTGTGGAGAAACCATCCTTTTTCTTCTATTTTGGATTTTCTTGAATTTTGTAATGTTCGTTTTTGATTTGTTCACCTCTGTATACTCCCTGTGTACTTCGGTGTTCCTCTCTTTTTGATTTCAATGAATCTATTACTTATCAAAAAATATATATATATATATATATATATTTTTCCCCCCCTAAATTTTGAGATTATTTGTTTGCTTATGAAATTATGCCACATTTTTTATTTGTGTAATAATTTATCAATAAAATAAATAAATTATATATATATATATATATTTATATATTTATATATATAGTTTAACTCATGTATTATGTTTGAAAATTATTTAAATTTTAGCGGATACTTTTTTAATCAAGGTTATTAAATTTTAGGCAAAAATGCAAACACACTCTCTAAGTTTCCCCATAATTCATGGCCGAGGCTTCAGATGTGAGAGAGAGAGAGAGAGAGATTGAATTTTGTTGAATGAAAATTGAGAAAAACACAGAGAGAAAGAAATCCAGTTTAAATATTATGAATAGACCAAAACAACCCCATTTTAAGGGAAGTTAACGGATAAGTTTAACGGAAGAATAACAGAGGCCTTAATTGAACACTTTTGAAGCTTAGAAGACTGAATTTAACGAAAGCAAAGTTATAGGATTGAAATGAATTTTAGTGAAATTTAGAGAGTGGGTTTGGTATTCCAACCCAATTCAAAAGCCTTCCATCCTAATTCAAAAACATACCAGTGTATTTTCTATCACCAAAATACACTTTCTCTCTTCTAAACCACCTATTTATAGTATTGCACCCAACAACTTAACAAAAGATGTGACTTGTAGAGTGAGTGATTGTCTAAATTTGGTAAAGATAGGTTTTGAGCTTCAAGGTTTTTATGGTCAGGTCAAGGTTGAACCATAATGATGTCATAATTGATTTTGTAATAAATAAATAAAAAAAGGTATATTAAATTTATAAATATTAGCAAAATTGACTAAAAATATCTATAAAAAATTAAAATAAAATTTCAAATAAATTTTCATGATATTATAAGGTTAGTAGAAAATAGTACAACATAAATAAGCATAAAATAATCGTATAATAATCCTTCTATAGTTTTGAAAGCCAGATTGGACTGACCGGTTGAATTGGTTCAACTAGGAGCTAGACACAAAATCGGACCCAAAAAAATAGAGAAAATTGTTAGTTCAACCTATAAAAACCGAAAATCAGATCCATTTTTGGTTCTTTGACCATTCTGGTTTTTAAAACCATGAATCTTTCAAGTAGAAATCATTTTAATTAAATAAAAATTCACGTTGAAATATTTAAGCAAATTCCAATGCAAAGGCGTTATTCTTAAATTACAAGTAAATTTATCAAAGAAATCAAACTTAATAATATTTAATAAATTGAGAGAGAGAGAGAGGTAATAGAAAAAATTGAAAAATTATAAATCTCGTAAATCTAAAATAAATATAGAAATACTTCATAGTTGTTCCAAGGAACCTAAGTGGTGCGTTGGTTATAATACAAGCCTTGGTTCTTTAATAAGACATGAGGTCTCAGGTCTCAGGTTCTAAAATAAATGCAACTCCTTGACCTAGTTGAAATGGCTCACAGTGTGGACGGTTTTTCGGGTCAAACCCTGGTTCAAGAGGTTCTCTCAAATTATTTGAATGCCCAGTTTTCATATGTAAAAAAATGGATTCCATGACTGGTTCACGGTTAACCCAATCGAATCGACTAGTGCGGTCTAGTCTGACAACTTTTTTTTTTTTGAGAAAAGATCAACACTGCTAATGTTAAGAAACTACAAAATTAGAAATAAGGGAATTTAAAACACCTAGAGGAACAAACTCCATCCAAACTAAGAAAGGAGAAGAAAGTCTAGCTCTCTTCATTAAGGCATGAGTTACTATCGCCCTACCTCCTAGTATGAGAGAAGGAATAGTTCACAAGTGAACCAGCAATAGAGTGGGTCATACCAACATTCAGAGTAAGAGCCTTGTATACAATCTTAGAGTCTCCTTCAAATATAGAGTGGGTATTACCAATTTCTATCACAAATTGTATTTGTATAGCATCACTATAATTCAGTTTTAATCCAAATTAAACAATTATATTTTTATATTGGAACAAAAAATTGATTTCATGTAAAAAATAATGGCCAGTTCTAACATGTTAAAAATTGATTTCACAATGGTTAACCCAATCGGACTGGATCGAATAATTATATAATTTTGTCTCATGGTTTATATTAATTGCTAAGATTGTTAATTCATTCTAAGTAAAGTTTCAAGTCACCAAAATAACTATAGTTTCCATGATACTAGTAAAATAATTTCTTAATTTACATTAATTAATATATATTTTTAATAATTTAAATTATTAAAATATTATATTAACTAAAAATATTATATTAACTTACATTAATTATTAGTATTTTTTATTTAGTAGTTAGGGAAAAGTGATTTCAACCTTGAAAAGTGCCACTTATTAAACTGAAAATTAAATTTTTAATATAATTTTAATCACGGAAAAAAAAAAATTTTAAACTGAATCCAAATTGTAAAAGGAAGACCGACATGTTAAAAGCCTAATCTAATCTAATAATCTTTGATCTTTCAACCTTCACTTTGTTGTTTATGGTGATCATTTAAAAGTGATATTGATAGTTGGATCAGCTTTGCATTTCAAAAGAGAATCCAAACTGACTCATAATTCTTAGAAACCCATCTAGGACCTGTCTTGTCTTTTTGAATGTTTGTTGTATAAAACCATATGAACTATTCTCTCTCTCTCTAAAAGAAGTTGTGGGATGGGAATAATCTCTATTTACACTTGGTTTCAACCTCTAAATGAAGTTGTTATATTCTTATGTCAAAATTTTATGAAGTTGTCATGGCTAACACCTTTTGTCCGTATCAAGATATCACTCACATGTTAGTTTCCCCTTATTAAATTGCCACATATGTTCTGGTAGATGTAACAATGAACTTGTGAATTGAAAACATTTAGGCTAGCGTGTAATTAATGCAAAGGCACAATAAAACTTTAATCTTGCTTGAGAATTTTGTTTCCTTGTTTGTAAACTTGTAAGATAAATGGATTTCTTGTTTCTTTTTTTATTAGAAAAGATGAAACCTTGCTCTATTGTGGGTTTTTTTTTTTTTTTGTATATTTTTTTTGAATTTACCTTTTTGTACTGCATAATCCAAAACAAGCTACTATGTTGGTAATATTGAGGGCTTCAAAATCTACTAAGTGCTGATGATTTTATTTTGTATTACAGTGCCTAGGGTAGACTTGTTTTTTCCACTGTGATGGTTTGACCCTGAATTAGGTGGTTATGTATTTTTTTTGTAGAATGACAAGATATACGACTTGTGAAGAAAGTAGGCCTGTGATCTCTTTATTTTGTTTGTCTTAGTTTGTACATGTGCAATAACATCTGGGTTGATGCTTGATATTGATAATTTGGATTTGGGTCAAGTATTATCAATTTGACATTATGGTAAGGTTGAACATAATCATGGCAGTATGAGTTTTGCTTCTACCTGCTAGCTGAAGCTGCTCTTGCTGTACTAAAGAGCTTTCCACAAGGAAAGAATAGTGGAAAGATTTTTTAGGTTTAACTACTAGTTAAAGTAGCTAATCTCTTTGCTTACATCCATCTTGCCTAGAATCTAGATTATTGTGGGAATGTGGTATCCCACATGCACAGCATGTGGTATGATGGGATTAGGCCTTTGTAGATCATTTAGTCCTAAGATCCCTTAAGGAAGTTTCAATTTGAAATCCTTATAATTTATTATGATACTTAGATTATTTAACCCATGCATATTGGTTGGATTACATGTTGAAAGTGCTACAACGATTTAACTTATTTTTCATGGGACAACTAGATGGCATATTGCCTAGTATTAGGTTCATGTTTTGGTTGATGATACCATTGCTTTTTATACTTGTGTTAGTATTGATTGTTTATATTCTCTCTTTGAGTTCTTGTCTTTGAACAACCATGTGATGTTTACCTTTCCCTTGTGCAGTTCGATGACTTAGGCAAGCCTACGAAAGAGAAAATGGAGGTAAAAAAGTCTAAACGTCGACATAATTGCCTCAAGTTGGTTGAATTAATTGGCTTTGTTGGGTGTGGAGTTGATCTGGAGATTACATCTTACATACTGAGTTATACTGTGTCACTTGAAAAGATAATTATCGATCCCCGCCATCCATATAGATGGACACCGAAGAATTTTGACAAGCATCTAGAGGCAACACCTTGAAACAAGATTACCTCTAGGAACACAATTAGTGGTACTATAAAAATTATCAACTTTTGATGGTAAGGTGGGGGTGGAGCTTCTGAAATGTGCTTGGGTTTTTGACATCTTCAAAGAGTGAGGAGTGAATGAGAAACCTCATATTGATTTTGAATTTGAGATGGATCTTGATATGTATCATGTGTATTATGAAATTATAAAGTTCAATAGTTATTTACATTATTTACCAAAAACATAGTTATTTATATTATTTGGTTTTTATTTCTTTGTTTGAATTTGATCCCCCCCCCCCCCCCCTTCTTCTTTTTATACAATTGCCCAGAGAACAATATAGGTGTTAAAGATATTATTTATATTATTTGCATAGTAAATTAACGATGATTTTACTTTTGTACCATTTTTGTGGTATTTTCTTTCTAACAAAAAGAAAAGAAAAACTTTAGGGGGTATTTCTTAAGTACAAGACCTATTAGTAAATATAACATTGGGCTATTTGAACAACTCTGTTTGACAGTTTGAATTGTATGTAACACTGCTTAACACTGCATGCAATTTTTTTTCCCCATAATGTTATGAATAGCGTTAATTGAGGTAGTGTTCTACGAAAGAATTGCAGTTACCAACTCCTTAAATTTTAAAGATCATGCCCTTTTTTAGTGCTTTAATGCATTATATAGCCTTGATTCATCACTTTGAAAGTAAGACAGTAGTAGCAACTGCAGTTACAAACTTATATGAATATGCGTTGCTGAACTTGAAATGATGAAATACAAGTATGCTCCTTATGTCACACTGAAGTCAAAAGCTGTTTGGTCTGATTCGAACGAATGGAGATTCTTGTAAACCTTGAATAATTCATTAACAATTTCTTGCTTTAAATTCCAATATTCTTTTGTATGTTCTGATCTGCAGTACTTAGTATAGTCTTGCCTTGAATTAGATGTCTAATTCTAATAGGTTTCGGTATTTTAACAATTCAAATAATTGGGCTTTGAGGCCCAAATTGTGTTAGTGGAGAGATTCTGGTAGTGCACCATTCTAAATTGAAACCTTTTGCATCAATAGTGAATATGTTTGCAGGCTACATTGCACTAACTTTTATGGTTATTAAATGGGTTAATTAGGGATTTGTTGTTAGAACAAGGATGACTACCCTTGTTTTTTTGGATCTGGTAACAAGGAGGACTACCTTGATGCTGAACCAAAGGGGTTAAGTTTTTCGAAATTGTCGACTAGTATTATTTTACAAAGAATAATGTCAACTCTGGACCTTCTCTTATTAAGAAGTTTTACCCCAAGCTTAAATAAGGAATATAAATGATCATATACAAAGTTTTGGAATTCTATTCCTACCTGCACCAAAAATCAATTGGTGTCTTGGTCTAATTTTTAATTTTATTACTTGTTTTTAAGAGAGAGAGAGAGAGAGAGAGAGAGAGATTATTTGGTGTGTGGTTTTGTAAAATATTGGTTTACAAAAATTTAAGTCTCAAACTATTAAGGGAGATTAATCTATAAATGATGATTTAACACATTTGCAACATTTTTTTTGAAACATTTTAGGGTTTCAATTGGGTTAAGATGCTATTGGTCTTGTATTTTGGTAGTCTTGATAGAAATAAAAAGGAAAAATGCACTAAAGATACTACAAAATAATGTTCGCAACATGATATGACAATGACAACGATCAATAAACTTCAACAACCAAATTAATAAATGTTTAAATTTCTTTTTTGTGATTGGTGACATGTAAATGTGTAATCCTATATTAAAATTTGTGTTATCCTTAGCATCACTAATAATAAAAAGTGTGCACAACCATTATATATATATATATATATATATATAGAGAGAGAGAGAGAGAGAGAGAGAGAGAGAGAGAGAGAGAGAGAGAGAGAGAGAGAGATGGGTTTAAGTTACATCTGGTGTAACTTCACAAGAGTTACACCTTTTGTGAACCATTGATTACTATTAAATTTAAGGGTAAAAAAACACTCATAGTAATGTCATTATTACTCCCTAGAAATTAGTGATTTAGACATTAACTCTTCTTATTAAAGGAAAAAAAAAAAAAAAAAACCACAGCATTAACTTTTTTTTTTTTTCCCTTCCATATCATCATCTTCTTCCTCTTATCTTTCTTTTTGCACTATAATTTCAGGCCTCCATCATTCATAAAATTCTCAATATTAAATTGTAAATACAAGTTATCTTTATTTTGTTTTAATAAACATGATTACCATTTTGCGAATTCATTTATTATGAAGGGAGTATCATGTTGCCATTACTTAACCACAGTATATGGTCTAAAAAAAGGAGAAATTTTTTTTTCATCCATTTGAGTTTTGGCAATACCTTGAATAAAATTTGTCATGAGGGTTTTAGAAATAATTAGTCTCAACAAAATACTATGTCCGCCAGTAGTTCTGTAATGCTCAGACAAACATTCCTTTCCTCTTCTGGATTTGGGAGAACCCGCTTTGCCTCTGGCTCTGCACTCATCTTCTTCTTCTCTCACACACATAGAGGTAGGTTTAGCAGAGTTGTCAAGAACTCAAGATTTCTATTGGCGAGAGAAAAAGTTGAATTTTTTATTATTCAAATTGCAGTGCTCCTAGAACAGTGAACTATGAAGTATGAACTCAATAAAATTGAATAAAAGAGATGCCGGTCGAGGAAGGCAAAAAGAATCAATAGGCAATATTGTACTGAAGTGAATAATGGAGCCAATATTGTCAATGTATCCCACTTTTTCGAATAAATAAATGGTATTTCCATTTTTTCCTAACAAATAAATAAATGTTGTGGTGTTTTTTTTTTTTTTTTTTTTTTTTTCCTTTAATAAAAAGAGTTAATTCCTAAATCACTAATTTCTAGGGAGTAATAATGACACTACTATGAGTGTTTTTTGACCCTCAGATTTAATAGTAATCAATGGTTCACAAAATGTGTAACTCTTATGAATTTACACTAGGTGTAACTTGAACCCATCTCATATATATATATATATAATTTTATAAAATTTTGGACCATTTACAATGGGGGATGGTGCCTTTTTTTCTTAGGGGTATTTTTTTTTTTTTTTGGGTGGTGGGGGGACTTAGGCCTAGGCCTTGGGCCGGCCTGGACCTTGGTCTAGTTGTTTGGATAGCTTAGATACTTGGAAGAGTCTGTTAAGGCCTAAAGTTAAACTTGTTCACGGTTTCAGCAAAAAAAAAAAAAAAAAACTAGTTCAAGGTCATTGTGTTGCATAGATTTAGTTGTGAATTTACAGAATAATGGGACAGACGAACCCTTTGGCTCAGACGAACTAATTAGACATCTCCGTCCACCACTCCATGTCACTAACGAATGGAGGTTAGCCATTTAATGTAGTATGCAATACCTCGGATGGTTACAAGACTAGCTGTTGGAGGCTCATCAAAGCCTACATTACTAAGCCTGAAGGCGTTACCAAAAGAGGCATTAAAGCCACAATAAAAGCCACAACAGCTAGATGCTGTGGAACCATATATAAACGCTCCTCAGAACCAAAGCAAGGTACACACAATCTCAAATACAAAGATACGTCGTAGCTCTGATCTTTGATACTTTCTTGAAACTTCCATATGCTGACTTTATCATCGGAGACTCTTTGGTAGGCACCACACTAGTGACCACCTAAAGAGGGCTTTGTGCAACATTTTCAGGTAGAGGGACGAGATTGCCGGCCCATCTAGACAAATCCACTTAACTAACGATTTCTATTTCATCACAGAATATAGAATTTTATTGAGAAATAATGAATTAGATTGAATATAAGCGATACGCATGGTAATCAAGTAAGGTCTCCACTTAGCACAATTTTCTTGTGCTTTAAAGCTATTTCGGGTTTAAAGATGAATTTGGGAAAATTGGAATTGGTATCGGTTGGACGGGAGTTGGGACATAGAGGCTTGGCATCTATCTTTATTGGGGTGTAAAACATCTGGTTCACCAATGAATCAGGTAACAAGATATATCACTTGCTTTCTTTTCTATTCTTTTCTTTTTAACTATTAGTTGCTTAAAATCATACAAATTATGCTCTCTCTCAGGTTGTGGAATGGGATAATCCCTACACTTGGTTTGAACCATAAATGGAATAGTTAGTTGTATTCTTACTTCTACATTTTCTGTAGTTGCCATGGCTAATACCTTGTGTGAGTTGTGTCCCTATCAAAGCCTGAGAGTTTTTATTAAAATGCCACATTTTGTTCCACTAGATGTATAAATAAGTTTGTGAGTTGAAAAAATTTAGGCCAGCATGCAATTAATGCAGAGGCACAATAAAACTGAATTCTTGCTTGAGAATTATTTTTCCTGACTTGTTTGTGAACTTGTAAGATAAATTGATTTCTTGTTTCTTTTTGTACCGGCCGGAAAAGATGAAACTCTACTTTTGTTTGTGAACTTAAAAAGAAAAAGAAAAAAAAGTTTAATTGCTTGATGATGACTATGGGTTTCAAAACGCGGTCTATACTTTGTGCACAACTCGCCATGTGGGCGAGTTGTGCACAAAGTAGTGGCACCAGAACCGCTCATTTTTTTGTGCAATTAATCTCAACCCTTGAGAAAGGTTCCAATCAACCTGCAGAGATTCTGCTCCCAAAAAAAAAAATATGCTATGAGCACAACTTTTGACACAACTTTGTGACATAACTTGTCATATGACAAGTTGTGATTAGTAAGAATATGTTAGTGGGTCATGTAGAGACACACTCTTACTAATCACAACTCATCATGTGGCAAGTTGTGGTACAAAATTGTGCCAAAAGTTATGTCCTTAACATAATTTAAAAAAAAAAAAAAAAAAAAAAGTCATATAGGCAAGAGAAATGCCTGTAGACAATAGGGTCTTCTTCGTATAGTTGACACAGCACGTGGATCTTCAAGAGCAAAGAAATCTATAGTACACTGTCCACTGTGTTGAACATTCTTTGCCTTGGGGATTGGAGTTGAAAAAGGGCCTCAATTGAGTCAAAAGGTTTCCGAAATCCCTTTTCTCTTTAACCCTTTAAACCTTTTTCTTTTTCATACAATATTATGTTTTCCTCCTATTTTCTTAATCATGACGAAAACTCTCTTCCATCTTTTATTATTTTACGATTTTTCCTTTTTCTTTTTTATAACCATCCAAGTAATATTTGCATTAATTTCATTTTGAGTTCGCAATTCCAAATTGTTTTATATATAGATATCTCCAAGTCTTAAACCTAAATTACCCTTTACATTCTTAATTTTATATATGGTATGAAAGTTGGCAAAAACATTGTAGTTTAGTGACATAACATATTCTCATTTCAACATACTCTTGAATTTCGCCCAACAACTTTCCTAGCACATTGATACCATAATGTTTATGAGGGCAAATCATAATCAGCAAGTAGAGTATTATTAACCAACATAAAGCAACTTTTGAATGCCATTGTCAATAGTTAACTTCATTCCAAAGCTATTACTTTTAAGACAGTTCTAAAATTAAAAACTCATAATCACTTTGAAGAAAATCATCCGAAATTGAAAATCTAAAATCTAAGAATATCATAAATAATCATCATTGTGTTGCAAATTGCTAATTTTGTAATGTAACTTGGTTGCTTTCTATTGAACTGTAAACTGGAAATAGTTTTATAAATTTTTAATAAATGATCATTTATCCCAAAAATTTGATTTTGATTTTAAAAGGTAGATAACTCCAACGAATAACACAATTGGTTAAGAACCATGCCTTATGAAGCAACTCAAAGTCTAAAGTGATAAAGAAAAGTAAATTTAATAACTGAATCAATATTTTTTTATATGTTCATGCGGCAAGTTAACCCATTTGTGAGCATTTGAAGTTTCATGTAATAAGTTGTAAGAGGACTCTTTGAAAGCAATCTCATGAGTTAGGGTGTAGCGACAAAGGGTAGACACTAGATATGCAACCTCAATTATGAATTTGGAGTATAGCAATTCAGTGACTGCTAAATTTGAATGTATAATATATACCGATGTTGACTAAAGCTCTTGGCAATGGCATTCAATGGGCTGTCCAATTAGCCAAATTAAAGTTTAAAAAAAAAAAATGACAAAACTTAGGTACAGTACTTTAGGTGCTGTTCTTTAGGTTCCCCTATTAAGATTCTGCTATGTGGCTATTTAACTAAAAAATATACTTCCTTCCTATGAGAAAAAATCTACATGGTAGAATCTTAAGAGGAAAACCTAAGGAACAGTACTTAAGTACTGAAACTAAGTCTTACCCTTAAAAAAAATGATCATAGGGATATTCTCAAACTTAAACCATCATTGAAAATAACTTCAAAGAGCGTGTAGATGCTTTGGCTAAAACTGTAGTGCATGTGGGTTGGCTTTTGTTAGCTGTGTTTGTTTCAACTTCAAACTACTTCCGGAAATCAATTTCCGTAAAATGTGGGTGTTTGGCTGCTTAGGAAAATTGGGTCAACGGAAAAGAATTTCCCCTTTGACCGAAAATAAGCCCTCCCCTGGTGGAAATGCATTTCACCTTCTATTTTACCTTCAAATGGCATTTTCCGGAAAATTGAGAAACGGAGAGCACAACAACAACAACAACACACACCACAGGAGCCAAGAACGCAAAAAAAAAGAGAAACCAACGCAGTCCGATCCACCAAAAAAAAAAGAGAAACCCAGAAAAACGGACCGATCCACCAAAGAAAAAGAGAAACCCAGAACAAACGGACCGATCCACGCAGTCCGTTCACGAGCCTTCGACTTCGCCGGCGCCACGAACCGACGAACCCACGAACCGCGCCATCGCACCTCGAGCTCCGATCGCAGCACCTCGCCATCGCACCTCGAGCTCCGGTCTCGCACCTCGCCATCGCACCGCGCTGATCACGCCATCGCACCGCGCTGATCGCGCCATCGCACCTCGTCGTCGACCCAGACCCATCGCCTCCTTCATCGCGCCATCGCTCCAACGCCGCTCGACCCAGACCCAGACCCTCGATCGCGCCATCGCACCTGGAGCTCTCTCTTCCTCGATCTCTCAGTTTTTTTTTTTTAATTTGATTGTTGTTGTTGTTTTTTTTTTTTAATTTGATTGTTGTTATTGTTTTTTTTTGGATGAACTGATTGTTGTTGTTGGTGTTGTTGTTGCTGGAATTTGGAATTTGCTGTTGTTGTTGTTGTTGTTGTTGTGTTGTTGCCGGAATTTGCTGCCGGAAAATAGCATTTTCCTAATATAACCAAACACATAAAAATATTTTCCACAACAATTTCCATAATTCAACCAAACACTTAAAAATATTTTCCTTTTCCGGAAAATAGCATTTCCGAAAAATATGTATTTTCCGGAAAACGTTTTACACGAAACAAACACAGCCTTAATTGAAGATCGATTTCCCACGACATGTGGAGAGCTCCTTTAATTGGGGTTTTCTTTTTCTTTTTCTTTTTCTTTTTTCTTTTTCTTCTTTGTGGGAATCTTCTTTGATTAAGTTACAAGTCATGTTAAATAGTGTTCAAAAAAACAAAAATTTTGCAAATTTATGTCCTACTCTTAATATTCCACTTATATTCTATTGATAGCACCATATCATATATTTGATTTTATTACATTTTTTTTTTTAATTTTCAAAAGAATGTCTTTTTTTGTTGTTTGTATTCATTTAAGGACTTTTCTTGTTAATCTATGTAAAGCCTTGGCTAATAATTTTTTTTTTTATTATTATTATTATTATTTTGGGTTAAAGATGATTGTATTCCTTTATTTGTCAGTAAATATTAAGAGAGAAAAAAAAAAGTAAACCTTCAAGTCTTTAATCTTATTAATATTAACATATAAATAAATTCTTAACATGTCATCTTTTTAGTGGGGATTGAAATCTAAAGCTCCAATAATATTGTATGTAGTTAAATCTTTTTTTTTTTTTTAAAGCAAAAGTCGCATGATTATTAAATTAAAGTTAGTTTTTTTTAATAGATATATTAAAATTAGTATTTTCTCTCACAAATATTTTTATTTCTTTTAATTTTTAAAACTTTTTTTTTCAATAATTAAGATTAAAAATTGTTTTTAAACTCTCAGTTATCTATGTAGAAAAAATTTAATAAATGGAAAAGTTTAGGACCACATTATTTTCACAACTTTTTGTCACAACTGTGACGTGGTAGAGTGTGATTGGTAAAGAAAAAATGGTGGGTTATGTGTAAGTGATAGTTAACCACTCCTAATCTACCATGTTAGAGTTGTGGTAAAAAAATTGTGGAATAATTTGTAGTCTTAGAATTTCTCTTAATAAATACCAACAAAAGTGTCCCATGATGAACCACAAGTGGGCCCCCTCAACACTTCTTCTCTTTGTGACACAAATTGAAGTCTCCCTTTTAATTCATACATGCATGCCATATTGCCATTTCTTTGCCATCCAAAGAGAATTACGAGAGAATGAAATATAACTTTAGGATTGGGACACATGAAATATAACTTTTTTTAGAGAAAGACATGAAATATAACTTTAGGATAATTGCTTTTACAATAAGAAAATATATTTTCTAAAATTTACTTGACTTCTTAATGTAATTTATTATATATTTTCTTAAAAATCAAGAAATAATCACCAAAAAAAAAAAAAATCTTTCATTGAAGGGAAAATTAATCCAATAAGATATAGAAAGAGAAATGTAACAAATGAGAGAAGGAAAAGCCTATGGTTAAGTTTATTTAGCAAGTTAGTATGTTACTTTATCTTTTCTCTCTTTACTCCAATGTCTCTGAATTTTCACATAATGGTGTTAACAGGTGGTTCTTTTTCTTTACTCCAATGCCCCTGAATTTTCACATAATAGTGTTAACAGGCGGTGGAAATGGGGATGGTGATGGCAGTGGCAAAAGCATTAACAGTGATGATGGTGGTAGTGGTGGTGACAACGGCAGTATAAATAGTAATTAGCGGTGAAACTAGAATGCCAAAATTAGGGGCTCAAAGTAATAACAACTATAAAAATAAAATATAAAATTAAGAAAGTTTCTTCTCAAAAAAAGAAAAAGAAAAAGAAAAAGAAAAGAAAGAAAGTTTGTGAGATACCAATATACTACAATTTAAAATTTTTGGATCCCCAAGCATATATGTATTTTTTGTCCAAGAGTGTGGTCATGGCGGATTGGTTAATATGTAATAGTATGACAATTATAATGTTGGTAGAATTTATAAATAATGCATTCCTTCATAGAGATTGAACTTCGAATTTGGTTTCTTCAAAATCTAAATCATAAAACAACTCAAAATTTTTTAATTACCTTTATTGTTAACATAAATAAAGGAAATCAATATTAGAAAATTTAAATTACAGTTTTGAGTATCTTCCACCTTAAAAGATGTAATCCAAATATAACAAATGCGATAAAATAATATGTGATTATGTGTATATAATCTAGATAGAGATGTGTAAAGAAATCTCATTAATTAATGAATTAGAGAATAAAACGTTGTGGGTTCTTTTTTTAGATAGCACCTAGGCCCAAGTAGAAATAAGAATCCTGAACCTTATACTTGTGGTTTGGTGGATTGGGCTTGGTTCACCGCAGCTGTGTTGGGCTGATTACGAACCAAGTTGTGCACAAAACATGGATACTACAACACATACACATTCATACATACAAAATATATATGTATTGTACAATAAATGGCTACGAAACAGTAAAGGAGTAATAAAAAAAAAAGTAAATAAGACGTTAAGGATCCTCAGAAAGATAAACCATATTTCATTATTTTTGAGTTTTAGTACATTGGGCCCATTCTTCCACTGGGATATGTCACAAGGTCCATATAAGTTCAAAAGTCATAGACTTAGTAGGCTTCTAAGACTTGTGAGGTTTGAATCCCTTTAAATCCAAGTGTATCCTCTAGTGCCTATCTTAAGATCCCTTACAGTGTTTTCCCTCTTTTCTCATTTTTTTTGAATTCTAAAGAAGTTTTCCAAAGGGTCTTTTTGCTCTGATTCCTTATTGCTGAATGGTTTTTGCTAATGCCTTGATCCCCTTTTATAGTACCTTTATAGGGTTTTTGGTGTACCATTGATTCCCTCCATCTACAGCCCTGGGTACCAGAACCAATGTTGTGTCAGCAACATTGGTGACTGGTTCATTCTTTATTTTCTCACTATATTCTCCTTTTAAGGCTTCCCCCCAAAAATTCCCTAGCTTACCTTCCTCTTTTGGGGGGTCCTAAAAGCAGACTTTCAATCCTCTCATCCCAAAGCTTCTAGATGCTCTTTTTCAAACCCACCTTTTTTGGCTGCTTCACCTTTTGTCATTTTCTCTAAATGGGAAAATTCCTTCCTGTCAAGCTGAAAGATCCCCAGCCACCTTCCTTCATGGTTCACCTTCCTGCGTTCCCCGAGGTACTAGACTTCTTTTTCATGAAGTGTTGATTCTTAAGTCATCAACCTTCTTTCTGAGCCATAGGCGGCTAATGGGACATGCCTATCTTCGTTCCTTGTGTCCATGAGCATGCTCCCTTGAGCTGTCCAAGTCCCAGCTGATCCCTTCCTGCATTTCCCGAGGATCCCATGGCTCTTGCAGTCCCAAGGTATCCTAGTTCAGTCCTTTTCTGGGCTCCCCAGAAAACTCTCATTACAAAGGTTGGGCTGAGCTTCCTTTTTCCTTTTCCTTACCTTTTAAGGCCCCAAAGCTTGCCCATCCATGGGTTTGGGCTTCCTCTTACTCATTTTAAGTGGGCCTTAGTTGGCGGATTGGGCCTTGCCTACTTTTGAGGGCCCCTTTAGTTTTAGATTTATACTTGTGATATTTTGGACCTCAACAAACATTAGTATGGACAAGTTTAGGAATAGAAAGGGGGGCGGGGGAAAGAAAGATGAAAAGTTAGCATAAAGTCTAAACATGGGAAAAAAAAAGATAAAATTAAAGAGAAAGAAAGGTGTGTATATATATATATAACTTAGAGAAAATCCAATTAGATTTCAAATTAGAATTCAATTAGAGTCTAATTTTGTGCCACATGTCCCATCTAATTTAAGTTTTTAAACTTTTGTGTCAAGTGAGTTAATTCAGTGTAAAAATTGGATTTCAATTAGAGTTTAATTTTACATTACGTGTCTTATCTAATCTAAGTTTTTTTCATTTTTTATGTCAAATGAGTTAATTTAGTGTAGAAAACGAGGAGTCCAATATAAATAAACTATAAAAAACCTAATCATATATCTAACTCTATATATAAAATTAGAGGAAGAGAGAGTTTGAATGATTTTATATTTATGAGTTTTTTTTTTTTTTTTGTATAACTAAAAACAATTCAAATTTATAAGTCATTTATGTAATATACCATGATTATGTATTGTCCATTACTAACTAGGTAATATGCACGCGCGCACACACACACACACATATATGCTTTTTTAAACAAAAGTTTAGAGAAAATTGAATTAGAATCAAAATTAGATTTTTCTTTTGTTAACTTTTCATACAAATTAAATTGTTTATATTTTTGCTGTTATTTTTTCACTAAACTAATGAACATATTTTTTATATTATTTCTATTAAGATATTTGGTATGCGAAGATATTGAACGTAACAAATTGTAATTGAGCTGAACGATCTCATGTATCCATCCCCATTCAATTTAGGAGGTACCAATTGACTAATTTATTATTTTATTTTGTGTTGTATTTAATATAATTTCATAGAAATAATTGTGAATTGATATTGTATATGTAGTATCTATTAGTGATTTTCAAAATTATATATGTAATAACAATGTAATGAGAAACTTGACGTAACCAATATCATGAAAATTGCAAAGAAAAGCTGTTTTAGTACCTCCAAATATCCTGGTCGAACTATGTCCTATATGTTTAATAACTCTAACTATCATCAATAGCACCACTACAATTCATCATATCTATTTGTAAGCATAGGTTACATACTAGTATAAATCTAATAAAACAACATAAATGCCTTAGGTATATAAATTTAAGCAAGCAAGCATCAGTGTCTTGTCTACATGTTTGCTTCTTATATTTTTTCTTTGTTTCACTTTCTTTTGTGTTGGAGAAGGTATTTTTAATACAATGGCATAACAATCATATGTATAGTAGAAGTTATAAATTAACTACACATGAACTTAGCTTCACAAAATTGAAATTGAGGTTAGCTTGGAAGCTTCCCTAGGTGTGTTTTAAAGGCAAATAAAAGAGAAAGAAATGTATATAAATCTAATCTAGTAAGCATAGAAGCCTTAGGTATATAAATCTATGCAAGCAAGAATCAATGACATCGTCATTGATTATTTTCAATGAAGGGAGACATTAAACTAATAAGATATAGAAAGAGAAAATGTAATGAATGAGAGAAAGAAAAGCATATGATCATGTTTATTTTGCAAGTTGGAGTATCTTGCTTGATCTTTTCTGTTTCTTTTACTCAAATATCTCTAAATTTTCATTTAATGGTGTTAACAAGTGGTGGAAATGGGGATGGTGGTGGCAGTGGTAAAAGTATTAACAATGATGATAGTGGTAGTGGTGGTGACAATGACAGTATGAAAAGTAGTTAATGGTGAAATTAGAACGTCAAAATTAATGTTTCAAAGTAATATCAACTATATAAATAATTTTAGAAGATTCCTATAAAATTAAGAAAATTAGGGAGGCACTGATATACTTGTTGCAAAATTAAATCCAAAACATAAATGTAAAGTTTGACAATTTAAAATGTTTGGATCCCCAAGAATATATGTATTTTTTGTCCAAGAGTGTAATCATGGTGGATTGATTGAGAGTATGACAATTGTGATGTTGGTAGAATTTATAAATGGTGCATTCTTTCATAGAGATTGAACTTTGACTTTGGATTGTTCATAATTTAAATAATAAAACAACGTAGAATTTTTGAATTACCTTTCTTGTTAACATAAACAATAGAAATCAATATTAGAAATTTTAAATTACAATTTTGAATATATTTTACCTAAAAAAGTTATAATCCAAATATCACAGACGAAATAGAGATGTCTAAATAAATTTCATTAATGAATGAATTCGAGAATAAATCGATAGTATGGACACGTTTAGGAAAAGAATGGTGGAGAAAAGAAAGAGGAAAAGTTAGAATGAAGTCTAACCATGGGGGAAAAAAGATAAAATAAAAGAGAAAGAAAGGTATATAAATCTAATAAAGAAACATAAATGCCTTAGACATAAAAATCTAAGCAAACAAGAATCAATGACTTGTCTACTTGTTTGCTTCTTATGTTTTTTCTTTGTTTCACTTTCTTTTGTGTTGGAGAAGGTATTTTTGGCACAATGACATAATGATTGTAGAACTAGAAGTTATGAATGAACTCCACATGGAATTAGCTTAACAAGATTGAAATTGAGACTAACTTGGAAGTTTCCATAGGTGTGTTTTGAAGCAAAATTAAAGAGAAAGAAAGGTATATAAATCTATTCAAGTAAGTATAAATGCCTTAGGTATATAAATCTAAACAAGCAAGAATCAATACTTGTGTATGTGTTTGCTTCTTATGCTCTTTCTTTGTTTTACTTTCTTTTTATTTGGGGAAGGTATTTTTGGCATAGTGGCATAATGATCCTATATATAGAAGAAGTAATAGATGAACTTCACATAAACTTAGCTCTAAAAAAAATTGAAATTTAGGCTAATTTGGAAGCTTTCCTAGGTGTGTTTTGAAGCCTAAATTGAATTCTTCTTTATGTAAGTATAGATAGTTGCTTTTGCAAATTTGTTTATATAGATGTGTGTGTGTGTTTTTTTTTTTTTTTTTTAAATAGTATGTTGATTTGCTTGCTTAAAATTTGTCATATAGATGTTAAATGTAGTAAACTTTTAGGCTTATTTAGTTGTTAATTTTTACTTGAATTAACAATATATTTTTGTGAGATATATTATTGAATCACAATCTTATTAAATATCTATCATAGGTTTATCATATGCAAAATTACACAACATTTAGTTGTCAATGCCTTCTACAATTAAATCTAAGTTTTTTTTTTTAGTCACAAGAAATGGGAGGTCAATTATAGTTGAAACTTTTGTGGAAGCATAATGTTTTTCTCGTTTTTTCTTAGCTTTATTATTATTATTATTATTATTATCATTTTACATGGAGAGTGGAGACCTTCAAATTATAACTCATTCAGATATTTGAAACGAGGACCCTAATAAATTATAACTCATTTTATAATGTAAATAATAACTTGTACATAGTGCCTATCAAATATTCAAATTTTCTTCTATTAACAGCCTTAGTTGAAAATTCATAAGCCCACCCACATTCTCCGGCCCAAATTCACCCTGCTAATTCTAAACGACCTGTAAGCTTAAAATAGAGATAGTGTTCTAGATCCTTCCAAACAAGTCCAAACTCATCAGCATCCAGCTCCCAAATGTCTCCTATCTTTCTTAAAATCCCATAATCCCCACCTCTAATCTCACAAGCTGACATTAAAAATTGGATTTCCAAATCAAATTTGAGCAAGCCCAGCCAGCGAGAGCATTAGCGTCTAAGCTTAGTGGAGAAGTGTTGGGTTACACGTGTGAGTGAAGTCCCACATTGAATAAAGATGAGAAGAATGAGCGGTTAATATAACATAACTGAGCACATACCCATTGGGCTTAGGCCTTTTGGGTTAAAGTGTGTCTCTATATGTTATATTAATTACTCAAAGGAAGCTCCCCAAGGTGTTTATCTCCCCAACAACTGGTATCAGAGCCTAGGGTTAGGTTTGAGTGAGAGCAATGGCAGAGGAAGCAGGAAAGGCGTCTGGAGATGGCACAGACTTTGGATTTTGGAGGATGCAAATTGAGGATTACCTTTATGGGAGGAAGCTGCATCTGCCGCTTCTAGGGGAAAAACCTGAGGCTATGAAGGCTGAGGAATGGGCTCTTCTTGACAGACAGGTACTGGGAGTTATTAGGTTAACTCTGTCTAGGTCTATTGCACACAATGTTGTAAAGGAGAAGACCACAGCAGATCTGATGAAGGCTTTGTCTGGTATGTATGAAAAGCCGTCAGCAAACAACAAGGTGCATCTGATGAAGAAACTGTTCAATCTGAAGATGGCAGAGAACGCATCAGTAGCACAACATCTGAATGAATTTAACACTATTACAAATCAATTGTCGTCTGTAGAAATTGATTTTGATGATGAGATTCGTGCTTTGATCGTCTTGGCTTCTTTGCCAAACAGTTGGGAGGCAATGAGGATGGCAGTAAGCAATTCTACAGGAAAGGAAAAACTCAAGTACAATGATATACGAGATTTAATTCTGGCTGAGGAGATTCGCAGAAGAGATGCAGGTGAAACCTCAGGATCTGGTTCTGCCCTAAACCTTGAAACAAGAGGCAGAGGTAATAACAGAAATTCAAATCGAGGCAGATCAAAATCCAGAAATACTAATCAGAACAGAAGTTAATCTAGATCAGGCCAACAAGTACAATGCTGGAATTGTGGGAAAACAGGTCACTTTAGGAACCAATGCAAAAGCCCTAAGAAGAAGAATGAAGATGATTCTGCTAATGCTGTAATAGAAGAGGTACAGGATGCATTACTTCTTGCAGTAGACAGTCCACTTGATGATTGGGTTTTGGATTCAGGAGCCTCGTTTCATACCACTCAACATCGAGAAATCATACAAAACTATGCTGCAGGTGATTTTGGTAAGGTGTATTTGGCTGATGGTTTAGCCCTGGATGTTGTGGGTATGGGAGACGTCTGGATATTGTTACCCAATGGGTCTGTTTGGTTACTGGAGAAGGTTCGACATATTCCTGACCTGAGGAGGAATCTGATTTTTGTTGGACAACTTGATGATGAAGGGCATGCAATACTATTTGTTGATGGTACTTGGAAGGTTACAAAGGGAGCTAGAGTATTGGCTCGTGGAAAGAAGACTGACACTCTCTATATGACTTCAAGTCCAAGAGACACAATTGCAGTTGCTGATGCAAGTACTGATACAAGCCTATGGCACCACAGGCTTGGTCACATGAGTGAGAAAGGGATGAAGATGCTGCTGTCAAAAGGAAAACTACCAGAATTGAAGTCCATTGATTTTGACATGTGTGAAAGCTGCATCTTAGGAAAGCAGAAAAAGGTGAGTTTTTTGAAAACTGGCAGGACACACTGATTTGTGGGGGCCTTCTCCGGTTGCATCCCTTGGAGGTTCCAGGTACTACATCACTTTCATTGATGATTCAAGCAGAAAGGTATGGGTTTATTTTCTGAAAAATAAATCTGATGTATTTGAAACTTTTAAGAAGTGGAAGGCCATGGTTGAGATAGAAACAGGTTTAAAACTAAAATGTTTGAGGTCTGATAATGGAGGAGAGTACATAGATGGAGGGTTCAGTGAGTATTGTGCTGCACAGGGAATTAGGATGGAAAAGACCATTCCTGGGACACCACAGCAGAATGGTGTGGCTGAGCGCATGAACAGAACTCTTAATGAGCGTGCTAGGAGTATGAGGTTGCATGCTGGACTACCAAAAACTTTCTGGGCTGATGCTATTAGCACTGCAGCTTACCTGATAAACCGAGGGCCATCAGTTCCCATGGAGTTCAAACTTCCTGAGGAGGTTTGGAGCGGTAAAGAGGTAAAATTTTCCCATTTAAAAGTTTTTGGTTGTGTCTCTTATGTTCATATTGATTCTGATGCTCGTAGTAAACTTGATGCTAAGTCTAAAATATGTTTTTTCATTGGCTATGGTGATGAGAAATTTGGCTATAGGTTTTGGGATGAACAAAACAGGAAAATCATCAGAAGTAGAAATGTGATATTTAATGAACAGGTTATGTACAAGGACAGGTCAACTGTAGTCTCAGATATTGCAGAGATAGATCAAAAGAAATCTGAGTTTGTCAACTTAGATGGATTGACTGAAAGTACTGTCCAGAAAAGGGGTGAAGAAAATAAGGAGAATGTAGATTCACAGGTAGATCAGAGTACACCTGTAGCTGAAGTCCGCAGATCTTCCAGAAACATTAGACCTCCACAGCGTTATTCACCCGCTTTAAATTATCTACTATTGACTGATGGTGGTGAGCCAGAGTGTTATGATGAAGCCTTGCAAGATGAAAATTCAAGCAAGTGGGAGTTAGCCATGAAGGATGAGATGGATTCCTTGTTGGGGAATCAGACATGGGAACTGACTAAATTGCCAGTAGGAAAGAAGGCTTTGCACAACAAGTGGGTATACAGAATAAAGAATGAGCATGATGGTAGCAAATGTTACAAGGCCAGATTAGTTGTTAAAGGGTTCCAGCAGAAGGAGGGCATTGACTACATAGAGATATTTTCTCCAGTTGTGAAGATGTCAACAATTAGACTAGTACTAAGAATGGTGGTTGTAGAAAATTTACATCTTGAGCAGTTAGATGTGAAGACAGCATTCCTTCATGGTGACTTGGAGGAAGATCTTTACATGATTCAACTAGAAGGGTTCATTGTTCAGGGACAAGAGAATCTAGTCTGCAAATTGAGAAAGAGCTCATATGGCCTAAAACAAGCTCCAAGATAGTGGTAAAAAAATTTGATAGTTTTATGCATAAAATTGGGTTCAAGAGATGTGAAGCTGATCACTGTTGCTATGTTAAGTTCTTTGACAATTCTTATATCATTTTATTGTTGTATGTGGATGATATGCTCATTATAGGGTCTAGCATTGAGGAGATTAATGATCTAAAAAAGCAATTGTCAAAACAGTTTGCAATGAAGGATTTGGGAGCTGCAAAGCAAATCCTTGGTATGAGAATCATTAGAGACAAGGCTAATGGTACATTGAAGCTTTCACAGTTAGAGTATGTGAAGAAAGTTCTCAGCAGGTTCAACATGAATGAATCTAAACCAGTGAGCATACCCTTGGGTAGTCATTTCAAACTGAGCAAAGAACAGTCACCGAAGACAGAAGAAGAAAGGGACCATATGAGCAAGGTGCCCTATGCCTCAGCTATTGGCAGCTTGATGTATGTTATGGTGTGTACAAGGCCAGACATTGCACATGCAGTGGGAGTTGTGAGCAAATTCATGAGTAGGCCTGGAAAGCAGCATTGGGAGGCAGTCAAGTGGTATCAGAGCTCATGGTGGTGTGCGGCGAAGGTGGTGAGGTGTTCATGGTCCCTACTCAGCAGGGATAGAGAAAGCCTTAATGGTCCACACACAAAAAATCCTGGAGAAAAAGAAAAAGCCCAACAAAGGAAAATTGCAAATGGTGCTAAACAATGATGAGGTGCGAGGTTCCCATGGACATGGACGTGCGGAGTTCCCATGGATGTGCGTGCGGGGTTGACACGTGGTTCCCATGAATGGCGTACGAGAGACTCATGGATGACGCATTGATGAAGTGAAAAGCCCATTAGTTAAGGGGGAGTGCAATCTTTCTTGCCAAAAATTCAGCTTTTCATTCAAAGTCGAAGCATATACAAACAAAATACCACTTTATCCGTTACCTTGTTGAAGATAAGTTGGTAACACTTGAGAAGATATGTGGATCTAAGAACCCAGCAGATATGTTGACTAAGGGTGTCACTATTGAGAAGTTGAAGCTGTGTGCAGCTTCAATTGGTCTTCTAGCTTGAGGACAGGAGGATGAGTTGCAGGGATGAGGGATTGCTTTTGGAGGATAGCGGCTGATGTTGATGATTGAACTAGTCTCCAAGTGGGAGATTTGTTGGGCTTTGTGGAGCCTAGTTTATTTTTGGCCTAGCCCATTGTAACCCTATAAGTAGGATATAAAAGGCCGCTTTTATAATTAGGGTTTTCTGACTACTACTGTTGTTGTGTTTTTAGAGAGAGAAAAAAACACTGTAGCCGCACTTTGTATTTTTCCCTGATAATAGTGAAATCCCTGCAACTCCGTGGACGTAGGCAAATTGCCGAACCACGTAAATACTGTCTTGTGCGTGTGATTATTTTTCTTTGGCGTGTGTTTTCTCTATTTTTATTGTTTCTCACAGGTTGGAATTTTGGTTAAATTCCCAACAAGTGGTATCAGAGCCCATGGTGGTGTGCGGCGAAGGTGGTGAGGTGTTCATGGTCCCTACCCAGCAGGGACAGAGAAAGCCTTAATGGTCCACACACAAAAATCCTGGAGAAAAAGAAAAGCCCAACAAAGGAATATTGCAAATGGTGCTAAACAATGATGAGGTGCGAGGTTCCCATGGACATGGACGTGCGGAGTTCCCATGGATGTGCGTGCGGGGTTGACACGTGGTTCCCATGGATGGCGTACGAGAGACTCATGGATGACGCATTGATGAAGTGAAAAGCCCATTAGTTAAGGGGGAGTGAGTAGGACCTGTTCAAAGCTCACAGAGAAGCAGAGACTCACGTGGTGCTAAATAATGGTATGGTGCGAGGTTCCCATGGACATGAACGTGCGGGGTTCCCATGGATGTGCGTGCAGGGTTGACACGTGGTTCCCATGGATGACGTACGAGAGACCCATGGATGACGCACTGATGAAGTGAAAAGTCCATTAGGCAAGGGGGAGCGAGTAGGACTTATTCATGGCCCACAGAGAAGTCTTGAAACCCACAGAGTGGTAGAGACTCACACGTGAGGGGGAGATTGTTGGGTTACACGTGTGAGTGAAGTCCCACATTGAATAAAGATGAGAAGAATGAGTGGTTAATATAACATAATTGAGCACATACCCATTGGGCTTAGGCCTTTTTTAGGGCTTAGGCCTTTTGGGTTAAAGTGTGTCTCTATATGTTATATTAATTACTCAAAGGAAGCTCCCCAAGGTGTTTATCTCCCCAACAAGTGGTATCAGAGCTCATGGTGGTGTGCGGCGAAGGTGGTGAGGTGTTCATGGTCCCTACTCAGCAGGGACAGAGAAAGCCTTAATGGTCCACACACAAAAAATCCTGGAGAAAAAGAAAAAGCCCAACAAAGGAATATTGCAAATGGTGCTAAACAATGATGAGGTGCGAGGTTCCCATGGACATGGACGTGCGGAGTTCCCATGGATGTGCGTGTAGGGTTGACACGTGGTTCCCATGGATGGCGTACGAGAGACCCATGGATGATGCGTCGATGAAGTGAAAAGCCCATTAGTTAAGGGGGAGTGAGTAGGACCTGTTCAAAGCTCACAGAGAAGCAGAGACTCACGTGGTGCTAAATAATGGTATGGTGCGAGGTTCCCATGGACATGAACGTGCGGGGTTCCCATGGATGTGCGTGCAGGGTTGACACGTGGTTCCCATGGATGACGTACGAGAGACCCATGGATGACGCACTGATGAAGTGAAAAGTTCATTAGGTAAAGGGGAGCGAGTATGACTTATTTATGGCCCACAGAGAGGTCTTAAAACCCACAGAGAGGCAGAGACTCACACGTGAGGGGGATATTGTTGGGTATATACATGTGAATGAAGTCCCACATTGAATAAAGATGAGAAGAATGAGTGGTTAATATAACATAATTGAGCATGTACCTATTGGGCTAAGGCCTTTTGGGTTAAAGTGTGTCTCTATATGTCATGTTAATTACTCAAGGAAGCTCCCAAAGGTGTTTATCTCCCCAACAAGAAGTGCCAGATTGTCTATTTGGTATTGGTCTTTACTCTTTATACAAAACTTTACTAATTGTTCCATGTGACTTGATGATAATTAGTCAGAAAACAAATGCTACCAGCCTTCAATCAAACATCTCATGTGCATCTCTCTCTTTCTCAGTTTGTTTTGCACTGTCATTATTTTCTAACCAAATTTGATGTTGTCCAGACGATGGAGCTTCAACATTGGCGGCATCGGCGGCATCCGTTGGTCTTTAATGAAGACGAGAGAAGTGGACGTTCTTGTTATGGGTGCAGGGAACCAGTATTTGGTCCTAGCTACAGCTGTAACAGATGCAGAGATTACCTCCATCATAAATCATGTGCAGAACTACCCCTTGGGTTGCACCATCCCTCACACCCAAATCATCCTCTTATTCTCTTCGACCAATATACATATCGTGATAACAACAGAGAAGAATATGATAAATTTAGCAAATGCGACGTCTGCGGAGAAAAGAGTCATGAATACAGTTATTGTTGTTACCGTTGCAACTTCAACATTCACATCAGATGTTCTTCTTTATCACTCACCATCCAAACTGAAGTCCATGACCACCAATTGACCCGCAGCATTTGGAAGCTGATGAAGTTCACTTGCGACTTCTGTGGCAAAGAAGGCAATCTGCCCTATTGTTGTGCCCAATGCGATTTCGGTATACATTCACGTTGTGCTGCTTGCCCACGCATACTGAAAGTTTATCGTCACAACCACCCTCTCCACCTCACCCCTTCTCTTGAAGTCCATCAATCCGACTCTCCAATTTGCCTACTCTGTGTTCGAAAAGTGGATACACTCTGCCTTTACTATTGCTCAAGATGCGATTTGTGTTCGAAAAGTGCTATGCTCCCCTCGAACCGGGAGTACATAAATTTGGAGGAACTTAAAGAGGAGCAGTCCACCGAGTCAAAATCTGAAGATCCAGAGCTCCATCAATCCTTTGACTCAGAAATTTGCAAAGTCATAAAAACCACTGTGGGGGAGGACGGAACTCAAATAGCCACAGAAATCGAGCACTTCAGTCACGAGCATGATTTGAAGCTTACTGATGAGATTCCGAATAACACAAAATGCAACGGGTGCGTACAATCCATTCTCTCTCCATTTTACAGTTGTACCCTGTGTAGCTTCTTTCTTCATAAATCTTGTTCTAAATTACCCAAAAAAAAACGACACCCACTTGATTCACACCCTCTCACCCTCAGTTATCAGCAAGCTTCTTTTTTCTGTAATGCCTGTTGCCAGAGGTGCAACGGCTTAAAATACGACTGTCAAATATGCCGTTATAATTTTAATGTTCAATGTATTTTATTATCAGACACCCTCATTCTTGCCTGTCATGAGCATTGTCTTTACCTCTCCATGACAAACTCTCGACAAAAGTGTAGTAGTTGTAATTCTAAAAGGTATGATGTATTCTGCTGTTCCACTTGTGAATTTGCTTTAGACTTTAAATGTGCTACACTACCACAAACCACATGGTACAACCAACATGAACATCCCTTCAACCTCCGTTATACTCCTGAAGATGGCTCCGGTGAATATTACTGTGATATCTGTGAAGAAGAACGAGATCCCAAGCAATGGTTCTACTACTGTGCAGAGTGCAGCTTTCCCGCTCATTGTGGTTGTATTCTTGGGGAAAATCCAAATGTCAAGTAACACATATAATGGCCACTAGTTGGGAGGTGCTACACAGTAATTTGATTTTCACCCACACACAATGTACTTTCATTGAAGAAATAAAAGACCAATGACAATGTTAAAAGTGATCTATCAATGTGCCTAGTGTAATTTCAACATTCACAATAATTGTTTATAGAAAGACCAATGTGGTTATAATTTTTATTTGTATATTTTTCATTTGGGTTGAGCCTTTAGTTTTTTTTATTGCAACTATGTTACCATTGGATATTACTATTATTATTATTTTTTGCCCATAATGATATTGTTTCCTCTAGTTTCTTGTTGGAATATGAAAGACCGTAGATGCATATTGATAAGAACAGAAAATTCCTGTGACAACCAAGCAGACAACCAAAATGAGACATGTTATTGTCTATGAGTGCTTGAAACATTTTCAGTGAGTAGTACCAGTGTGATAATTCATTTTGAGATATGTTATATGGTCTAGAATTGTTTGGTTGAAAGTGGGTGGCACATAAAAATAAAGCTTATGAGTTTATGCAGCTCATTCATGACAGTTCTGCTCTCAAAAAAGAGGAATCACAAGAACAAGTTTTAATGAAAATGGACCAATGCATTGAGTGAACTTCTAAAGGTATGTTTAGAGATTAGATGTGAACATGGTTGGGCTTACTAGTCAGGAATTTTGTGTTTAATTGGTGTAATAAGAACACAAAAAATGTTAACTAAGTTTGGCCTAAAAGAACAAAATATAGAATGGAAATACAGAGGATTTGTTAAATATAGCTAAGGTTTATTCTTTCAAAACTCTTAAGAATTTTCCATTTCTTAGATCCCATAAGTGGATATCAGCTTAAGGACAGGTTTCCATTTGTAATTTACTTGAGATGCTTGACATTTGTAATTATCGTTAGTAGTTGTTGGTATATCTCCTATGGATATCAGCTTAAGGCAATCTTATTAGATAGAAAGCTTACCTGTGATGTTGCTTGTAACCTTTGTCTCAGAGAAACTGAAATAATGGATCACCTATTTGTGTTCTACGCCTTTTCTAGAGCTATCTGGTTTGGGTCAGATTTATTGATAAAGACAGCAGAGTTTCAGCCTAATTCACTAAAATGGGCACTTTTAAAATGGCTCGTCTAACAGGTTTGACATAGGAACCTTTAACTTTGTTTCCCAAACTCTGCATACCACTCTCTGGGCCATATGGCTTAACAGAAATCAAGTGCTAATGCCTATAATGTTCTCCTAATGTCTAAGGCTTTGGTTTGCTTGTATCAACAAGCTTATGCAGACCATCAGCAGGAACAAGTTAACAGAATAAACTCAGACTTCATAACAAAAGGTAGGCCCATCAAGGATTGACAAATTATTTTAATCCCAGATGGAATTTGAAAGAAAGATACCAAATGGAGTGGCATGCTTTTGTTGCATAGTCTACAGAAGGAAGACGACTCTTTGTTGGATGTTTTAACATACCATGCTTCAACAGGAAGGTGGCCAGCTATAATGCAGCATGAAAAGCAAATTTTCAAAACTCAAATATAGCACTATATTTACAAATAATGACTCTTGATATCAGGTCCGTTACTAGATATTATGATTTCCTATCCTAATCCCTGTAGATTGTATCTTTCGAAGGTCGTACATCTTCTAAATTAATTTTGATATTTTTACTCTTTGTTTGATACTCTCAGTTAGCCACTATATAATGTACTTGTTTAGAGGTATTTGCTTCTTCTTTTGCTTCTTTAGTTCTATTCTTATTGTTAAATTGTTATTTATCATTTCTTGGTATGTAATGAAACTAATTTCAAAATGGAAATGGAGCTCTAGGACATTCTTTTTTTTCTACCTTTCTCTTTATCATCAGTTCAATATGTTTCACTTAGTTTTAGTAATGCATTTACGAATGTGTTTAATTTTCTCAGGACGATCTAGTTAATGCCTTGTAATCTACACCATCTATCTATACTAAGGAAAAAAAGCAGCAAAGGAATCATGGCAACTGAAACCTGATGATTATTTCCCATAAGTTTTACTGTTTTTCCCTCTACCTTTAGTTGGCTATGCAAAATTTATTGAAATTTACTGCCATTAATAATCAAGGCTCATGCTTGTCCAATGCTTGCTAGAAGGTATGCAAACAGCGCAAATGCTTATTGGACTGGCTTTTTCTCTAGTCACCCAGCTAGCCTTGAAGCAATATGTCCGAGTTCTAAGTGGATATTATTTGGTATGACATCAGTGTCGCTCTGCCTTGGTGGTTATGTTGAATAAGAATAGATAGGGAATAACTGTTTCCTCTATTCCTTTACACTAGTCGCTAACCCGTGCGATGCACGGGAAAGCTATTATATTTGAAGATGTAAACAGTTCTTTGCAGTTTCCTCTTTGATTGTACATTAGGATATCAATCTCAAAATTTCCTATCCTTGATATGAAACATTAAATTACGAAAAAAAAAAAAAAAAATCAAACTTTAATTAAAATTAAAATTAAGATTCCAATCCTTAACATCTTCAATTATCTAATAAATGTATGAATCACACATTTACAGAACTACTTAAGCAATATTTCAAATAAATTAAAAAGACAACTTTAAAGTATTCTTTGTTTCTTTTTCCTTTGTTGCTTTGTAGTAGTATTGAATAACTCCTTTTGTTTTCCTTAATTACAGATGTTGGTGTGAGTTGTACATTGCTTTGAACATCAATTTTTCGAAATTTTGTAGAATCACTGCATAGGTAATACCTCCCATCATACCAAATACAACCAAATACAATTGAGGGTTGCTACTAAATTTGTGAATACATAGAGGAGAGTCCTAGTAGTCTAATAATTAATGATTATGAATATGAAAGAAACAATATCAAAGGAATCAAAATTAAGATCATCCAACTAATACATTTTTTTTTTAAAAATTAAATCATAGGAACAAACTACAATTTTTTTACTAAAATATAAAACTTAACTATAAACACGCACAGGAAAAAATAAATAAATAAATCTCGATGAATGAAACAAATAAAGAGAGGAATAAAAAGGAGTTCAAATTAAGATTATCCAAAGCAGTATTGATATATATTCAATATGTTCTACGTATTCACTGAAAAATTTAAACAAACACATAGAGAAAATACATAAAGATAACCAAGACAAAAGTTTTTAAAAACAATGCAGAAAGTTATTCAAAACAGTGCAAATTTAATGAAATAGTGCAGTGCAATGCAGATTTCTATGAAACAGTGCAGTGTAAATTTTGTGAAATAGTGTAGTGCAGATTTTAGTTGTAAAAAAAAGTAGACTTTAGATGTGTAACAGTGCAGATTTCATGTAGAAAAATAGTGTAGAAAAATAACATTTTGAAGAAGAAATCTTTTTAACAAATTGGATCCCTAGACCAAATTTTATTCATGGAGAAATTTAAACAAACAAATAGAGAACAAACACAAAGATAACCAAGACTAAACCTTCAAATTCATTTTGCTCATTTTATAGAACTTGGCATATGAAACAAAAATCCCAAAGCCAAAGCCTATTAGTAAAACCACATACCAAATAAAATGGAGGTTATGATGTGGTTTTGGGGAAGGAGACGGGTAGAGAAAAGAGATGATAGACTAACAGAACACAACGTATTCAAGGCTAGTGATACCCATTGAGAAGCTTCAAACAGGGCAAAAAAAAAAAAAAAAAAAGATCCTTTCAAAAACTTTTCTTTTAAAGGTATAGATAATAGGTATACAATATCAATTGATTTTTTTTATATTCAAATTAAAATTTGATTTGTGGTAAATTATGATAAATTAAGTTTCAAGACCCCAATATTTGTAAACCACTTAAGTCAGAAAGTAAATTGCCAAAGTCATAATCTATTTATTCTAAAGACAACCACACAAAAAGACATTTAATGTTCTTTCAAACATTACCTAACAAAAACATGTGTGAGAGAGAGAAGGGGGGGGGGGGGGGGTAATTATACAGAGACACAGTGAGAAAATTGGTGAATCTATTGAACAAAATTCTGTTTTGATTTGTCTATTAAAGCCAATGAATGTTGAAGGCTGATAGCAAAGGGGTTTTGAAAGGCAATTTTTGATTTATTTAAGTTTTACTTTTCTTTAAGAATACCCTTTTTCCCTTCCCTTTTCCTTCAATTTCTCACCAAACAAAAACAATCATAAGAAAATTGCACAAAAAAAAAAAAAAAAATTAGGACTTACGGTGAACCTGTGGACTTGCTTTGGAACTTTGCAAGTCAAAAATGGTGAAGTCTTGCTTTGAGTTTCTGCAGATAGGACAAAATTTATATGGAGGGAAGTAAAGAGAAAGGGTGAGAGAGAGACAGAGAAGAAAGTACAGATAGAAGAAGTGTTTGTTTTTTTTTTTTTTTGGGGGAAGGAGTTTGACACTTACAAAATTTATAACTATCCATGTAACGTTGTGTCTCTCTCTTCCCCTGCTTGATACTCTCAATAATAACGTAGTGAACACCTGAATTTCAAATTAAAGACATAACTTTTATTGTAGTGAAAAGGTATGGATTAATGGAGAGACTGTTGAAATTCCATGTCTTTTTATGTCTTTTATTGGCTGCACCTGAATTTATTTGATGACTATTGGAATTCTATATAATAGCTACATTTGAAGAGTTTGGGTTAATGGAGAGACACAACGTAGTGAACGCCTGAATTTCAAATTAAAGACACAACTTTTATTGTAGTGAAAAGGTATGGATTAATGGAGAGACTGTTGAAATTCCATGTCTTTTTATGTCTTTTATTGGCTGCACCTGAATTTATTTGATGACTGTTGGAATTCCATATAACAGCTACATTTGAAGAGTCTGGGTTAATGGAGAGACACATGATGGTGGAATTAAATTAATAAGAAGTGGGATTTATGGTGGAGATAGTGGTGAGAATTAAATTAATAAGAAGTGGATTTTATGGTGGAGATAAGGGTGGGATTTATTTTATATTTATTTGTATTTTAAAATTTAAAAAACTAATTTTAAATTGTTGAACAATTACAAAAAATATGGTGGAAATGATATGTCTGCTGACGTGGCTCAATGTGAGCGTAGCAACATTGAATGCTACGCTTCAGCTTTTAGTAATATATAAATTTGATTTGCTGGATGCAAACAACCTACCATCTCATGCTGCCATCCTGGAAAGTGCTGGTTATATATTCTTGCTATTTGATCACAAAAGTTGTCCACTTTATATTCCAAAAATTCTGCAAGTGTGTTCCATGCAGAGAGAGGATGATTTTTCTGATCATCAATAGGGTGGAGTATTGTCATCATTTATTTGGGTTATAAACATAAATGAAGCAAATTTTCTTTAGTAAAAAAATGCAGCAGGACAACTTAATATTTGGCTGGAAAGAGATCTGATGGTCCCGACTCTGTCAGCCTGGAAGATGCTTTAGGGATTGCACAGCATACAACCAATGACTATGCAAAGCACGTGGCTTTTGGAGCCCCTGAGGTAGGCAGCTAATCCTCATTTCAAATTGACCTTCTGAGTCATATTTTATAGTCTTTGCACCATTGTTATCATATGATACAACTCTTTAAGCTGTCCTTTAAAATGTAACAACTTTTCATAGACACAAGCTGTTGTAAATGCTGCCCTGTCATGCTTCACTAGTAAAAACTCAAGAAATCAATATACGCTGCCTGCTAGTTATATTTTTGGTATTTTTGAAAGCTCAAGATCTAAGATTTGAAAAGCTTGATGTTTTTGGTATGAAGCATGACGGAAGACATATGGAAAGGAATAACAATACCTCCATGGCAGGTCTCTCTAGTAATAGAAGAACTATCTTTTTGTGTTATAGCAGTTTCAGGAACCATGCTATCTGAAACAAAAGCACTTGCAAAGTTAGCTTCATATGGTTCTATGAACCTATTATGGTCTTGTGCAAACAATGGGGCAAGTAAATGCTTCTTTTATTTTATTTTTTGGGTTCTTGCTATTCTTCACTGCTTAGTACCAAAAGAAAAGCAAAAAAAGGTGAGAAATATATAAAAATAATAATTAGGTGGGAAGTAGGCAACCCAATTTATAGAATTTTAATCATTCCGTGTATTGCACGGGCATAAATCCAAATCCGAATCTAAATGTCAAAGGAAGCAATTGGGGCAGACCAACAAGACCACCTCTCCTCATTTAAAATCTAAACAGCTTACTATCTAATCTTTCACATCCCTCTGTAACTGTTTGACACAGCCCTCGGAAATCTTCTCACTGCCAAGGCCTACCTTCACCTTCAGCCTCTCTGTCTCTCGCTGGGGACCCAATTTCTGTTTTCTGTTTCTGTTGCCGATCTTCATCAGCACGTATCATGTTATTCTTGTTGTTTTTATAATACATCTTCTAGCTCACGCATAATAAATCCAATGTATTAGATTAAGGTTTATCACACTTATAATATCTGATTCTTAGAGGTAAAGTGGAAAAAGGTCTCACCTTTATTTACGCTAGAGGATTTATTCTCTTTTTTTTTTTAAATTTCAGATTATTTCATTTTTTATTTGAATTTGTGCTCAAGTTTGGTTTTTGACTGTATGCCTGTTTTTGCATACTGTAATAATTTGAAGCTAAATTGAAAAGAAAATTCCAACACCATGGAAGGGATCACAAGTAAGAGAAGGAAAATAGGGCAGCTTGATTCAAAATTTCCTCTACTCAAGGTGGCACTTTCACACTTTGTTTCTATGCATTTAATCTAATACTATTGCTACTCCAAAATACTATCTTGAAGGTTGCACAATTTATTATTATTATTTTTATGTGCTTGTTGCTAACATGTGTCAAATTGTCTTTTCTTTGAAATTTTTTTGTGTCACGAGACTCAAAATTACCTGGAGGATTGAATAGGTATTGGTAAATTGCCATATGACATACTTGTTTCCATTTTTTCTCTCTTACCTATGGAAGAAGCAATAAGAACTAGTGTCCTCACCCACAGATGGCATTACTTGTGGACTTTCACAACTCGTTTAGAGTTTGATGATGTGAGCATAGTGAATCTTTTAAATGCTCAACCTCCAATTCCCACTCTCTTTGATTTGTCTCAATTTGTACCTACATACCCACATTTCTTGTTCAAAGGAGGAGATTTGTTGATTGGGTGAATCAAGTACTGAATTTACATTAGGGTACACATTTAGATGAATTCAGCCTTCACTTTGCTGTGTATGATGATCACTTTAAAAGTGATATTGATAGTTGGATCAGCTTTGCATTTCTCAAGGGAGTTAAAAGGCTTCATTTGATTTTCATTTGTAATTGGGCTTTGAATAAAAGGTCATACACTCTTATGCCTTCCTTGCTTCATAATTACAGACTTGATTCGTAAACTGAACTTTGTCTGTGCTCTGTTGAGGTGACTGGAGAAGCTCTCGAATACATTTATCTACTTGCCCACTTCTTGAAGTATTATATGTATCAATGTCACATGTGATGAATTTCAAAATTTCCTGCCCATCACTCAAGCTAAAGCACTTAGAGACATACTCTTGTGTCTTGGAAAATCTTGTGTCATTTAAATATATGGGAGCAATGATAAACCTTTCATTTAACTACACACCCCAACTCATTAAGGCATCTTTTGCTGGGCCTCATGCTTGCTATATCATCGAGAGTCTTTTCTAGCCTCCAAGCTATCTCTTTCAACTTCAAACACCTGTATTGGACATAGGTACTGAGGTCAGTACATAAATCCAAATTTTTGCTACCCCCACCCACTCTCTTTATTTTTTGAAAGAAAGAACATAGAAACAAAAGTAGAAGGCTTATCAATTTTTGTCGTGATTTAAAATTTTTTAGAAGTTTACATGGTTTTCCAAATTGCCCAAGTTAAGGAATCTCAAGCAATTGGAATTACTGTGTGCTCTGCCTCCTTCTTTGCACATTCCTTCTATGTGCAGCTCCTTCATTAAATAGATTTATAATTAAGGTGAATATTCTTACTTCAAAGCTATAGTTGTGGATTGTAGGATATTGTTTTTTTTTGGGTGAATTTCACTTTACCACCATAAATTATTACTGATTTTGCAATATTACCCTAAAATATTCATGTGTGTGATTCACACCCCATTTTAAGAAACTGTAGCAATGTACCTCTAAATGTGAAAAATGCATAAATTGCCCTTAACACAAATAATGAGATGTCAACTAAAAGTAAGAAATTGTTTAGGGGGTTTGGCCCAGATAAGGTTTGTTGGAAACCTGCAAGGAACAGAGGTTTTGAGGTTAGAGGTTATTATAGCTCCTTCTACCCTCCTACTCTTGTTTCCTTTCCATGGAGAATGATATGGCAATCGAAGGTTCCTCTAGGGGTGGCTTTCTTTTCTTGGTCTGCTTCCTTAGGTAAGATATTAACAACAGACAACCTTCGTAAAAGACAAGTGATGATGCTTGATTGGTGCTATATGTGTAAGAGGTGTGGGGAGTCGGTGGATCATCTTCTACTTCATTGCTCCATAGCTTGGGAGTTGTGGTCGTTGGTCTTCTGCTTGTTTGTTATTCAATGGGTTATGCCTCATACTGTTATTGAGTTGTTTAAGGCTTGGCAAGGAAAGTTTGCGCAACATTGTCATATTGATGTTTGGAGACTAGTGCCTCATTGCTTGATTTGGTGCATTTGGCGTGAAAGGAATGCTAGAAGTTTTGAGGGTTGTGAACGCTCTTTTCTGGAGATTAAGTCTTTCTTTCTTACACACTCTCTTTGAATGGAGTGTGGTTTTTTCTCATTTTTCTTGTTCTTCCTTTTCTTTGTTTCTCGATCGTTTTTCTTTTGTTTCTTGACTTGTGCCCCCATAATACATCCCCAATGTACTCGGTTTGGCAATCTTTCTTTTATTAATAATATTCTTACGTTATTTATCAAAAAAAAAAAAAAAATTATTTTCTTAGTTTTCTAATTAAATCTATTGTATTTTTTCTTATTTTTTTAACATAAATGTCTAAACTGCCATGTCACCAAATGTATTAGGCATAGCTTATGTATATTTTTTCCCTGATTTATGGTTTGAAATTGGGTGTCAAATGAAAAATTGATTATCTGGGGGAGATTGCAAAAAGGGGTGTTAGTTTTGGAAGGTAAAATGTATGTTTCCTTCATTACTATGCTTTTTACATATTTGTTTTATGCTTTTTATAAAGCTTTCCATTCCCACCAGTTATTTGGAGGTTGGAAGTTGGTCAAGTGTACTATTCTTTTTTACAGTTTGAGGTTTTTTTTTAATCTAATATCTTCATTTACATTGTGAATGTCACTAAACAACACAGCTATTTTAACTTCTAACATTATGTTTTTTTTTTTTTTTTTGGGACCTGATGTCCTCATATTAAACATAGCATGGATTGATTAGCTTTATTTATCATAAAGTTTGTGTTACTTATTAATGTTTTATCTTCATTATAGTTCAATGTTTTTTCCTTTATCTTATTATTGGATGTACTAAAGGAAAACTTCTTTTGATTAGTAATGAGGTAATTACTGAAGCAAACAAGTACACTGTGAGGCTCCATCATATGGTTACATTTTAAACTTGAGAAGAGTGACAAAAATAAGAAGTAATGAGCATTGGGTACTACTTGCTCACTCCCAAGTGTAGGAGATCGTAGCAATATAATTCTCGGAGTACCGAGGTCGAACCACAAGGAGCAGAGTAAATTCAAAGACAATATAATTAAATAAAAATTTGGGAGAAGAAGAAAAATACTTTTCCTTGGTGATTGTTAACAAGAATAATAATAAAAACTGATTAAATCAATAATGTAAATACTAGGGCATCGGGGTGTTTCTCTATATCGATATGAAATTCTTTGTGATCTAAGAAATTATATATTTCATAATTGATTGTTCTTATACAATTAAAAACTTATGATTCGGTTAAACTGAGACAATTCAAGAACGCATGATAACCTCGATTAATAATGCGGTTAGAAAAGTTTTCAGAAAAACCCATTCACTTTAAAACCTTATTTTTATTTGAAACTATTAGAAATTCCTCTAAACAATAAGAAAAACATGATTGAACTTATTGAAAACATGGAAGAACTAATACATCAAAAGAAATCTAATTGAACAATCAAATATGTCATTGATAAAATCTTAGAAAGAATCACATTGAATATTCATACCGTATAGAAGAAACATAACCCCTAGTCCTAGCAAAGAGTTTAGGCTGCCATTAGAGAAAGGAAAATACAAGTTTTTCTCTGCCCAAAATTCGTTCTCACAGCCTCCCTTCCAAACCCTAATGTCTAAGTGTCCAAAGAAAATAAAACTTTTCACTATTTAAATTTCCGTCTAGGTTTACAGCAGTAACTTGTGAGTTAATTTCGGCCTTCCAAAGTTGAGAATTTGGAAAAACTCAAAACTGGAAAGTTGTAGATATTTAAGTCACGGTTCCAATCCATCAGGTCTTGTGTCAATTGGATTTTTGAGGAGAGAGATACACCCAAAATACTGATCAGTGCTCAAATCAGATTTTTCCTTTTCAGATTCTGCCTCTTTGATAGGGGTGTGCAAAAAACCGAAGAATCGAGAAAACCGATTCAAACCGACCGAACCGATGCAAAAATTTCGGTTCGGTTTCGGTTCGGTTCGGTTTCGGTTTTATTAGATAAAAAACCGAAAAGTTCGGTTCGGTTTTCGGTTGTAAATTTTAATAAACCGAACCGACCGAACCGAACCGAAATATATTATTATATTATAATTTATATTAAATATAATAATATATAATATTTTATAAATATTATCCTACCGTTCAACCAAACTATATATATATATATATATATATATATATATATATATACATTTGACTGATGTGATTGACCCACCCTGGCAGTGGCTGGCACCCTCTGAGATTCACTTTAGATTCTCAAAAAAATAGAGATACACACACTTAGGGGCATTGGGCGGCATGGGCCTTTCACCTTTGGCAGCTTTGCGTGTGGCAGTGGCTTCCATCAGTTCATATTAAAAAAATTCAGAGTCTCAGACTATTCAGTGATTCACGTTCACGTTCAATTTTCAATGTTTCAAAATTTTCAAAATTTAAACAAATGATCCGGCCAATCTCAGTAATTTATCTTTTTAATCATAATATTTTAAAACTCATTAGATTAATAATCTATAATTAAATTAAGTAAATGTTTAATTAAGCTAATTAAACTAAAACTAATTAAAGTATAAAATCAAAAGTTGGAAACCCTACCTGCATACCCCACATTTTTCAGTTTTTACTCTCACGCTTTTCACTCTCTCTCTCTCGTTCACACTTCAGTTCAGACAGCCTCCATAGTCCACTCCACAGTCCCTACCTCTCACGCCGAATCACCCACTACCGCCGCCTCCACACGCCACCCTCCTCACGCCGTCTTGATCATCGGCTTCTCATTTCACGGTGAGTCTCTGTTTTGAAAATCTTGATACCCTTTGACCCTCTCTCTGTTTTGTGTTTAAGTTTTGAAAATAGTGAATCTCTGTTTTGTAGAAATAAAATAACATAAGATCAAGATGTTTATTTTTTTCAAGTTTTAATGTTTTATAGAATCTCTAACCCTCTCTCTGTTTTGTAGAATCTCTGTTTTGGGAATATTAACTCACTGCGGCTCGTCTCCAAACTCGCAGAAGCTGAGGTATCAGAAATCTGTTTCCTTTTCCTTGTGTTTAACTGGCTAGATGATTTAGTTGGTTTTGCTCTGTTCTGGGTTTTGCTTTGTTTCCTTCGTCTCTGTTCTGGGTTTTGCTTTGTTTCTCCTTTGCTAGTCTCTGTGTAAGCCATAACATATTAAAAAAAAAAATGAAACGTTTTTTCTTCAACAAAGCCAATAATTTACTTCATAATTGTGGTATTAAATGAAAAGCTACTTTTCCTCAGCAAAGACAAAAGAGATAACGTTGAAATTAATTCAAATAAAAGCCAAACTTACCTTCTTCAACAGACGTGGTTTAAGTTTTTTTTTTTTTTTTTTTTTTGCTTTTGTTCTTTCATTAACAACAGAAGGGTATATCTTAGGGAAGTGATTATTCTTTCAAGGTTCAGAGACTTGAAAAGCAAGAGAAAACCCATAATAGGAGAGTGAAAAATATAACTTAAGATTCACTTCTTTTTTTCAATAATTATAACTTAAGATTAACGTCAGTGACTATGCAATGATTATTCCAATAAAAATACAGATTAGCTGATTGCCTATAAAGTTAGCTGTTTTTATTTATTTATTTATTGTTGATATATTTTTGTTTATTGTTGTTGACATGCTGTGAATCTGTGACTGTGATGTTGAGTTGTTATTTTCTTATTGATGTTACAGATTTGAAAATCAATAACCCCATGTGCTTAACTGTGATGTTGGTGCTTAACTGAATGTCTTGGATTCTTGGCATATTTATCGTTTTATTGTACAAGTGACTTTTATGTTTTTTTTCATTTTTTTTGTTTTTAGAACTCGTGAGTGATGCTGCATTAACATTGGAATTAGGCATGTCCACACCAACACCTATTGATGTTGATGGTTGAAGATTGCTTTGTGCTCTTTGGACGGGTGGTATATTGGTATTGATGATGTACACTTTTTGATATGTATAGTTGTACACTTTTTGTTATTAAACACTAGGAGACAGTGGCCTGCATATAGATATGGGCTTTTATTTTGAGCTTTGACAGTGGCCTATACATAATACATAGATAATATATGATATTAGACAATAGGCAATGACATATGACCAATTTATTTTGAATCTTTGGCCAAATATTAAATATGGAAAGTGTATATGTTGACATTGACATATAGCCAATTTATTTTGAGTCTTTGGCTATAATGTTATTATGTAAGTATTGACACATGAACAATATGTGGACTTTGGCATATTACTAATGAAGTAATGAAATATGCACTAGTTATTTTATTTTGACTTGTACAATTTATTTTTTAATCTTGTTTGTATTTGATGGGTGCTTGTAACAAGTTATAGCTTAGTTTGAGGCTTTAAGCACTAGAGCAATTTTTGGCTCTAGATTATTTCTGGATTTATGAATCTGTGTTGACAGGTTGTACTTGAGCAAATGTGTTGTGGACAAGTTATATCATGTTAACAGATTATTTTTGGATTTATGAATATGTGATGTGTATTTTAATGAGCATAATAGAAGCTCTAAAGCAGGTTATGAATTTATGATAGGTTGTGATATATGAATCTGCTGTAACAGGTGATTATTGTTGAAGAATCTGCTATAATGTGTATTTCTGGATTTATGTTGAGAAAAGCAAGTTATGAAAAATGTAAAATGTACAGCATGCTGTGATTTTTTTTTTTTTGTTTGTAAAATGCTTTATGGATATGTAAAGAGGCCCAAGAATGGCTAAAATAGGGGAGGCCTAAATCTGGGCCAAAATGGCCAAAACAGAAAGTAAAAAAAGGCCTAAAGAAGGCCATTGCCAAAATAGAGAAGGCCTAAATCTGGGCCACAGCTGGTTTCTAACAAAAGCCCAAAACAGGTTTTATAAAAAGACTTAATTAGAGCATAAAAGGGCCGGATTGAATACTGCATTAAAAAAAAAAAAAGCCCAAACAGAGAATTTTTGGAAAAAAAAAACCAAAGGCCCAATTGGCCCAAACTTTAGGCCCAAAAACCGAAACCGACCGAAAAACCGACCGAAACTGAAATAAACCGAAACCGACGGTTTTTCAACTATTTCGGTCGGTTTCGGTTGAGATTTTTAAAAACCGAAAATTTTGGTTTTGGTTGATCGGATAAAAAAAAACCGACCGAACCGAACCGATTACAGCCCTACTCTTTGATTTCTTTCCTTATTTGAAGCTTCCAATCATGGTAGATAATCCAAGCACTCCAGCTGCACCTCCTTAGACATTTAAGCATGGTCCTTTAGCTCTACTTTAATTCTAGTTTGGCCTCCATTCTCTCACAAATTCCTATAAACTTATCTTTCTCACATGATTTCCTAAAAGTAGAAAATTACACACAATGAATAGCATCTTATTCAAGAAATTATGTAAAGATAAATAATAGGGACTAATGCAAATCATGGTTTAATTATACAAATTAAGCATAGTAATAAGGAGATAACGCCCACATAAATATATAACAAGTACACATTTTAAGGCATTATCAGGTACTGTTTAGTACAGTCATCAAATAATACAAGGATTGTAAAAACAAATATTTGATACTGTTCAAGGCGTGCTCAATATTATTGAATGTCATATTCCAATCTTAGAGAGCCACTAAACTTCCCCTTTAAGCTAGAAGCAGCTAAATATTGTTTTTGGCATTATGCACTGAACCCCTAACTAAAAAGAAAGAAAAGCAGAGCTTACAAGTCAAACGCTGCTGCAAAATAACGTAATAAATAGTTCTCTTTTCTAGACATACATGTACATCACAAGTCTATAAGTGACTTCTCTCCTATCACTAACATTATCATTATTTGAATTTTCCATGTGGTTTACTGATGGAAAATTCAGTTCAAATGGAATGTATCACCTTGAGTAATGTAAGATTAACGTTCGAAGCATACGATGGTTTAGAACTATGAAACTAGTTTTAAAATCCCTAATTATTGAATAACTTGTGCCTCTCTGACCCACGAGCCAACCTGAACATTTTGGATCATTATTTTCAATCCAAACTGACCTGATAATTCTCTGAAACGTGATCACAACTTATTGGGTTGGGTTGCAGTGAAGGATTGTTGAGGTCCTTTGGTTTTGCATATATTTCTTGCACCAAAGAATCCACAAGCAAGCAACTATTCTGCAGATCTGCATTGAGGGGCATCAAACCCTGCTGAGTGTATCTTGTTTTGTCTTCCAATACCTGGGGTAGACATTTTCCTTACACCTGGATAGGTTTTTACCAGAATTATATTGCTACTATTCTATGTATTAGGGGTATTTTTATAATTTTTATTGAGTCTAGATTTTAGGAGATCCTATTTATCTTATATTTCTTTTCTTTGGGTTTAAGTTAGTCTTGAACGGTTGGGAACAAAGGAACGGAGAAGCTGGGATGTTCGCTTCATTCGGAGACCAAATGATTGGGAGATGGGTGGTATGAATGAATTTCTTTGTATTTTGGGTTCTAATTTACCTCATATTGAGAATAGAGATCATATGCGATGGAAGTTGAAGAAAAATGGGGATTTTGATATCCAATCATTTTATAATAAGTTAAGAAGTCCCTTGCGTGTTTCTTTCTTTGTATCGATTGTTGCATGGGATAAGATCCTTACAAGTGACAATTTGAGGGGTAGAGGGATAGATTTTGTTGACTGGTGCATTATGTGTCGTTGTAACGGGGAGATGGTGGATCATTTTCTACTTCATTGTGGTAAGGCCTACCGGTTGTGGAGGTTGGTTTTTAGATCGTTTGGGATTTTATGGGTCTTGCCAAGATCAGTTGCGGATTCTCTCTTTGGTTGGTGGAATTGGCCTGGAAAGCATTCATCTAGCATTTGGAATTTAGCTCTGTTGTGCTTAATGTGGTGTCTTTGGAGGGAATGTAATTGGAGGACGTTTTAGGACATGGAAAGTTCTGATGACCAACTATTGGCTTCTTTCGGTGGCTCCCTTTTTGACTGGTCTAGGGCTTGGGGACTCACTGCTAGTAATTTTCTCCCTATGTTCCTTAGCTCTCTCTTTTGTAATTAGTATATTTTCTTTCTTTTTTTCTCTTCTCTCTTTGTAATTTTTCTCTACTTTATGTTTTTCTGCATAAGGTAGTGTTCTTGAATATACATTTTTATTACTTATCAAAAAAAAAAAAAAAAAATCTTATAACTAGGTTTTTTGTTTTTAGTCAAACTAGGAGTCTTAATTCTACTTGTGCAAGAAGAGTCCTACATATTTGTACAGATTGTAGAGTATATGGATTGATTACTAAAAATACTGAGCGTGTTTAGGACTGAGACATGGTCTATAAAAAAAAGGATGGAGATATGTTGGCATTATTTTTCTTTTTTTCCTCTACTTCTCGAGGTACTTTTCACAGATAGTGTTAATAGAACTCAATAAATTTCTGTCCCTTCACCCTTACAAGCCAAAGTCATATCATTCCTCATCTTTGGAAAGACTTGGAAACCCTTAAATTTACATACTTTTTCTATCAAATAGGCATAAAAAACTTACCAAACTAAAGCCAATTTTGTGTCATAAAACTTTCTTTAACAAATGTAAACCCTATATTCACAAATCATTATAAACCTGAACCTGCCACAAGCATATGTAGACAAATTCTCCAATTTCTCGTGTCACTGTTAAAGAAGTTAATTAGATTACTTGAATCTAGATTTCCTAAATTCTGGATTGTGTTTTGTAGAATGTAGAAGAGAGTGGAAACATGGTATGCCACTTGCACTTGCACAGAATGTGGTTTAATGGGTCTAGACCTTTTTGCAGCTCCTATAAATTGTTAATTAGAAGGTAAAATCCCTTCAGGACTCAGTTGATCACTCTCAATAGAATGATCTGAAATCTAGAACTGGTACAATTTTCTCCGGCCTTCTGATTGAAAATATATTTTAATGATGAACAACTATGGGAAGTTTTTTTGAGTTTGGATGTGTCTCTTGCAGTATTTCCATGTGATATGTTAGTAGTTAACCCTCGTCTGATTATTCTCTCTGATAACCAATATTATTTTTATATTTTCCCAATTTATTATCTTTTCTACTATACAAGATTTGCATCTTAGACCTAATTTAACTCCACTGGACCCCTTTACCATCTCATCTAAAGCATAGGGTTATTGATGCTGTCATTTGATTGTAATATGTACTATAGTTTTACCATGAAGACAGCTAATCATGTCATGTAAATTTCAAGAAAGCAATGTTTGTCCTTGTCCCATTCTTTCATGTGGGACCAGCTCTGGTAATGACCATTTCATTCACTTGGTACAACTTATATTGGTTTAGGTAGGGAACCTGAATTTACTGCATTATTTTACACATCTGATTGGGACACTTAAATCATTGTCATGTTAATCATGTGATTTTCAGTCTGATTTATGAATCTTTGACTGGGATTTTTTGATGAGACTGGTTGAACAGTGATTCTCATGCCTCTTACTCTGAAACTTATGCATCAAGAAGCAGTGAGGATGATCCCATCCTAGTCTCTCTGGCTTTAGTATTCTTCCATATGTAAATCCCATTAGTTGCAGTAAATCTGGCCTTTTCTTTGTCCGGCTAGTCTGTCTGCTTCTGAAATTGTGCTGTTACATCACTTTGTTAGCATTTTAATTATTCATTCTCGGCACTCAGCTAATTTTTCTCTCTTTTTTCCATTATTTCAGCCAACTGAACGCATCACCATCTTATCAACGTACTATTATGGTGAGAATTAAGCAGCCTGTCAATTTGATCTTGTTTGTGCATTTTCTGGTAACTAGCCTTTTTATTTCTATTGATATAGATTGAAACAGAATGCATTAGTAACTTCCCTATATAGATGTAACCTACATACCCTTGACATCAAGAGAAAAACTTCTCTAGATTTTCCTGATGGGGTTTACAAGCAGGATTGGGTTTTCTAGGAAAGCTTGTTATGAAATTTTATATAAATATTATCACTGGATTCAATACAATGTAAATTAGTGGGCAGATCACCCATGCTCTTGCTGGATTTGTTTATTCTGTGCTTTAGATGCCCCTCTTTGAATCTTGACCACACCTTGTTTTGTTGGGCTGCATTCAATGGGTTATTGAGGTCTTTTCCTTAAAGGAAAAAAGGACCTTTCTTTTCTTTTTTTGGCTTTTGTTTTATTTATCTCTCAACGTCTCTTCTTTTGCTTTGGGAGAACACTGAAGCAACTATATCTTATTTATTTTCAATGTGAGCTTATCAAAAAAGAAAAAGAAAAAGGAACTCCACTTTTTTTTTTATATTAAAAAAAAAGAGGGATTTTGATAGCTTTTGCACTTGGTTGAACCCCCTAATGGAATTTTTTTAGATTTATTCATAAATTTTCTGAAGTTTCCGTGTCTAAAACTTTGTGTCCATGATATCTCAACCGGTACTTTATTTTTTCATTATTATGATATGGAGGGGTGAGGTTTTGGGTTCAAAACTCATAGGGTGCATGTAACTTACCAATTAAAAATCAAATAAACATGACTCACATGTCAATTTCAACCTATCATTGCATCAAAGTCAGTAAAGCTATATATTTTTATATTAAAATGACATGTTTTATTCTTGTAAAAGTAGCAATGAATTTGTTTTAATTCTTTTAATGAGTAATAATTAATTTCAGTAGAAGAAGCGCATAAGGGTTGCAACCCTTGTACGCAAGGCATATACAAGAGGAGTACCCTGAAAAAGAAAATCTAAAAGTCAAAAAGATCTAAAATCGGCAAGAAATATGTTCTTTTTAAAAAAAAAAAAAAAGTAAAATTGGCAAGAAATATGTATATGAAAAGTGAACCATGGTTGTCATCCACTGATATAGTGTACCCAGAAATAAAGGTTTCAACTTATCTATAGATATCTCTCTCCCATGAAAATAAGTCACATCCTTTTCCTACAAATGCATTTCATCAAACTTAGAGGAACTGCCTTCCATACTTCATTGCCATCTTGTTTACTAAATTGTTCCTTCCAACATGCTTGGTAACTCTGCCACTGTCTTTGGGATCATTGTAGTGACCCAAAAGGGGAGTCTTGCATTTCATGGAATCCTACATTGCCTAGGGAAGCACATGGAGATGTACTTATAAGGAATGCCCTCCCTTGTTGTATAAGAGGTCTTTTCCCCCACTGTTGTATGCTTTGGGGGAGAACAAAACCGTAAGGGGTATGAGGCCCCAAAGCGGACAATATCTACACAGATGGAGTAAGGTCGTTACATATGGTCTCAAAACCGGCCCAGTAATCCCATGTGAGCTTAGAGACACTACCCCACAAAGTGGGCCCTAACAAGGACGTTAGAGATTTAAGTGGGGGAGATTGTGATGCCCAATTTGATTGATTGTGTGATGTGTGTGGATGTGTGATGAGTCCCACATCGGGTATTTACTGGGTTGAACTAGGCTTTATTAACAACTACAAGGAGTCTCAATTGTAACTAGTCCTTTTGAGGTATAGCGCAGATGTGGCTAGCGCTTTTCCTTGGGTTGTTATAGATGGTATCAGAGCCATGCCCTAGCCGAAAGTGTGGGCCCCGCATGCGAGGACGCGTGTGCCAGTAAGGGGGGTGGATTGTAGTGACCCAAAAGGGGGGTCTTGCATTTCATGGAATCCCACATTGCCTAGGAAAGCACATGAAGATGTGCTTATAAGGAATGTCCTATCTTGTTGTGTAAGAGGCCTTTTCCCCCATTGCCCTATGCTTTAGGGAAAAACAAAACCGTGAGGGGTATGAGGCCCCAAAGCGGACAATATCTACACAAGTGGGGCGGGGTCGTTACATATGGTATCAGAGCCGACCCGGTAATCTTGTGTGGGATCGAAACCACTACCCCACAAAGTGGACCTTAACGAGGACGTTGAGGATTTAAGTGGGGGAGATTGTGATGCTCCAATTTGATTGATTGTGTGATGTGTGTGGATGTATGATGAATCCCACATTGGGTATTTACTAAATTGAACTAGGCTTTATTAGCAACTACAAGGAGCCTTAATTGTGACTAATCATTTTAAGGTATAGCACAGATGTAGTTAGCGCTTTTTTTTCTTGGGTCGTTACAAAGTGTTTAGCAATTTTTTTTTTTTTTTTTTTTGAGTATAAGTGACAACCAATTAAGTTACAAGCCATGTTAGCTTTTGTGCTTCAAAACATAGGAGCTTTGTTGGGAGTAATATTTGAGAAGACATGATGAATGGTACTTATGCTCGTTTTTACCTCTTTTTTTGTATCTCTTTTCCATTTTCCTTCTTTTTGGAAAGCTTAAATATTAGATTGGGGGAGAGGAAAAAAAAAAGATGAAAGGGAATTACTTTCATTATAATGATACTCTTTCATAAAATTATAAGACCACGATTATTTATGTATTTAGAAATGTTAAAAAAAAAAAGGCAAAAGGAAAAAAGAAAAATGAATTTATAGTCTATAAAAAATCTTACAATATCTTCATATTTTTTTCTAAAAACCAAGTAAATAAGAAACAACATCAAGACAAAGATATTTTGAAGAAGTACTATTCTGTTTTTCTCTTCTTTTATTTTTTAAGGTAGAATCTATTGAATCAAATTTAGAAAATTGAGTATATTTTGTTTGTTTGTTTAAAGAAGTATATTGTATTTTCTTTTGTAAGGGGGGTTTTCATAATTCTAATGCCAAGCAAAGTTTAAAGATTTTCAATGTCCTTTAATTTCTGTAAAAAAAAAAAAAAAAAAGAAAAAGAAAAAGTTGTTGTACTTAGTCGAAACTAGAAACACAAAAGAATCAGTTTAATTGCTTGATGATAATGATGGGTCTCAAAACGCGGTCGCTTTATGTCATTAGTTTATTACCTAACTAGAATCAAAATGACACAGTTTTGCACTATTCTAAATTCTAAATTCTAATTGGATTTACTTCTCAAGAGTTGTAATTCTAGTGCTTTCATATAGAAAGGAGTTGTTTACCAATTTGTAACAATTCTAGTGTTTTTCTGTTCTGTACTTGTGTCAACTGAATTTCCATGTTGAGGTTCTGTTAATAAATTGAATCTTTTTGCTTTTTCACGTCTAATGGGCCTTCTTTTGATTTTTTGTTTTAATCAAATTAAATTGAAAGGGTGATAGATTGTATGGTGTTTCTAGTATCTACAAGACAGAACGGTAATTTGCTACTTCTGTGAAGATGGTTCTGGTGGAATTTGGCATTCTCTGCAATGCATTACCATCTTTCATTAGATGCTCATTGTGTTATTGCACTTTTGATCTATTTCAGTTAAGTAAAAGAGCCCAGTATGTGTTATTGTACTTTTAATACAAACTAGCTTTTAACCTGCACTATGTTCGGGAATCTTTTTATTTACATTTATTAAAAATAATTTTTTTTAATAATATTTAAATACACTTCTACCACATACTAAAGGGACAAATGTTCTTTTAAAGTGTCATGATTGGCTGATCTCTTCCTCAACATGGATTAAAAAGGTAAGTATAAGCTACAAATTCGTCTCGGATTTCAATTGTAACCTAAAAGGCAATAAGATGGCACTAATATTCCTTCACATTTTGGGTTGGGCTTGAGGTTAAGATCACATCTTCTTATCTCTTCCTTCTATAATTGCATAATAATGATGATGATGATGCATCATCACACCAAGAAATTCAAACATGCAACACTGTTCGTGAGATTCAAGTGCTAAGGATCCAAACTTGCAAGTCAAATAGCTTATTACTTCCTAGAATTCTGTTAGTTCTTTGGTTTCTTGAGTTCGAAATAGGAACATATGAATCACTATTTTTTGTGAACACTGAACATTCCTCCAATATTTTCTGACCTGTGGTGGAATATATAGGTTTTTCTTGAATGAGATTAACTGTTTCTCTAGCCTAAATCAAGTTTTGAAGGAGTTTGGTTATCGAGCTATGAGAGCTCTTCAACTTTTGATCACAACTACACTCTGTTAGCATTCAGCCAAAAAAAAAAAAAAAATATATATATATATATATATATAACACTGTTTGCACTTGTTTCATTTGTTCCTGCTACCTTCCAGTCAGCCAAAAAAATTTTCCCTACTTTTTTTTGCCTGTCATGTCCTTTTCGTGAGAAATGAATATAAACCTTTGTAGATTTCATTCAACCCCAACATTTATATACTGCACAAAGTAAATGTATCTTAGAAGCTTTATAAGAAACTAAAAACCAAAAAAAAAAAAAATCATAAATGCACGTAGACCACAAAGTTTGATAAGAAACTATGTTTTGTTTAAGCTACTCTAGGACACAAATTTTCTCAGCCTCATTAATTTAAGACATGTATTCTCCATACCCTATCCATTCAATAGATGGTTAATTCAATTTCACAACTAACTAAAAAAGAAAAAAGAAAAAAATCCTATTGAAGTCTAAACATATATGCATTTTTTTAACACATGACATACATACCAACCAAAAAACTACACACAACATATTATTTATAAACCAAATTATTAGCTGTATGTTAGTGGACAAAGAGAATGCTAATTTTGAGATTTTGCTGAGAAATACATGAACACTTTTAGTTTCTATTCAAATGCATGTTTAGTTACAAAAATGATTTCTTAATTCTTTACTATAAGTGGCTAAAGTAAGATTCTACCAAAATTAAGCACATATATAGAAGAAAGAATCTTGTGCTCAATCTGAGCTCCAAATCACAATGGTTTCCCCCTTTAAGCCATAGTGATTCATACTTAGTTCCCAGAGTTGCTTACCATGGGAGCAATCAACAACTTCATATGAAGTCCCCTACAAAAGGATATAAAAGAGTCAGACTACAAAAAAATTAATTTATACCAGCACGTGATAGCATTTTCACTTATTTTAGAAAACTCTCTTGGTGGGAAGCAAACAATCTACTTGTGATTATAAATGCTTACTTATAAATGAATGCCCTAAGAGAGGAAAGACCATGGCTCATTAACGTTTGAAGATTTACAGAAGAAAAAGCTATTAATATTGGATTAGATATATATATATATATATATATTTTTTTTTTTTGATATGTTTGGTACCAGGCTGAGGGTGAAGGGAAGATTTGAACTAAAGAATGTGGGTTCACTCCTGCTACCCACTAATAATGTATCCCTTAGAGTGATCTTACAATTGTTGCAAATTTTATTATATAGTCCTTACAAATTGATGTGCCAACTTTTAAACAAACAACTCAGCAATTTAGGAATTTATTATGTTATTAATGTAACGCCAAACATATTCATTGCCATGTCAGTTGTAAGCTTTTGTGGAAAATTGGTAGTAGCTTTAGCATTTTTCTATCTTTGAATGTCTAAATAACTAATGTAGTGTCACTGAATTGAATGTGCAATTCCCAGAATTTCCTCACACTTTTTTCCCCCAAGAAAGAGACATGAAAATAAATAGAAGAAAAGAAAACTGGAAGGCACTCTCTTTCTATACTGTCTACACTCAATTCTTTTGCTTCTTTGACTAATTATTTTATGATCCCTCTAAAGGTCAAAATGGACACATCAATATAAAATCCTCTGAAATAATGGAACCTGGAAAATGTGTTAACCATCCAAACACTAATTTAGAAAATGTGTTAATCATCCCTAAGTTTACTCACTGAGCTGATGAAGGGTGCTACAAACACTAATCTAAATCCTTATCCATCATAATTTATCCTCAAAACTAACCACATACCACTTTGACTCCAAGAAAAATTATGAAAAGACCAAGGTAAAAGTTCTAAAATTTTAAACCTCCCACTCATATCAAACTTATAAATAACCTAAAATTTACACATGCAAAAATGTTGCTTTATTATCAGGGGGGGAAAAATTAGAGTAAAAGAATATCTGCATAGATCAGACTGTTTCAAACCCAAAATAAAACTTCCACCTTAATTATTTCAACTATATACCAAGTATGTTTTAAATGTAAGTTTGCATTTGACAGAATTCAAGTAGCTAAAGACATTCATAAAACTAACATCTTGTTATATTATAAATTTATAATTGTTTCCAGTCGTCTTATAAAAAAAAAAGTGTTTCCAGTCACATTTCTTTGATAATATGCAATCATAATTAAGTTTATGACAATTCATTGTCGTGTTTGACTATTAGGTCTAGCAAGATGAGTGGGATATTTTGGTCTAACAATTCATTATAAGACAAACTCCGTAGAACTGAAGCCAAAATTTTCATAAATAAAGTCATCCCAATTTCCCATAAACCTAAAGTAGAGGAAATGGATTTGAAATTCAAATATTGTTCTATTTGTAGAATCCTCACTCTACTTTAATGGTAATATGAAACTCACATATCTTCACCTAATACTGCAAACATAAAAAAATAATGAATGAAGTTGCATAAATATAAAGAATAAAATGCATGGTTTATCATTGTCAACCAAGTTCTAAGGGAAAAAGCATTGAGAAGGGGGCAAAAAAAGATTTTTTTTTTTTTTTTCTAATTCATTTAAAATAACATATGTGCGTAGATTATCTTTTGCTCACTATAATAATTTCACACAGCAATAGAAGTCAGATGGCAAAGTAAAACACCTTGCATCAAACAACTGAACTTATAATTCTACTTCAAATGTCGTCTAAATTTTTAAGCAAATTTAGTATAATTTACGTCAAGGGCCATTCATCTCTCAAAGAATACACGAAATTAAAACCATAAGAAGAATATAAAAGTACAAAACTTTATATCCAACTAAACTGAAAAATCCTCAAAGAATACGAAATTAAAACCCAGAAGAAAAATATCAAAATTCTAGGGAATACCTCTATAGATTTTTCTTTGCCTTTTGGTTTCTTAAATTGCTTCAACATTAATGTTGGCAATGGAAAAGAATACCAAATACACCAGATTATGCAATTCCACAAAAACCAATTCTAAACAGAATAGAAGAAGAAGATTAAGAAAGAAAATGTCAAGCACATAGGTAAAGAGAAACTGCCTAAACTTTAACAAATATATATATATATATAAAAGCAAGGAAAGAAACAATGGTAATTTATGAATAGCATACTTACTTGGTTATGAACTCTTATCACAGAAAATAATATTCCACTGTCTAACGGTGGCTGTAGGCTGGTGGAGACAGCTCTCTGTTCTATCTCTCCACGCTTTACAATACCCATAACCTAATAACAAGTCAGGTGGTAGTATTTGAACTTTTAGGGTGCTTCCTTCACTTCAACCAAAAAATAGAATAGAGGAAAACGGGTTAGGAATCAAAATTCCAAAATTGACAGCAAACATAATTATGGACAATAGGAAAAGAAATTAGTCATAGATTAATTAAAAATTACCAATAGAGAATGGTCTGATACTGAGGTCGGGTCGGAGATGGCAGACATAGTCATGCCCTTGCAGGGTATTACTGTGTTGGGTCTGCATATGAGAGAGTGACAGTGGGAACAAAGACGGATGAGAGAGAGGATAGGTTATGCGCAGCGTATGAATAAATGCAAATCATGAAAGGTTGGTTTTAAAATTAAAATGTAAAAATACACTATATAATAAAAATGGAAAATACTACTGCAAGATTGTGTGTGTGAGATGAACTAATAACCATTGCTCTAATCAAAATACAACCAAAACTACAAATAAATAACTGAACATTCACACTGGAGTTTTGAAAATATTTGGCTACATATTTGTTTGAATCTTTGAGAGAGATTAAAAATGTTATATTTAAAGAAGTTTTTTATAAGCCAAACATTAAAAAGGATCAATTGAGCCACAAATATCAAATAAAAGGGAACATTGAGAGACATAGATATCAAAAATTCAGTGAACAATAAGCTGCGAATTTGTCAAAACTCTTCTCATAAAATAAAAAGGAAAAAGTTACTTTCCCACCAACAATGAAAACCCAACAGGAACTCAATATGCCACACACAAAAAAAAATAATAATAATTAAAAAAAAAAAAAGAAGAAGAAGAAGAAGAAGAATTTTTATAGGTATCAATGATGAAACATTTTGTATTGCTTGCCTAATACATTAGGAACAATAACTTTACAGGTATACAGTCCGTCTCTCTGTGCCTTACGGACTTTATCTGGGTGTATGATGTTCTGGCAGAAAGACCTAAAATAAGATTGAAAAAGGAAAATAAATATTAGAAACGGAAATACCCAATGATTTCAATCCTATACTTATTTAATCTCAATGGTTTCGTAAAGATTAGAAACAGAAGCACCCAAACTGAAATCAATTTTTTTAGTGATTTTTGTACTCTAAAAAATAGAACAATTGCAAGTATCTAAAATTGAGATAACAAACATTTTCATAGAGAACCCAAAAACCTGAAACAAAAATGAATAAAATGTAAACATATTAACAAAAACACTCAATCAAAAGTAACGTTTCATACCTGAATACCAAAATCTAAAAAATGAGGAAAAAATTGTACTGGTTCCGATTCCAACGATCTAGGTGGCAAATATATGGCCTAACAATGTTGGTGGTCCATAGTTTTTCCTTCATGTGTGCTTGCGGTTCCGGTGACCCAAGTCTGGCGAGGGAACGGACAATGGCCGGCCTTTGATATTTCTTCTCTCTTGGCGCCTACGAACTCTGCTTGGTTCCTCTATCTTCGTATCCCTTAATCAAAACCAAATCTGACCCAAAATACCAATCTAAATCATAATTAACACCCAATTGATTCCCAAATAAAAACCAAAAACCCTAAATTTTTAAATTTAAAACAGAACTTTACCAGTAGTGATACCAACAGTAGGGTAGTGAGTGGAGACTTACAATGATGGCAGAAGATCTGGGTGGATCTTTGTGTGCATGTGGTTACGATGGTCTGATTGTATAGACGGAGGGTGGTTGACTGGTTGGTCTCTGTTTCTATCCTTTTCTCTTTATCCTTGATCGGACTCTCTATCCTTTGATAGAAAACCCAAAAACCCAAAACAAAAAACGAATCAAAACTAAACCCATTCAACACCAAAAAAAAAAAAAAAAAACTCAATTAAAGTAACATTTCATACCCAAATCTAAAAAATGGAAAGAAAAATGGTTTCTTTCTGTGTGCTTATAGTTCCGGCAGTCTAATTCTGGAGAGCGACCCAAATTGCAGTAAACATAAATCATAGTTATCGCTAGATTTAGGTTTTTACTTATAAAGATTTATTTAAAAAAATCAAAAAACAAAGAAAGCAAAAAAAAAAAAAACTCACTCTGTAACAGTGCATCGCCGGTTTAGGGAAGCAAGAATTTTGGTGGTCAGAGCCCGACGGCGGTACTGGCTTGAGATGTCTCTAACACTGCCTCTTTCTCTATTTCTTTCCCCAGGTCTCATCGCCTCTCTATTTCTGTCTCTGTATCCATCGTATTTTAACCGGTTAGTATTTTTTTATATATATACCGAGTAACTATCAAATTTTAACCGGTTATTTTTTTGTTATTTATAATGAGAGGTTTTAAAAGGCACGTAGATTGCCGACCAACGTAATTTATCACTTATGAACTTATGGGATGGCAGAATTTTTGAGGATAAGTTTTTTCTAAGTGGCAGCACCTCCTCAAGACTTTTGCTATTATATATAGTATTAGATTAGATAATTTGTTCCACGTTTTTCGTTTTAAAAAAAAAAATTCGTTCCACTTTTTGTGTTCTATTTAATGCTCCACTAATTATGTTTGTGAATGTCTTTTTCTTTTTTTAACTTCAATTTTTTTATAAAAAAAGTGAAAATATTACATGATAAGTTGTAATTAGTGGAATGTAAACTATAATAATTCTAATATTTATTTATAATAATAAGGATAAGGATAATGATAATTATTATTATTTATTTTTATTGACATTCATCTAAACTAAACTAAATTAGTACTAGCCTTGTCACACGCACTTTACGCTTAAAATGAGACTTTGTTTTTTTGTCTAGTGTCATTATTTTCCTTTTTTTTTTTTTTTGAATAAGTTTGTTTTGAAAATATAGATTAGTAAGAGAGTGTCCTATTTTGTAGGTATTTTAAGTGGAGTTATAGATATATTTTTACTGGGTTATCCTTAAGTTTTTTCTGTTAAACCTAAGATCTAAGGGTATTTCTGAACTACGTAAAAGTCCAGTCCAAAGAAGGGGAATTCTTTTATATATAGTATATATATATATATTTTCCTAATTAACATTAATTATTATTTTCTATTTGATAGTTGGTGAGTGCCGATTAAAATACAAGTTACTTAGATAATTAAAATTTTAATAACATAAGATGTAATTACACTCCCCTCCTTTGAGTTTTGAGGAAATGATACTCTACCACAAACTTGTATGAAAAAAACACTTCTCCTCTTAACATCCAATTGACCAAACTTTGTTAAATTAATATTAAATTTTGTTGTTGTTGTAGAAAATTAGAAATATTTTTAAAAAAAATTTATTAACCTGCCCTCTGCTTTATTTTCGACCACAACAAGTTGTGTAAACGTTTTTGAAATTTATTGTAGTGCTAGATTTATTGAATAAGTACATTCCCTATCACAATAGATAGATCTTACATAATCTTGGAACCTATACGGGAAGAAGATACATATATTTGATGGCAATGGATAAAATAACTAGTATTGCCTAATCCTAAGCTGGAATGGTTGCACTTGAAATTCACTTTGTGATATTTGTTAGTTATTTTTTTTAAGTTCATTAATTAAGCCAGCATATTTAGAAACTAGAAAGTATGAAACAGAGGAACATATAAACTAACAGTAATCTCCTATATTTTTGTTTGTTTGTTTATTTGCTTTGGCTTGGTTAATTGAATTGTGGCTCATCTTTGTTTATTTCTATTAACTACTGTTTAGTATATTTACTATTTGAGCTAAAGTGTGGTTATTATTTCGTCACCTAGGGAACGATTAGGGAAATTAGGGAATTTAAATTTGCAAGTTGGTTGACACAGTTATTATATACTGTCATAGGAGTTATGAAAAAGCTCAAGGATATAAAAGTTCTGAATTTTAACAGTTTTATGTAAATTGATTGAGATCTGGTGCAATAGTTAAGGCTATTACACCGTGTAATCTCTTCTCAACGGTTTAAATCAAAATTTAAAAAATTAACTCTTGACATTATCTATTGGATCAAGGAAGTTAAAAATGTAAAAAAAAAGTTGAGAGATAAAAAAGTTTAAAATTTTGAAAAAGTGAAAATAATGTGAGAGGAATTGTATGATTGCAACCGCCCTGGCTATTGCACTATATGTCATGACATTACCAAAGATAAAGTAATCAATTTCAATGATTTCAATTTAATAAGAGGTTACTGTCCCCTAGAATAGGATAGAAGATGCACTAATATGCACGTAAAGTGGTTGTCACTAAATGCTTGAGAACAAAAGACTTACCTGATTGCAGGATAATAAATGGGTAGATAGCTGGGTTGGTACAGCTCAGGCCCAAAGTAAGGTTTAGGTCCAAGGATCTTGTTTTGGGCTGAGGCTTGATGGTTCATGGTGTGTGATGGGCTATTGTTTGGATTGCAAAAGGAGAATGTGATGTGGTGATTGGGCACATGAAAAACTCGCAAAATGCTTAATAACAGATTTATATATAGTTAAGACTAGATTTATTGAAAATTATTTATAATATTATCATGGTTTGAATTTGGTTGAATTTCAATCCGATTTCAAAGACTTTGAACTTCTCAATTTTCAGGTTATTTAAACGATCCGGGTTTCAAAATAAAAAATCTATTCAATTGTCGTATAGTAGGTTAGAGTGAAATAGTTCTAAACATGTTTGGAATAAAATTTTTACCCTTACATAAAACCCTCCAAGCATCACATAGCTGACTACACTCAAGTTTTTGGAACCCAACTAGCCTGGCTACTACAAGCTTAAAGCTGCAACAGTCTTGTACCAAGTTGTTGCTTATACTTGCTACTCTTGCCTTGTACCAAGGCCACCCTCACCGGCAGCCACTTTAATCAAAGTTGTTCGTGGAACAAAGTAATGATGCGCCTACATCACTTGTCGGCTAATACTATCACCACCTTTATTCAGCAAAGGCTAGGCCCATCTCATTAGGTGAGTGGATGAAATTCATGTTGTAAAAGAACCACCGAGCCTTTGGACCTAGTCTTTAACTCTATCTATGTACATAATAACTCTTAAATTCCCAATCATACATGTTCTCGAGCCAATTTGATAAGTTCAAATTAAACTATAAAGATTTGGTTGTTGCCCTATAAATCTATATATATTGAAAAGCACTAGTATTTGCTTGATGGGTATTGAAATTAATTTTTAGCAAAAAGACCAATAGATTTTATTAAATAGAAAATTAGCTAAAATCGGTTAAAAGTACGTTATTGATATGTGATGAAACATCCTTCATCCACACTAAAAAATCGTTAACATGTCCAGCATGTCTCGCCAGGTTGTAAACGACCATATTGAAACTAATTTAGTAGAATATAATAGATTCAGTACTGATGTCATAAATTGGTTAGGTAAAAAATTTGATGAACATATACAAACTACATATAAATAAAAAGGTCAAGCTGACTCAAGCATAGAAAACTATTATAGTTCAAGCTGGCTGAGCCAATTATTAAAAAAAAAAAAAAGCTGGCTGAGCCAAGAAAACCAAAACTCCTTATTTATAACACAAATGACATCAACATAATTTGTAACAGTCTCAAATGATTTCTTTTTTCTTCTATAAAAAAATAAAAATAAAAATAAATAAATAAATAAAATTCCTTTTCTTATTTTTTGTAAATCAAAATGCTAATAAGGGAATGACGATGACATTGGCCCTTATTGAACAGACTAACACTAGAGACTAGAGTAGAGGTTTCCAAACCCTTATTGAAGGTATCTAGGGTTTTCGTGAAGTACCTGGAATTGATGAGGAAACTGCAATTGGTTTATTGCTTGGAGCCTGCTGGTTCTCATGGCGTTTGGGGGCTCGATGACTATCATTTCTTGCCGTTTATCTTCGGCTCGTCGCAGCTGATCGATCACCGGTACATGAAGCCGAAATCTATTCATAATGATGATATACTGGAGAATTTCAATAAGGTGTGTCTGTACATTGCTTGCATTGCATTTGTGAAGAAGGGTTTGTTCGCGGAGCATTCGCCTTTGTTGGATGATATTAGCGGTGTGCCTACTTGGAACAAAGTGAATGGTGGGTTGCTGAAGATGTATAAAGTGGAGGTCTTAGAGAAAGTCCCCATTATGCAGCATTTTCTGTTTGGCTGGCTCATCAAATGGTATGGCTTTTGGCTTTTGCTCCTCTCTATGAACCATTGGGATAGTGTTTTATATCGATTTGGAATTGTAGGGTTTAGGTTTTTTGCTTGATTGATTAGGAATTTGTGGGGTTTATAAAAACTTGAGGTTGGTTAGTTGAATTGATTTGCTGTCCATGTTGCAAGGATTTGTGCTAGACTTTTAGTTTGTTTCAAATTAGTAATTAGTTTTCATGCATAAATTGAAAGAGACATCAATTTCGGCACGTGTTTGATTGAATTCTTTAGATGGTTGTGAGCCGGAGCATCTAAGGTATTGGAAGGAATAGAATAAATCATAATAAAGGGAAAAGTGAGCTAACTCAATTCATAATAAATCATAAGGTATATATAAACAAGTGATAATATTTTCTCAATTGAGTTAACTCAGAACCTTAGCCTGTTGAAGGAGCTCACTCCCATTTTGGTGCTAATTGGTTTATCGGTAATACAATATTCTGCAGGACAATTATTCCCCTTATCAAGAAAAGAACTGAAAAAAAACTTTGTTGAACTTCTTACATTTTTCCTCATTTACTTACAAGTGCCAACTAGAATATATGTGGGGATTTAAAATGCTTTAGTATATTCTAAGTTCTGAGCTTATGTTGGATGAAAATGGATTCAAGTAATAGTCTTCTTCTAGGACTTGAATCCCTCTTATCACCTATTAGCAGAGGAAAATAAGCAATTTATTATGTTTGTTTTCCACTTGATCCTTAGAACCCACAGGGAAGTGTTCATTGATCTTTTTCATTAATTATTAGCCAAGTTGTCATGTACTGGTAGATCAGATGACATGTATTTATTTGACCAATTAACAATTTGTGCAGGTATTTAGTATGTCTCAAGCAATAGGCATGGCAGGATTACCCTGGGTTATAATGTCAGAGGTATGTAACTTATTGAACTCTGAACTCAAAATTTAATAGCCTTCTGCACGTCCAAAGTTGCTCTCAATGATCACTACATATTGTAAGGGAAAACTGGCTTTAACTATTTGTGACGGCATTAGGCTCTCTCTAATAGCAACATTCCTTGAAGTGGATTATGAACTTAACTCTTATTATCATCCAATGCTTCAATAACATGTTAGGTAAGAAAGAATTTGCAAGGATTATAAACTTATAGAACTCACAGTCACAGTTTGATTCCTTCTATCCTTTTTCTTTTTTGTAGTACTAAACCACACAAGATGTAACTATAAATTGGGTACTTAAGGCCATTTAGAAAGATGACACAAAAGAGGGGGGGGGGAATCCGTAATTCCTTTTTCATGATAGTATATAAGTATAGAAGTGTAAGAGTTTCACAGGACAAGCAAGATTATAGATAAGAAATTTCATTTCAGATATATCCTATAGAATCAAGGGTACAGTTGGAAACCTAGTGACTTCAGCACACTGGTCCTTCGCTTGGATTATTGTATACGTCTTCAAGTTTATGATAGCATGGAGTTTAGCAGGTAACTCATAAGTAGCACCCCACCCACTACACATCTTCACTTTTACTTTCCAATTTCGTGGTTTCTCTGTGGTAACTAATCATGATTATTTTGGCTATGATACTTCAGGAACATTTTTCATATTCTCAGTCATTTGTGGTTTAGCTGTTGTATTTATTGCAAAGCTGGTACCAGAAACCAAGGGGCAAGCACTGGAAGAAATTCATGCATCATTTACCAATCCTCAGCACAAAAACTGAAACCCTTAAGACATAAGAAAATTTGTTCATCTTAGTTTAACTGAAATCTAAAAACCCTATAAAACAAACTTCCACTTGTGAATATATACTATTTAAGTATGTTCAGTTGTGGGGTTATCTCATGCATCACGATCCTTAGTTCAGTTACTTATTCTACCCAATAAACCACTTAACAATTTTTCATGGCAAAGAAAAATGTTATTGGAAACATTTTGGGAGAAATCAGCTTATTTATTTGGTGTAGAAGATCATCTTTTCATCATCAAGTATTGTGAAATTTATGCACACCTTTATCAAGGTTATTGTAAACATCCTATTATCATCAAGTTTTGTTTCTGTTATTTTCATGATGCATGGTATCAAATTATCAATTTTCGCTAACTGATTCAATAGTTTTATAGCTTACGAATTTTAAAAAAGAAAAAAAGACTGCAATTGATAATTCAGGGAACACAATTTTCCAAGCACATTGACAATAGTTAAGTTGCCATTCTGAAGTTATTTGCTTCAGAAAACCACTTAGAAGAAAGGCTAACCATCTAAAATCTAAGAATATCACAAAAAACCACCACAGTGTAGCAAATTGCTAATTTTGTAATATAACTTGGTGGCTTTCTGTTGAACTTATAAACTCGAAATAGTGTAATAAGTTTTTCATAAATTATCATTTATCCCAAAAACTTGATTTCAAAATTGTAATTTTGAAAGGTTGATAACTTCAAGGGATAACACAATTGGTTAGAAACCACACCTTATGAAGCAACTCTAGGTCAAAAGTAATTGAAAAAAGTGAATTTAATCACTTAATCAATATTTGAATATGTTCATGCTGCAATTTAACCCAACAGTGAGCATTTTAAGGTTCATGTAATAAGTTGTAATGGGACTTTTTCAAAGTCATCTCATGAGTTAGGGGTAGCAACAAAGGCTAGACACTGGACACGTTGCCCCAAGTGCAAATTTGGAGTAGAGCAATTCAAGGAGTGCTGAAGTTAAATGTATAATATGAATGCTGACTAAAGCTCTAGGGGTAGGACAGTAAACAAGTCGAGCACACAGCTCGACAGCAAAAATAGAAGGTTCAAACTTGGTTTGAGCTTGATACGAGCCTACAAATAATGCTCAAGTTTGAGCTCATTATAAAGTATAAAAGCTTAAGCTCGACTTAATTTATTAGTCAAGCCAAGGTCGAGCTCAATATCTAGCCCAAACTCAAGCTCAATATCATGCTTTATCTAAATCTGTAATAAAGAGGATAAGGACAAAGATAGCAAGCATCCAAGAATAAAATTAAATAAATACCGACAAAAGTGTCCAATGATGAATTCACATGGGTCCCCTCTATCCGTCAAACTCAGAAACTCCACTCTTCTTCGTCTCTTCCTCTCTGTGTTTGAAACAGAAATTGAAGTTTTAATTCATACTGTACATACCATTTCATTACCATCAACTGTATGGCAGTGGTGACCATCTTGGTGGTGCCAACGGTTCTGGTTGTGATGATGGTGGTGAGAGTCAGAGTGGATCTTCCTCAGCCACAGGTGTGGTTGTGCTTAGCAAATTGGTTGCTGTCTCTAGTTCCTATGTTTTTGGCACAGTTGTAAGTGAAATTTTACTTTAGCATAGAATGGTCCACACTCTCTTTAGTCCACATGGTCCTTGGTCTAGGGATATTGTCTGCAAAGATTTTGATGTGTTTATGATGAGTGCCAAAATTTTCAAATCTGTAGAGAACTCAAATTCTATGAAAAATTATTAATTTCTGAATCTTCACTACAGTTTGAAGAGTCACAATGTTTTCTATGCTACTAGGCCATGATAGAAAATATATTAGTTGAACGCAAATTTTTGTAGGGATTTTACATACAAATGCATCTAAATGATTGAGGTATAGATTTGTCAATGGATTGCAGGGAGTGTTTCTTTATGTGGGATGCCTAGACGTTTGATATGCTGACTACTGAACTGAAAATGGTGTATAATTGATTTTGTAGGTGGGATATTCATCACCTACTCAGTCTGGAATCATGGATGACCTGGGTCTTACTGTGGCAGAGGTGGGTGTAAAACTATAAAGTGCATTTTTACTTTTGGCAAAGGATATTATCACATTAGAACACTTTTAAGCACTTGAACTATCTTGCTCTGGAAACATCTTCTCCTATGAATATAGCATTTGTATTATTATAACCATTTTTCCATTTCTATATTAATTTCATTGAAATTTTGTATAAATTTCAGTATTTATGCTTCTATTGTCTGGGATTATGGTGATTTGTGACAACAAATCTTCATGTGAAGATACCTATATTTAAGCTCTACTACAAGGAAAAAGAAGAAAGGTTGTGTTTGGAAAATCATGTCCGCATGGCAAGATCACAAACACAGTTCATCACCTAGCTTGTGTTTTTCAAATCAGAGAATTTGAATAAAGTTCAACTATGATTTAGAGAAATATTAAATACAATTAAAAGGCATACAACATTTAGGATTAATGACATTTCAAAGTTTGAATGTAGAGAATAATTTTAGTTGGTAATAAGGACTATATGACTTCTTTTCAAAAAAAAAAAAGGACTATATGACTTGGAGATACTGATCTGATCTTCATATAGAAGTCACTGTTTCAGCTTTCAAAATGAAGTGAAATGTTGTATCGTATTGCTTTATGCAAAATTCATTTTTGTTGCATTGCTTCGTAAACTATCTTTTGCTTGCCTTATACATTTTTGTTTATGATTTTCTCAACATCTATTGGTTATACTGCAGTACTCACTTTTTGGTTCAATATTGACAATTGGAGCAATGATAGGTGCAATAGTGAGTGGCCAAATAGCAGATTACATAGGCAGAAGAGGTGTAAGTACTTCACCCTGGAATCATTGCTGGTGGTATTATTAAGGTTCAAACTCCACAGCTCACCAGTTTTTCAATTTGTTGGTTGTTTTGCAAGGAAGACAATGGGCTTTTCTGAGATATTCTGCCTGGCAGGGTGGCTAGCCAAAGCATTCTCAAAGGTTTTGAATCCCATCTCTCTGTTTTATGCAGTTCCAAACATCAATGTTAATGTCATGTGCATGACAACCCCTACATTTTATCTGAAAAGATGTTTACATAAGGATAATGGAAAGCATTGAGGCAGCATCATAATTTTGTAGTTGCTCTTACATAAAACTAAAGTTTAGATGATCATACATGATCAGAAACAACTATGTCACAAAATTATTTCAGGAATTAATTGGTAGTAAGTAGATATGCTATCTTAGCTACTTCATAATGTCAAATGTTTGGTGCTTGTTGAAAGGGTGCTTGGTGGCTTGACCTTGGGAGACTGTTGGTAGGTTCTGGGATGGGACTCCTTTCCTATGTGGTAAGTTGTTAGATTGCAATTTCAATGATTTATCTTTCATGTAAACAGTAAAATTAATTGTGTTCCCGATAGCAATCAGGTACCTATATATTTAGCAAAAATAACACCTAAGAATCATCGGGTAGGGTTTACAATTGTTCATTAGGTAAGGCAAAAGTCTCATGAATATGGAAACCATGTAAGTCATTGCCCTAACAGCCCTATTCACCTACTAATTGCCACTCATATAGTTTATGATTTGTTGTGGCGTATCGTTTACATATCTAATTGGAGCTTTTGTGAACTAGCGAACTTTGGCTCTGATTGGTAAGCTTCCCTGCTCTTGTCCTGTATTCTTGTCATTTGAAGGTAGTTTCATAGTAAGACTGTTTTTTTTTCTTTAATTCAGGAACTATACCATGTCCAGTACAACCTCTTGGTCTATTCTTCATTCCAGAATCTCCAAGATGGGTGGTGAGTTATTCAAAATTTTATTAGAAGATTTTTTTGGAAGGTTTTGGGGAGATAACACATTGGGGAGACTCCAATTGAGGAGTTAATATAAATATCACAACATCACTTAACCCAAAAGCTTGAGGCAATGGGTTTCGGCTCAATTATGTTATATTTAATCACTCACTTTTGTCATTATTATCCAATGTGGGACTTCACTACTTATAACTAAATAACTTACAACTAACCACACCACTCACACGTAAATATTCTAACAAAAGGTGCTCTTTGGATAATGCATTTGAAAACTAGGAAAAAAAAAAACAAAGAGTTAAAGTTTTGCTAATCATTTCTTTTTCCATTATTCTTCTTTTTAGCCAAGTACATGTGATTTGACAAAGATATCTAAATGCTATAAAATGGAAAAGAAAATTCAAGCATTGACCGACATGCTCATATGATTTTTTTTAAGGCAAAAATTGGTTGAAAGAAAGAGTGTGAAAGCTGCTCTACAGCACCTTAGGGGGCAGAATGCTGATATCACTCCAGAAGCTACTGAGATTAGAGTAACTTTTGGACTTCAGATGTCAATGAGAAAATAACTCTTTGTTTCCTCTTTAACTAGAAAAATTACATACTTGGACATAGTCTTAAATATTTTCCAACAATTTTGCTTAGAAACAAGTATTGACATGATTTTTGAATCATTTTACATGAGTACACAGAAACCCTTCAACTACTTTCTGAAGCTAGTATTCTTGACTTATTTCAATGGAAATATGCTTACTCACTTATTGTAAGCTTTTGTATCATAATCTTTGTAGCACGTTTTTTTAATTTTTTAGACAGGTTTGATCTTTTTGGCTAACATAAAAGCGGGTTAGGTTGGAGTTGGCCTGATGGTACTACAACAATTTGGAGGAGTCAATGGAATTGCATTTTATGCAAGTGCTATATTCATATCAGCGGGTAGAAAAAGGATTGTCTTTTTTCTTTTTCTTATTTTTTTTTTTCCCTTATTTAATGCTACTTATAGTTAACAAGAAATTGAAGTTGAATAGAGGAATACTTTGTCAATGACAGGCTTTTCGGGTAGTATTGGGACCATAGCAATGGTCATTGTTCAAGTTCTTGACTCTCTTTGTGGAATTCCGACTTAAGTGATTTACTGATTTTGTACAGATTCCAATGATAGCATTAGGGGTAATTTTGATGGATAAATCTGGAAGGCGGCCACTTCTATTGGTAAGAAGGTTAAGAAATCTCTACCATGTAATGGAGTTGAATGAAAATAATTTTGAATCCCAGTATGGTTTCTGCAACAAGAACTTGCTTAGGTTGCTTGCTTGTGGGATTGTCATTCTTCTTGTAGGTATTTTCTACAAAAAAATCTATTTTTCTTGAAAACTAGTTTCATTGGTTTTGTTGAATATTTCTTAATAGAATAAAGATTCAATTATGCAGGATCTTCAAACATGGATCAAGACAACGCCAATTTTAGCACTTGTTGGTGTATTGATATTGCAATTATCCCGAGGACAGTTTTGTTTTTCTTATAAAACATCCAAAGAAAGAACAGCCTATGACAAATGTTATTTTGCTTTTATCTCCAACTTTCGTCATTTTATCCATGGTCTTTGAGTACTTTTGAGTTTGGAAATCCTATTAAGTTTAAAAGCTCATAAAATGAATGTTGTTGTATTTAACCAATTAGTAGCAATCTGGAAATAGTTTTTGCTGCTTTGAAAGCATGAGTATTTCAGAAGGTCTTGTATAAAGTTGTGGATTTTTATGATCTGATTTTGGTCATCTATTAAAGCTCTCAATCTATATTCATGGTGCAATTGGTTTGAGGGTCACAATTCTGATATTGTAGACCAGTTGATGTTAATTGTTGGTTTGAGCCTGATTCTTAGTGGTTTAAAGATTGGTTAAGTTGAATTTGTCCATTTGGTTCTGCAATCAGGTGTACACAGGATCTTTCTCATTAGGCATGGGAGGAATTCCTTGGGTTATAATGTCAGAGGTAGATTTACCTTATCATACTTGAAACACCATCTTTTATTATCAAAATAATTGCCATGAAAGCCTATTGTTGGCTGAAATAGAGTTGAATCTGTCTCAAATATTTCCCATAAACATGAAGGGCTCAGCTGGAAGCCTTGTTACATTGGTTAGTTGGTTAGGTTCTTGGATTGTATTATATGCTTTTAACTTTCTAATGGATTGGAGCTCAGCAGGTGACGCCAAGCTAGTCTTATCTCTCAATATTGATGTTATATTGGATGCAAACTGCAATATGATCACTTTAGATTTTAATTTATGTTTTCCTTTTTTCAGGAACATTCTTCACATTCTCAAGCATATGTGGCTTAACTGTTTTGTTCATAGCAAAGTTTGTACTAGAGACCAAGGGGCGAACACTTGAAGAAATTCAAGCATCATTGAATCCATTTTCAGCAAAAAAATGAATTTCGCATGCCTGTACGACAGCGCCAATCCAGGTTCGAATAAGCAAAATAATTTCTAAAACACCAGCTCCATTAAATTGTGGTACTAAGTGCTAGACTAATTGGTGAATGGTTGTCACAATAAGCAAGGTTTTTTTCAAAAGTCAAGATATCTTTGCAGTTATCATACCAGAATTATTTTCTAAAACTGTTATGGAATTGATAACCATAGCTGGAAACTTTGCATTGCACTTGGAGAGAAACTACCTATTCACCACCTAATTTAGGGAACATGAAAGGTAAATCTTGAATTTTCAAACATTTAGAGACCATTTGACTTGTAGAATCCTCCATTCCTGAAATCATATCCATGGAAATATAGAGTTATCAAGTATGGTTTATTAGATGCATTCCTATCAAATTCATAAGAATATAACATTTATGTTTCTTGTTAAATTATAATTTTGTGTCAAAAGTCTTATAGTTCAATTGATGTCGGCTAGTGTTTCCAACAAAAATGTTCATAGTTCAATGCATATTAAAAACATAAAGAACACGTAATCTAACACTAAATATTTTCAAAATTTTAATTATATTAAGTGTTTATTTGGTAAAGATTATTTTTGTCAACTTATTTTACTATTAAACTTATTTTTGCCTTCAATTAACTTTTACCTTTATCTACAGTACTATCAACAAAATAAGCGGATCTCAAATGAACTTTAAGTGGTATAACATTGTTTACAATTATATTAGGTGTTGATAAACTAGAACATAATGGACTAATTGATATTTTATGCTTATTAGAGGTACTAGATATTAATGGCAACATTTGACATGATTAAGTCACACTAAAGATAACATTCAAGTTTGGAATCATCAATTTTTTAAAATGATTGGGTAGAATTTATGCAAAGATAAAGAAGTGAAAGTTACACAAGATATAGCATTCAAGTTTGGAATAATTAATTTTTTAAAATGATTGAGTAGAATCAAAGCAAAGATAAAGGAGTTCAACTCTTTAAAGTGTTTTTTTCTTTAAATATTTTCTTATTTTCTTGATTATTAGGAAAGAATATATGAAGAGATGGTAAGAATTCTTATAGACCATAATTTCTTTTTCTTTTTTCAATCTTCTTTCATTTTCTCTTTTACGTCAATCTAATGTTTGTGTTTTTCTTTTTTTGACCTCAAAGTTTATGTTTTTCAAAAACAAAGAAAATGGAAAGAGGAAACACACTCAAAAAGGAAAACAATCTGTTAAACTTTTGAAGCAAAAGCGTTAAATGTACTAGAACCCAAGTTACACATTTAATACAGCTACTAATCTACTTATCTAAAAGAAATCAATTATACATTAATCTATATATATATATATTACTAAATGCTGAAGCGTAGCATTTAATGTTGTTACATTCACGTTGAGCCACGTCAGCAGCCATGTCATTTCCATCTTCTTTTTTTGTATTTTTCCTATAAATTAAAAAAGTTTTTACACATTTTAAAATACTAATAATCTTCACTGTAAATTTAAAATAGTTTTGATACATTTTAAAATACTAATAATCTCCACCATAAAGCTTCATTTCCACCATAAAAGCCCACTTCTTATACATTTAATTCCACCATAAAGCCCAAACCCAAAGCCTTTTCAACTTAGACCCTTTGTGAAAACTTTCTGAAACACAGTTACAAATTTTTTCACGCAAAACCCTTTCCTTCCCCTTCCCCACGTATTTGTTCTAAGGTTTCACATTTATTGCACGGTTTCAGATTCCTTCCCCTTCCCCAGGTTTCCGTTAAACCACTTCTTTCTTCTCTCTATACGTTATTCTCCCTCTCTCCTCTGCTCTCTTCACTCTATTTCCTACGACAATTTTGAGACAATTTTTCCATACAAGTTATTTGCAAGCAAATCCCCAAAAGCTAGAATGTTGTCAAGCTAGCACCCACCTTCAACGGCATCCCACCACCGTAACACCGCCGGGACCACATCGATAAAGGTATTTTCTTATATAAACAAATTATGGCAATTATTATGATTTAGGTTTGATTATTTTGAAATACTTAGTTTTGATTTACGTAGCAGGCCTAGATTCGGTTTTGATTAAGGTTCAAAATTTAGAATTGGTTTGAGTTAGAGAGATGAGAAAGAGAAGGGCACCATTAGAGGGCTCTGAAACACCAAAGAATGAAACGTAGACAGTTTTTATTGTTCTCCCTCAGCCCATGCCAAAAAATCCACACGGTTAGCCCCTCTCTTATTTCAATCAATTTGCTTTCCTCATCCTTTACGTTTACAATTATGTTCCTGTCACTTTTTAAATTTTATTTTCATATGCTAGAAATTTACATATTTCTTTAATATATTTTTTGAATAACTTTTTGCTATTCAAATTTAATCTTCTCCAATCTATTAGAGTCTTATTATTTGGATGAGTTTAGACACTAAAAAGAATCTCTCTCTTTTGTTATTGTTGATGAGATTTGAAAATATTCTTTTTGTTTATCTATTAAAGAAAATAACTTTGTGTTTATTAAAATTATAAACTGTTGCTACTTATTGGGTTGTGTTCAATGCATTTTGTGATTTGTCATTTAATCGTAGGCCCAAGGTGATCTCATCATCATCTCTCACCAAAGCCATTGCAAAGCTGAATAGAGGTAATCTAAGATAAACAAATTTCTTCCTTTCTTCTTTTTGTGGGAATTTAATTTTTTTAAGATGAAGGCATAGATATATATTAAAGTTACAATTTGGCAAAGGCATCCAAAAAATTTACAAAATAATTTATTAGATGTAGGCAACCAATTGCTTGCAAGTGAGAGAGGCTACAATTTCAATGAATTTGTTCTAAATTGTCAATCTCCTCCTATTCCTATGACACGTATTTTGGTAGTAAACTTGGGATTGTTTGGCTTGACAATTAGAACATTAACAAATATGCTCTTTGTTCTTTATGAGATATATACATGTTGATTGTGATATTTATGTAGACATGTACTTATGCATGTCTATGTGCTTTTGCTTTTGGAAAATTGTACATTTTTTAGGTTCTTGAGTATAGGATCTGTTAGTTTTTTTGTTTTTGTTTTTTTTGGTTATGTGTATATGTGTGTTTTGATGTGTTAAGCATTCCAATTTTCGGTACTATTCAGTTTTGAGAGGTAGATGTTAAATTGTGTTTATGTTTTAGCAATCTAACATTGATCATCTTGAATATAATTTTATTTTATATAAAAATTGAATTACCACAAAAGCGATAAATGTATTAGACAAAAAATAAAATATAGAGGCCATCTATCTATTCATTGCATGTACTTGCTGTATTTATTTTTTCATGTTTGTGGTTGTACATGATGAAGATGGGGTTACATACAATTTTTGCTTTGTTGATTTTTTTTTTTTTTTTTTTGTAATAAGCTTAATTTAATTGCTATATTTGAATTTTTTTTCTCCTTTGTTTTTATTAATTTTTATTTTATATGTTGTTTTTAATTAGCACCAAAAGAATGTACTGCTATGTATGTACTTTACCAAAAGGTATAATTTGGTTTAATGAAAGAATTTTGATATATTGTGAGCAAGTTATTGGGGGTTTAATACATAAATTTTGAAGTTAGAATAGTGTGTTGAATTTGGCAAATTTACGGTAATGGAATAGTGTGAAAATTTTAGAAACTTCTTTGTGCAGGAAGCCAACTTGAGTCTAGCAATAAGGCCATGAACATCTAAGTAGTCTCTTTGCATGTTTTAGTTTCAATTCTTTTCCTTCCTCTAATATAGTTTTGTTGTTTAATTTGTCAGTTGAAATTGAAAAAAAAAAAAAATTCCTTATTCTAGATGAAATTGTTTATGAATTTGTATTTTGTGACCGTGTTTAGTCTTTTTATGTGGGGACAATTTTGGGTTTTTTAATTTGAATGATGTAGGGCCCTAAGTTGCCAATGGTTTCTACAATTTTGATGAGCACCTTTTGGGAATCTAGGCTTTTACTTTGGTTGATTTTTTTTTTTTTTTTTCATTTTTAATTTGAATTGTCATAATTCTTAACTAATAGCATCATTGAATTTTGTGCATACATGTTCTCCTGTTTGAAAATGTAAAACACCCTATCTTCATCTTGTGTTTTTCAGTTCATAGCCTATCATTAATATTGGGCTAGAATTTGTTGGTTTAGGCTTGGTTACATTTATATTTGTTAATCTTTTTCTCATGAGATGATAGGATACAAAAATGGGTTTATGTGCCTCTTGCAATATTTAAGCATGCGTTGGAGGTTGTGTTCTATATAATTGCATGTTTTTAGTACATGATTTTTGTTCATATTCATTGCAGTATAATAGTCTCCTACTTTTTCCCCTCTCCAATTTATAGTTCCTTGAGTTATTGTTCTTTTTGGTGAATAATTATCTTTGATATTGTTAGATCCTTCGCATGTGGTCTTCTAGGGTAAATATGAAGGCGAATTTTAATGATTCAAACAAATTTATTGACTTAACTATACAATTATATAAGTTAGATTTTATTTCTTTTTGTTGTCTTATGCTTCTTCTCCTCTCTCTCTCTCTCTCTCTCTCTCTCTCTCTCTCTCTCTTAAGAAAGTAAATATGTGTGTAGGGTGGTATACCTTTGTTTAACAATTTTTCTTTGGAGTAGCTTTGGGAATTCCGAAGGAGGAAGGTCGTAGATACTTTGCTAATGCATGCTATACATGGGGCTGAACTTGGACATTGATGTTGAAATATATCCGAGGAACTTCATCTTTGAGACTTATCAAGTTTTTATGTCTCTCCTCTTTCGGATAACGATTCAAAGTAATTGTTTATTCAAGTAACTACACATAATTGTGATTTTAATGCAAAGTCCACTTGACACTTTTCTTAGTGTTATTTGATTTAACATTTCTGTGCTGCTCACAATTTGGATGTTATGGAATCAATGATTCCCTTATTTTGGGTTGGTACTATTTTTAGTTTAGAAAGAAAAGAAAAAGGTTTATGGGTTTTTATTTGTACAATTAGTATTTTATATTATATTTTATTTGTAGTTTTCAATGCAACTAATATCAATTCAGTATACATACATGAAGGTGGAAATGACAATGCTTGATGATCTTTTTTTTTCTTTTTTTTTTTAATTTTTTCGTGCATCGCACGGGTTAGCGACTAGTATATAATAATAGGTAAAGCAGAGAGAAAATTAAATTAAATTTCAAATTGAAATTCAATTCTAATTTTGCGTCTCGTATCTCATCTAATCTAAATTTTAGAATTTTGTGCCAAGTGAGTTAATTTAGTGTAAAAAAATCTCAATCAGAGTTTAATTTTGGGCCACGTGTCTTATATAATCTAAATTTTAAATTTTTTTTGCTAAATTAATTAATTTAGTGTATAAAACGAGGAATCCAATATAATAAACCATAAAAAACATAATCATATAACTAAAAAAAATTCAAATTTATAAGTCATCTATATATATATATATACATATTAATATTAATAGGTAAAACTTAGAGAAAGTTGAATTAGAATTTGAAATTATAATCCAATTTTGCATATGTTTAAATTTATGTGGGGACTATACCATAATTATCCACTTAAGCGTGTGTCATGTGTCTGCTTAAGTTTTTAGATCTTTGTGTCAAGTGAGTTAATGAGTGCAAAATACTAAGAATCTAATATTAATTAACTATAAAATTTATAAAAAAAAAAACAATTACATATACTCAATAAAAATCACCACATGTTTCTCAAAAAATAAATAAAATAAAAATCACCACACATTCTATCTTATTAAAAATTAGAAAAAAAAAATGATCATAAGTAGTATTAAATTTAGGTAAGAATTTTTATATGTGACTAATAATATTAACTTAAAAAACTAATTTGACTAATTATCTATATTTTATGATAAAAACTGTGTTTTGTTTTAAATGTATCTATGCGTATGCATGAATGCATGTGTTACATGTTTTTTTTTTTTTAAAAAAAATTATTTGACTAATTATTTATATTTTTATAATAAAATTTTTGTTTAATTTTAAATGCATCAATGCATTTGCATGGAGTTACATGCTAGTTAATATAAAAGATAACAAAATAAATTCAATTAGTTAAGTTGTATGAATATAGGGACACAATATATTCACAATAGGTGGTAAATTGTTAATAGTTGGTAAAAAAAAATGATATCTTTGATGGCTCAGATTAGAACCACTAACAGATTATCAGCTATGTTTTATTATAGTTACACATATAATCAATAAAATATAATACAATATATGATGCTTCTTTTGGGTGTTGAATACATTACATAATTAGGATTGATCTATCATCATCAAATTACTATTATATTGCCAAAAGGTGTGCATCCAAACTAGCACATCTTGATGTTTTCAAAGAATATATCTAAGGAACAAAAAGATAGAATTTCATGCATGCATGTATAACCTAGATAGAGATGCATAAAGAAATATAATAAATGAATGAGAAATAAATTGATTGGATGGACATGTTTACAAAAAAAAAAAAAAAAGACGAAGAAGAAGAAGAGGAAATGTTAGTATGAAATCTAGATATAATAATAATAATAAAAGGATAAGATAAGTATAAACATTTGAACAAGTAAGCATCAAATTCCTTGCCCAATTTCTTCTCATGTTCTTTTTTTTGTGTTGGTGAATGTTTTTATGTGCCAAAGGCATAAGAAGCCTATATATAGAAGAAGTTATGGATGACCTCCACATGAACATATATTTGAGGAAATTGATATTGAGACTAACTTGGAAGCTTTCCTTGGTGCATTTTGAAGTCAATATTGGATTATTCTTACAGTAAGTAATGATGGTTGTTTTTGCAAATATATTTATATGCATGTGTGTTTTTCTAATTACTTTATATAAATAATATGTTGATTTGATTGCTTAAATTTTGTTGTATAGATGATTTGATTGCTTCAATTTTGTTGTATAGATGTTAAATAAAGTAACAATTTTGGCTTATTTAGCACTTGAATTAACATTATATTTTTGTGAGATATATATTATTGCTAAATGGTTTTGGTTCATGCTACATTTGACTTTGCTTTCATAAAAATTACATCAATTAGTTACTTTTTTTAAATTACTATTTTCTTGAATTCACATTCTTATTAAATATCTATTATAGGTTAATCACATGCAAGAATTTGCAACAATCAGTTGCGATCCACTGTTAAATCTATATGGTTATTTGTTTAATTATATTTAATAATTCAAAAAGCTATAAGATCTCTTTATAAATTAATGAGTTTCTAATGCCTAATTGATTCGATATTCTGAAAGAATGATAGATCATAATAATATTTGGTAAACCTGATAGTTCGGAAAGAAATTAATTCCAACTGTGAGTTAAGCATAAAATTTTTAATATTCCAAAAGTAACAATCTCTCCTCTCATATAAATGTAGATCCTCACCAAGAATTTAATTAGTGTGACCTACTATTATGTGGGAGGAAGGAACATTAATCTTAGTGTAAAGAATTTGACATGAGGGCCCTAATAAAATCTCATTCCCTTTATAATGTAAGAATAACTTGTACATAGTGCCTATTAAATATTCATTTTATCTTTTATTAATAATCTTAGTTGAAAATTCATAATTTTTTTAATACTCATTTTAAAGAACTTTTATCTATCTCAATATTTAAAACTTTTCAACATTGTCTTCCACATTTTACATTTTAAAAAAAAAACAATAAGTATTTACTTTAGGAACTAAATCACTAGCTCTATTTAATATTTATTAACAGATGACAAAATAGTGAAAATACACCCCTACCCGATCCACCCCCAATTTGACAAACCATGAGTTTTATTTTTAATTAATCACTTCTTCCAAATCCAACAACTTTATTTTTACAAAACTCCAACTATGCCCAAATTTTGAGAATCCACCTCCAAATGCCTCCCATCTTACTTATGCAAAGAAATTTATTTTTACATTAGATTTGATGAAAAATATTGAATACTTTTGGAGCAATAATCATTTCCCTAAAAAATGGTGGGTTCCTACCATGAATTTAAATAGTAATACCCTCTATTATATGAGAGGAAAGAGCATTGCTCTCAACATGTAGAATATTTACTTAGGCTTAGAAAACTATTATTATAAAATAAAGTTATTTAGTAGAACAACTTTTATAAAATAATTACACACAGTCTAACTTTTTTTAATTATAATGAATATTTATTGACATAAACAAATTAAAGAAACTAAAACAAATTCCACTTCTCTAACATAATAATAATAATTGTGGTATCAATTAAAGATATGATTGGAACTTGTATTGTGCAAGAACAATGTCTCTATTTTTTTTTCTTAGAATTAATGTCTTATTATTTATCCCTACCCTTTAGGCACCTTTTCCTTAATTCCATAATTTTATATTGGACTGTGAGACCAAAAAAATTAGGGGATATTTGGTTCAACACTTTTAGATGGAGACCCAAATCAAATCCAAATTCTTTTGTAAAGGATTACTTAAACCCGTTATGTCTATCAAATATTCATGTTATACTTTTATTTTTTTTTAATGGAAATATTCATGTTATACACTTACACCCTTAGTTTTCTATCTTTTAATTATTAAAAAAAAAAAAAACCTTAGATTGTAAGTAAGCATTTTATTTTATTTGTTGGTAACTTCTATTTTTTATTTTTATATTTAAAAAAAAAAAAAAAACGTTCCACTTGTCCCCAAAAAAAAAAAATTTGGTATAAAATGATGAGTCATAAACTATTATGATTTGTATAAAAAAAAAAAAATTATTATGATTATTTTTAGGAGATAATGTGTGTCCCATCACGTGTATTGCTCATGACTCACTTAGTTGATTGAGTTAAATAAGTTGTCTTTCTCAAAAAAAAAAGAAAAAAAAGTTAAATAATTTATGTGCATTGCACATAACAAGGACTAATGTGATTTTCCTATCGGTGGTTGGAGCCAAACTTTGTAACACAAATGTGTGGAGAGAGAGAGAGAGAGAGAGAGAGAGAGAGTAATAATGAGTGTGAGTGTGATGTGCAGTGTGAACTGTGAACAGAAGGAAAATCATAAACTATTATGATTTGAATAGTGAGTCATAAACTATTATTTTTTGTATCCAAAAAAAAAAAAAAACTATTATGATTATTTTTAGGAGATAATGTGTGTCCCATCACGTGTATTGTGCATAACTCACTTAGTTGATTGAGTTAAATAAGTTATGTCTTTCTCAAAAAAAAAAAAAAAAAAGTTAAATAAGTTATGTGCATTGCACATAACAAGGACAAATGTGATTTTCCTATCGGTGGTTGGAGCCAAACTTTGTAACGCAAATGTGTGGAGAGAGAGAGAGAGAGAGAGAGAGAGAGAGTGATGTGCAGTGTGAACTGTGAACAGAAGGAAATAAGAGACTTGACTATGCCATTTCTCTTGCCACAGTGATGAGTTCCTCTGAGGGCCTTCCATACGTCCAGCATAACAACAAAAACGATTTGGAAGCCAGTGGAAGCCACTCCAATGTCGACTCAAACAAAGATGAAAATGAGCCATCCTCTAATTCCAACACTAAGATTGAGAATGCATCTATTGTGAATACGGTATGCCTCCTAGCCCTCCTCTCTCTATTTCTCTTTCTATCTTTATTTCTTACTACTAGTACCAAACTTAAATCAATACTCATTTAAAAATAAATAAATCTTATTTATCTTAATATTTAAAACTTTTCTACCTTTTGCAATGCAAAAATGAAATAAAAATTAACAATAAAATAAAATAAAATTTAAGGAAACTAAATTACAAGTTATGTTTATTGACTGACAAAATATGCCACCAGCCGGTACAGCCCCAATTTGACAAACGCCCTAAGGCCCCAATGCTTATTATTTTTAATTACTTCTTCCAAGTCCAACAACTTTACTTACAAGACCCAAATCAAACACTTGATGTGCGTGTGAGTGCAACACTCACTTGACTCATGCCTCCAAAACGTCAAAAAAAGATGTTCTTACAGTCAAATATTTGACAGAAGGTCGCTAATAATATCTAATTCCATTTGTAACATAAAGAACAACTTATACATTGTGCCTATTGCCTACCGAATATTCATTGAAAATTCATAATATTTTTTTAATACTCATTTAAAAAAATTATTATCTATCTCAATATTTAAAACTTTTCAACATTATTTTCCACATTTTACATTGAAAAAAAAAAAAAAAAAAACCAGTAAGCATTACTTTAGGGAAACTAAATCACAAGCTTTATTTAATATTTATTAACAGCCTTTTATTTGTAATTAATTTTTTTTATAAATTTTATTTTTAATTAATCACTTCTTCCAAATCCAACAACTTTACTTTTTTAATACCATGTTGATTTGCTTGCTTTAAATTTGTCATATAGATATAAAATGTAGTAAACTTTTGGACTTATTTAGTTGTTAATTTGTACTTGAATTAACAATATATTTTTGTGAGATATATTATTGAATCACAATCTTATTAAATATCTATCATAGATTTATCATATGCAAAATTTCACAACATTTAGTTGCCAATGCCTTCTACTATTAAATCTAAGTTTTTTTTAGTCACAAGAAATGGGAGATCAATTAAAGACATAGTTGAAACTTTTGTGGAAGCATAATGTCTTTCTCGTTTTTTCTTAGCTTTTATTATTATTATTATTATTATTATTTTACATGGAAAGTGGAGACCTTCAAATTAGGAGGTTCTTACATTCGGATATTTGAAATGAAGACCCTAATAAAATATAACTCATTTTATTATGTAAATAATAACTTATACATTGTGCCTATCAAATATTCAAATTTTCTTCTATTAACAGCCTTAGTTGAAAATTCATAATATTTTCAAATACTCATTTAAAAAACTCTTATCTATCTCAATATTTATAACTTTTCAAAAGTCTTCCACATTTTACATCGGGAAAAAAGAAAACCAATAAACATTACTTTAAGGAAACTAAATCAGTAGTTCTATTTAGTTTATCAAAAAAAAAAAAAAACAGTAGTTCTATTTATATTTATTAACTTACAAAATACACCACCACCCGATCCCACCCCCAATTTGACAAACCAGCGATTCACTCGTACTTGAATGAATAAGCCCATCCACATTCTCAGGCCCAAATTCACCCTACTAATTCTAAACGAGCTGTAAACTCAAAATAGAGATAGTGTTCTAGATCCTTCCAAACAAGTCCAAACTCGTCATTATCCAGCTCTGAATGTACCCAAATGGCTGCTTTCTTAAAATCCTAGAATCCCCCCCTCTAATCTCACAAGCTGACATTAAAAATTGGATTTCCAAATCAAAATTGAGCAAGCCCAGCCAGCGAGAGCATTAGCGTCTAAGCTTAGTGGAGAAGTGCCAGATTGTCTATTTGGTATTGGTCTTTACTCTTTATACAAAACTTTACTAATTGTTCCATGTGACTTGATGATAATTAGTCAGAAAACAAATGCTACCAGCCTTCAATCAAACATCTCATGTGCATCTCTCTCTTTCTCAGTTTGTTTTGCACTGTCATTATTTTCTAACCAAATTTGATGTTGTCCAGACGATGGAGCTTCAACATTGGCTGGATTGGCAGCATCCGTTGGTCTTTAATGAAGATGAGAAAGGGGGATTTTTTTGTTATGGGTGCGTGGAACCAGTGTTTGGTCCTAGCTATGTCTGTAACGAATGCGGAGATTACCTCCATCATAAATCATGTGCGGAACTACCCATTGGGTTGCACCATCCCTCACACCCAAATCATCCTCTTATTCTCTTTGGCATATATAAATATGGTGACAACGAAGAAGAATATGACAGATTTAGCAAATGCAACGTCTGCGGAGAAAAGAGTTATGAATACAGTTATTGTTGTTACCGTTGCAACTTCAACATTCACATCAGATGTTCTTCTTTATCACTCACCATCCAAACTGAAGTCCATGACCACCAATTGACCCGCAGCATTTGGAAGCTGATGAAGTTCACTTGCGACTTCTGTGGCAAAGAAGGCAATCTGCCCTATTGTTGTGCCCAATGCGATTTCGCTGTACATTCACGCTGTGCTGCTTGCCCACGTAGATTGAAAGTTGATCGTCACAATCACCCTCTCCACCTCACCCCTTCTCTTGAAGTCCATCAATCAGACTCTCCAATTTGCCTACTCTGTGTTCGAAAAGTGGATACACTCTGCCTTTACTATTGCTCAAGATGCGATTTTGCTGCCCACCTCTATTGTGCTATGCTCCCCAGAAACAGGGAGTACATAAATTTGCAGGAACTTAAAGAGGAGCAGTCCATCGAGTCAAAATTTGAAGATCCAGAACTTCATCAATCCTTTGACTCAGAAATTTGCAAAGTCAAAAAAACTACTGTGGGGGAGGACGGAACTCAAATAGCCATAGAAATTGAGCATTTTAGTCACGAGCATGATTTGAAGCTTACCAATGAGATTCCGAATAACACAAAATGCAACGGGTGCGTACAATCCATTCTCTCTCCATTTTATAGTTGTACCCCGTGTAGCTTCTTTCTTCATAAATCTTGTTCTAAATTACCCAAAATAAAACGACACCCACTTGATTCACACCCTCTCACCCTCAATTATCAGCGAGCTTCTTTTTTCTGTAATGATTGTGTCCAGTGGTGCAATGGCTTTAAATACAACTGTCAGATATGCAACTATAATTACAATGTTCAATGTATTTTATTATCAGACACCCTTACTCATGCCTGTCATGAGCATTGTCTTTACCTCTCCGTGACAAACTATCCACAAAAGTGTAGTAATTGTAATTTTGAAAACTATGATGCATTCCGCTGTTCCACTTGTGAATTTTCTCTAGACTTAAGATGTGTTACACTACCACAAACTACATGGTACAACCAACATGAACATCCCTTCAACCTCCGTTATACTCCTGAAGATGACTCCGGTGAATATTACTGTGATATCTGTGAAGAAGAACGAGATCCCAAACAATGGTTCTACTACTGTGCAGAGTGCAGCTTTCCTGCTCATCGTGACTGTATTCTTGGGGAAAGTCCAAATGTCAAGTAACACATATAATGGCCACTAGTTGGGAGGTGCTACACAGTAATTTGACTTTCACCCACACACAATGTACTTTCATTGAAGAAATCAAGACCAATGACAATGTTAAAAGTGATCTATCAATGTGCCTAGTGTAATTTCAACATTCACAATAATTGTTTATAGAAAGACCAATGTTGTTTTAATTTTTATTTGTATATTTTTCATTTGGGTTGAGCCTTTAGTTTTTTTTATTGCAACTATGTTACCATTGGATATTACTATTATTATTATTTTTTTCCCATAATGATATTGTTTCCTCTAGTTTCTTGCTGGAATATGAAAGACCATAGATGCATATTGATAAGAACAGAAAATTCTTGTGACAACCAAGCAGACAACCAAAACGAGACATGTTGTTGTCTATGAGTGCTTGAAACATTTTTCAGTGAGTAGTACCAGTGTGATAATTCATTTTGAGCTATGTTATATGGTCTAGAATTGCTTGGTTGAAAGTGGGTGGCACATAAAAATAAAGCTTATGAGTTTATGCAGCTCATTCATGACAGTTCTGCTGCTTCTACATTTGTGAGAGAAGAGGAATCACAAGAACAAGTGTTAATGAAAATGGACCAATGCATTGAGTGAACTTTTGAAGGTATGTTGAGAGATTAGACGTGAACATGGTTGGGCTTACTAGTAAGGAATTTTGTGTTTAATTGGTGTAATAAGAACACAAAAAATGTTAACTAAGTTTGGCTTGAAAGAACAAAATATAGAATTGAAATACAAAGGATTTGTTAAATATAGCTAAGGTTTATTCTTTCAAAACTCTTAAGAATTTTCCATTTCTTAGATACCATAAGTGGATATCAGCTTAAGGATAGGTTTCCATTTGTAATTTACCTGAGATGCTTGATATTTGTAATTATTGTTAGTAGTTGTTGGTATATCTCCTGTGGATATCAGCTTAAGGCAATCTTATTAGATAGAAAGCTTAGCTGTGATGTTGCTTGTAACCTTTGTCTCAGAGAAACTGAAATAATGGATCACCTATTTGTGTTCTACACCTTTTCTAGAGCTATCTGGTTTGGGTCAGATTTATTGATAAAGAGAGCATAGTTTCAGCCTAATTCACTAAAATGGGCACTTTTAAAATGGCTCGTCCAACAGGTTTGACATAGAAACCTTTAACTTTGTTTCCCAAACTCTGCATACCACTCTCTGGGCCATATGGCTTAATAGAAATCAAGTGCTAATGCCTATAATGTTCTCCTAATGTCTAAGGCTTTGGTTTGCTCGTATCAACAAGCTTATGCAGACCATCAGCAGGAACAAGTTAACAGAATAAACTCAGACTTCATAACAAAAGATAGGCCCATCAAGGATTGACAAATTATTTTAATCCCATAGAATTTGAAAGAAAGAGAGATACCAAATGGAGTGGCATGCTTTTGTTGCATAGTCTACAGAAGGAAGACGACTCTTTGTTGGATGTTTTAACATACCATGCTTCAACAGGAAGGTGGCCAGCTATAATGCAGCATGAAAAGCAAATTTTCAAAACTCAAATATAGCACTATATTTACAAATAATGACTCTTGATATCAGGTCCATTACTAGATATTATGATTTCCTGTCCTAATCCCTATAGACTATATCTTTCGAATGTGGTACATCTTCTAAATTAATTTTGATATTTTTACTCTTTGTTTGATACTCTCAGTTAGCCACTATATAATGTACTTGTTTAGAGGTATTCGCTTCTTCTTTTGCTTCTTTAGTTCTATTCTTATTGTTAAATTGTTATTTATCATTTCTTGGTATGTAATGTAACTAATTTCAAAATGGGAATGGAGCTTTAGGACATTCTTGTTTTTCTACCTTTCTCTTTATCATCAGTTCAATATGTTTCACTTAGTTTTAGTAATGCATTTACGAATATGTTTAATTTTCTCAGGACGATCTAGTTAATGCCTTGTAATCTACACCATCTATCTATACTAAGGAAAAAAAGCAGCAAAGGAATCATGGCAACTGAAAACTGATGATTATTTCCCGTAAGTTTTACTGTTTTTCCCTCTACCTTTAGTTGGCTATGCAAAATTTATTGAAATTTACTGCCATTAATAATCAAGGCTCATGCTTGTCCAATGCTTGCTAGAAGGTATGCAAACAGCGCAAATGCTTATTGGACTGGCTTTTTCTCTAGTCACCCAGCTAGCCTTGAAGCAATATGTCTGAGTTCTAAGTGGATATTATTTGGTATGACATCAGTGTCGCTCTGCCTTGGTGGTTATGTTGAATAAGAATAGATAGGGAATAACTGTTTCCTCTATTCCTCTACACTTGATTTGCTGGATGCAAACAACCTACCATCTCATGCTGCCATCCTGGAAAGTGCTGGTTATATATTCTTGCTATTTGATCACAAAAGTTGTCCACTTTATATTCCAAAAATTCTGCAAGGAACACAAAAATGTGTTCCATGCAGAGAGAGGATGACGTTTTCTGATCATCAATAGGGTGGAGTATTGTCATCATTTATTTGGGTTATAAACATAAATGAAGCAAATTTTCTTTAGTAAAAAGAATGCAGCAGGACAACTTAATATTTGGCTGGAAAGAGATCTGATGGTCCCAACTCTGTCAGCCTGGAAGATGCTTTAGGGATTGCACAGCATACAACCAATGACTATGCAAAACACGTGGCTTTTGGAGCCCCTGAGGTAGGCAGCTAATCCTCATTTCAAATTGACCTTCTGAGTCTTATTTTATAGTCTTTGCACCATTGTTATCGTATGATACATCTCTTTAAGCTATCCTTTAAAATGTAACAACTTTTCATAGACAGAAGCTGTTGTAAATGCTGCCCTTTCATGCTTCACTAGTAAAAACTCAAGAAATCAATATACGCTGCCTGCTAGTTATATTTTTGGTATTTTTGAAAGCCCAAGATCTAAGATTTGAAAAGCTTGATATTTTTGGTATGAAGCATGATGGAAGACATATGGAAAGGAATAACAATACCTCCATGGCAGGTCTCTCTAGTAATAGAAGAACTATCTTTTTGTGTTATAGCAGTTCCAGGAACCATGCTATCAGAAACAAAAGCACTTGCAAAGTTAGCTTCATATGGTTCTATGAACCTATTATGGTCTTGTGTAAACAATGGGGCAAGTAAATGAACTATCTTCTTTTATTTTATTTTTTGGGTTCTTGCTATTCTTCACTGCTTAGTACCAAAAACAAAAGCAAAAAAAGATGAGAAATATATAAAAATAATAATTAGGTGGGAAGTAGGCATCCCAATTTATAGAATTTTAATCATTCCGTGTATTGCACGGGCATAAATCCAAATCCGAATCTAAATGTCAAAGGAAGCAATTGGGGCAGACCAACAAGACCACCTCTCCTCATATAAAATCTAAACAGCTTACTATCTAATCTTTCACATCCCTCTGTAACTGTTTGACACAGCCCTCGGAAGTCTCCTCACTGCCAAGGCCTACCTTCACCTTCAGCCTCTCTGTCTCTCTCGCTGGGGACCCAATTTCTGTTTTCTGTTTCTGTTGCCGATCTTCATCAGCACGTATCATGTTATTCTTGTTGTTTTTATAATACATCTTCTAGCTCATGCATAATAAATCCAATGTATTAGATTAAGGTTTATCACACTTATAATATCTGATTCTTAGAGGTAAAGAGGAAAAAGGTCTCACCTTTATTTACGCTAGAGGATTTATTCTCTGTTTTTTTAATTTCAGATTATTTCATTTTTTATTTGAATTTGTGCTCAAGTTTGGTTTTTGACTGTTTGCCTGTTTTTGCATACTGTAATAATTTGAAGCTAAATTGAAAAGAAAATTCCAACACCATGGAAGGGATCACAAGTAAGAGAAGGAAAATAGGGCAGCCTGATTCAAAATTTCCTCTACTCAAGGTGGCACTTTCACACTTTGTTTCTATGCATTTAATCTAATACTATTGCTACTCCAAAATAATATCTTGAAGGTTGCACAATTTATTATTATTATTTTTATGTGCTTGTTGCTAACATGTGTCAAATTGTCTTTTCTTTGAAATTTTTTTGTGTCACAAGACTCAAAATTACCTGGAGGATTGAATAGGTATTGGTAAATTGCCATATGAAATACTTGTTTCCATTTTTTCTCTCTTACCTATGGAGGAAGCAATAAGAACTGGTGTCCTCACCCGCAGATGGCATTACATGTGGACTTTCACAACTCGTTTAGAGTTTGATGATGTGAGCGTAGTGAATCTTTTAAATGCTCAACCTCCAATTCCCACTCTCTTTGATTTGTCTCAATTTGTACCTACATACCCACATTTCTTGTTCAAAGGAGGAGATTTGTTGATTGGGTGAATCAAGTACTGAATTTACATTAGGGTACACATTTAGATGAATTCAGCCTTCACTTTGCTGTGTATGATGATCACTTTAAAAGTGATATTGATAGTTGGATCAGCTTTGCATTTCAAAAGGGAGTTAAAAGGCTTCATTTGATTTTCATATGTAATTGGGCTTTGAATAAAAGGTCATACACTCTTATGCCTTCCTTGCTTCATAATTACAGACTTGATTCGTAAACTGAACTTTGTCTGTGCTCTGTTGAGGTGACTGGAGAAGCTCTCGAAATCATTTATCTACTTGCCAACTTCTTGAAGTATTATATGTATCAATGTCACATGTGATGAATTTCAAAATTTCCAGCCCATCACTCAAGCTAGAGCACTTAGAGACATACTCTTGTGTCTTGGAAAATCTTGTGTCATTTAAATATATGGGAGCAATGATAAACCTTTCATTTAACTACACACCCCAGCTCATTAAGGCATCTTTTGCTGGGCCTCATGCCTGCTATATCATCAAGAGTCTTTTCCAGCCTCCAAGCTATCTCTTTCAGCTTCAGACACCTGTATTGGACATAGGTACTGAGGTCAGTACGTAAATCCAAATTTTTGCTTCCCCCACCCACTCTTTTTATTTTTTGAAAGAAAGAACATAGAAACAAAAGTAGAAGGCGTATCAATTTTTGTCGTGATTTATAATTTTGTAGAAGTTTACACGGTTTTCCAAATTGCCCAAGTTAAGGAATCTCAAGCAATTGGAATTACTGTGTGCTCTGCCTCCTTCTTTGCACATTCCTTTTATGTGCTGCTCCTTCATTAAATAGATTTATAATTAAGGTGAATATTCTTACGTCAAAGCTATAGTTGTGGATTGTAGGATATTGTTTCTTTTTAGGTGAATTTCATCTTACCACCCTAAACTATTACTGATTTTGCAATGTTACCCTAAAATATTCATGTGTGCGATTCACACCCCATTTTAAGAAACTGTAGCAATGTACCTCTAAATGTGAAAAATGCATAAATTGCCCTTCACACAAATAATGAGATGTCAACTAAAAATAAGAAATTGTTTATTTTCTTAGTTTTCTAATTAAATCTATTGTATTTTTTCTTATTTTTTTAATATATATGTCTAATATGGCATATGCCACAAGTTCTAAACTGCCATGTCACCAAATGTATTAGGCATAGCTTATGTATATTTTTTCCCTGATTATGGTTTGAAATTGGGTGTTAAATGAAAAATTGATTATCTGGGGGAGAGGGTGTTAGTTTTGGAAGGTAAAGTGTATGTTTCCTTCATTACTATGCATTTTACATATTTGTTTTATGCTTTTTATAAAGCTTTCCTTTCCCACCAGTTATTTGGAGGTTGGAAGGTGGTCAAGTGTACTATTCTTTTTTATAGTCTGAGTTTTTTTTTTTTTTTTTTTTAAATCTAATATCTTCATTTACATTGTGAATGTCACTAAACAACATAGCTACATCTTGTTTTAACTTCTAACATTATGTTTTTTTTTTTGGGACCTGATGTCCTCATATTAAACATAGCATGGATTGATTAACTTTATTTATCATGAAGTTTGTGTTACGTATTAATGTTTTATCTTCATTATAGTTCAATGTTTTTCCTTTATCTTATTATTGGATGTACTAAAGGAAAACTTCTTTTGATTAATAATGAGGTAATTACAGAAGCAAACAAGTACACTAATCATAGGGTTACATTCTAAACTTGAGAAGAGTGATAAAAATAAGAAGTAATGAGCATTGGGTACTGTTTAGTACAGTCATCTAATAATACAAGGATTGTAAAAACAAATATTTGATACTGTTCAATGCGTGCTCAACATTATTGAATGTCATATTCCAATCTTAGAGAGCCACTAAACTTCCCCTTTAAGCTAGAAGCATCTAAATATTGTTTTTGGCATTATGCACTGAACCCCTAACCAAAAAGAAAGAAAAGCAGAGCTTACAAGTCAAACGCTGCTGCAAAATAATGTAATAAATAGTTCTCTTTTCTAGACATACATGTACATCACAAGTCCATTAGTGACTTCTCTCCTATCACTAAGATTATCATTATTTGAATTTTCCATGTGGTTTACAGATGGAAAATTCAGTTCAAATGGAATGTATCACCTTGAGTAATGTAAGATTAACGTTCGAAGCATCCAATGGTTTAGAACTATGAAACTAGTTTTAAAAACCCTAATTATTGAATTACCTGTGCCTCTCTAACCCATGAGCCAACCTGAACATGTTGGATCATTATTTTCAATCCAAACTTACCTGATAATTCTCTGAAACATGATCACAACTTATTGGGTTGGGTTGCAGTGAAGGATTGTTGAGGTCCTTTGGTTTTGCATATATTTCTTGCACCAAAGAATCCACAAGCAAGCAACTATTCTGCAGATCTGCATTGAGGGGCATTAAACCCTGCTGAGTGTATCTTGTTTTGTCTTCCAATACCTGGGGTAGACATTTTCCTTACAATTGGATAGGTTTTTACCTGAATTATATTGCTACTATTCTATGTATTAGGGGTATTTTTATAATTTTTATTGAGTCTAGATTTTAGGAGATCCTATTTATCTTATATTTCTTTTCTTTGGGTTTAAGTTAGTCTTGAACGGTTGGGAACAAAGGAACAGAGAAGCTAGGATGTTCGCTTCATTCGGAGACCAAATGATTGGGAGATGGGTGGTATGAATGAATTTCTCCGTACTTTGGGTTCTAATTTACCTCATACTGAGAATTGAAATCATATGCAATGGAAGTTGACAAAGAATGGGGATTTTGATATCTGATCGTTTTATAATAAGTTAAGAAGTCCCTTGCGTGTTTCTTTCTTTGTATGGACTGCTGTATGGGATAAGATCCTTATAGGTGACAATTTGAGGGGTAGAGGGATGGATTTTGTTGACTGGTGCATTATGTGTCGTTGTAATAGGGAGATGGTGGATCATTTGCTACTTCATTGTGGTAAGGCCTACCGGTTGTGGAGTTTGGTTTTTAGATCGTTTGGGATTTTATGGGTCTTGCCAAGATCAGTTGCGGATACTCTCTTTGGTTGGTGAAATTGGCCTGGAAAGCATTCGTCTAACATTTGGAATTTAGCTCTGTTGTGCTTAATGTGGTGTCATTGGAGGGAACGTAATTGGAGGACGTTTGAGGACATGGAAAGTTCTGATGACCAGCTATTGGCTTCTTTTAGTGACTCTCTTTTTGACTGGTCTAGGGCTTGGGAACTCACCGCTAGTAATTCTCTCCCTATGTTCCTTAGCTCTCTTCTTTGTAATTAGTATCTTTTCTTTCTTTCTTTCTTTTTTTCTCTTCTCTCTTTGTAATTTTTCTCTACTTTATGTTTTTGCATAAAGTAGTGTTCTTGAATATACATCTTTATTACTTATCAAAAAAAAAAAAATCTTATAACTAGGTTTTTTGTTTTTAGTCAAACTAGGAGTCTTAATTCTACTTGTGCAAGAAGAGTCCTACATATTTGTACAGATTGTACTTGAAGAGTATATGGATTGATTACTAAAAATACTGAGTGTGTTTAGGACTGAGACATGGCCTATAAAAAAAAGGATGGAGACATGTTGGCATTATTTTTCTTTTTTTCCTCTACTTCTCGAGGTACTTTTCACAGATAGTGTTAATAGAACTCAATAAATTTCTGTCCCTTCATCCTTACAAGCCAAAGTCATATCATTCCTCATCTTTGGAAAGACTTGGAAACCCTTAAACTTTACATACTTATTCTATCAAATAGGCATAAAAAACTTACCAAACTAAAGCCAATTTTGTGTCATAAAACTTTCTTTAACAAATGTAAACCCTATATTCACAAATCATTATAAACCTGAACCTGCCACAAGCAAATGTAGACAAATTCTCCAATTTCTTGTGTTTTGTTAAAGAAGTTAATTAGATTACTTGAATCTAGATTTCCTAAATTCTGGATTGTGTTTTGTAGAATGTAGAAGAGAGTGGAAACATGGTATGCCACTTGCACTTGCACAGAATGTGGTTTAATGGGTCTAGACCTTTTTGCAGCTCCTATAAATTGTTAATTAGAAGGTGAAATCCCTTAAGGACTCAGTTGATCACTCTCAATAGAATGATCTGAAATCTAGAACTGGTACAATTTTCTCTGGCCTTCTGATTGAAAATATATTTTAATGATGAACAACTATGGGAAGTTTTTTTGAGTTTGGATGTGTCTCTTGCAGTATTTCCATGTGATATGTTAGTAGTTAACCCTCTTCTGATTATTCTCTCTGATAACCAATATTATTTTTATCTTTTCCCAATGTATTATCTTTTCTACTATACAAGATTTGCATCTTAGACCTAATTTAACTCCACTGGACCCCTTTACCATCTCATCTAAAGCATAGGTTTATTGATGCTGTCATTTGATTGTAATATGTACTATAGTTTTACCATGAAGACAGATAATCATGTCATGTAAATTTCAAGAAAGCAATGTTTGTCCTTGTCCCATTCTTTCATGTGGGACCAGCTCTGGTAATGACCATTTCATTCACTTGGTACAACTTATATTGGTTTAGGTAGGGAACCTGAATTTACTGCATTATTTTACAGAGACTAACATCTGATTGGAACACTTAAATCATTGTCATGTTAATCATGTGATTTTCAGTCTGATTTATGAATCTTTGACTGGGATTTTTTTATGAGACTGGTTGAACAGTGATTCTCATGCCTCTTACTCTGAAACTTATGCATCAAGAAGCAGTGAGGATGATCCCATCCTAGTCTCTCTGACTTTAGTATTCTTCCATATGTAAATCCCATTAGTTGCAGTAAATCTGGCCTTTTCTTTGTCCGGCTAGTCTGTCTGCTTCTGAAATTGTGCTGTTACATCACTTTGTTAGCATTTTAATTATTCATTCTCGGCACTCAGCTAATTTTTCTCTCTTTTTTCCATTATTTCAGCCAACTGAACGCATCACCATCTTATCAACGTACTATTATGGTGAGAATTAAGCAGCCTGTCAATTTGATCTTGTTTGTGCATTTTCTGGTAACTAGCCTTTTTATTTCTATTGATATAGATTGAAACAGAATGCATTAGTAACTTCCCTATATAGATGTAACCTACATACCCTTGACATCAAGAGAAAAACTTCTCTAGATTTTCCTGATGGGGTTTACAAGCAGGATTGGGTTTTCTAGGAAAGCTTGTTATGAAATTTTATATACAAATTATCACTGGATTCACTACAATGTAAATTAGTGGGCAGATCACCCATGCTCTTGCTGGATTTGTTATTCTGTGCTTTAGATGCCCCTCTTTGAATCTTGACCACACCTTGTTTTGTTGGGCTGCATTCAATGGGTTATTGAGGTCTTTTCCTTAAAGGAAAAAAGGACCTTTCTTTTCTTTTTTGGCTTTTGTTTTATTTATCTCTCAACGTCTCTTCTTTTGCTTTGGGAGAACACTGAAGCAACTATATCTTATTTATTTTCAATGTGAGCTTATCAAAAAAGAAAAAGAAATAGGAACTCCCCTTTTTTTTTTTTCTTTTTTTTTTCTTTTTTATATTAAAAAAAAGAGAGGGATTTTGATAGTTTTTGCACTTGGTTGACCCCCTAATGGAATTTTTGTAGATTTATTCATAAATTTTCTGAAGTTTCCGTGTCTAAAACTTTGTGTACATGAGCTATATCTCAACCGGTACTTCAATTTTTCATTATTATGATATGGAGGGGTGAGGTTTTGGGTTCAAGACTCATACGGTGCATGTAACTTACCAATTAAAAATCAAATAAACATGACTCACATGTCAATTTCAACCTATCATTGCATCAAAGTTAGTAAAGCTATATATTTTTATATTAAAATGACATGTCTTGTTTTTGTAAAAGTAGCAATGAATTTGTTTTAATTCTTTTAATGAGTAATAATTAATTTCAGTAGAAGAAGCGCATAAGGGGGGCAACCCTTGTACGCAAGGCATATACAAGAGGAGAACCCTGAAAAAAAAAAATCTAAAAGTCAAAAAGATCTAAAATCAGCAAGAAATATGTTCTTTTTAAAAAAAAAAAAAAAGTAAAATTGGCAAGAAATATGTATATGAAAAGTGAACCATGGTTGTCATCCACAGATATAGTGTACCTAGAAATAAAGGTTTCAACTTATCTATAGATATCTCTCTCCCATGAAAATAAGTCACATCCTTTTCCTACTAATGCATTTCATCAAACTTAGAGGAACTGCCTTCCATACTTCATTACCATCTTGTTTACTAAATTGTTCCTTCCAACATGCTTGGTAACACTGCCACTGTCTTTGGGATCATTGTAGTAACCCAAAAGGGGGGTCTTGTATTTCATGGAATCCTACATTGCCTAGGAAAGCACATGGAGATGTACTTATAAGGAATGCCCTCCCTTATTGTGTAAGAGGCCTTTTCCCCTACTGTTGTATGCTTTGGGGGAGAACAAAGCTGTAAGGGGTATGAGACCCCAAAGCGGACAATATCTACACAAGTGGGGCAAAGTCGTTACATATGGTATCAAAGCCGGCCCAGTAATCCTATGTGGGCTCAGAGATACTACCTCACAAAGTGGGCCCTAACGAGGACGTTAAGGATTTAAGTGGGGGAGATTGTGATGCCCAATTTGATTGATTGTGTGATGTGTGTGGGTGTGTGATGAGTCCCACATCGGGTATTTACTGGGTTGAAATGGGCTTTATTAACAACTATAATGAGCCTCAATTGTGACTAGTCCTTTTGAGATATAGCGCAGATGTGGCTAGCGCTTTTCCTTGGATTGTTATAGATGGTATCAGAGCCATGCCTAACCGGAAGTGTGGGCCCCACATGTGAGGACGCGTGTGCCAGTAAGGGGGGTGGATTGTAGTGACCCAAAATAAGGGTCTTTCATTTCATGGAATCCCACATTGCCTAGGAAAGCATACGGAGATGTGCTTATAAGGAATGCCCTCCCTTGTTGTGTAAGAGGCCTTTTCCCCCATTGCCTTATGCTTTAGGGGAAAACAAAACCGTGAGGGGTATGAGGCCCCAAAGCGGACAATATCTACACAAGTGGGGCGGGGTCGTTACATATGGTATCAGAGCCGGCCCAGTAATCCTGTGTGGGCTCGGAGACACTACCCCACAAAGTGGACCCTAACGAGGACGTTAGGAATTTAAGTGGGGGAGATTGTGATGCCCCAATTTGATTGATTGTGTGATGTGTGTGGGTGTGTAATGAGTCCCACATTGGGTATTTACTGGGTTGAACTGTGCTTTATTAGCAACTACAAGGAGCCTCAATTGTGACTAATCATTTTGAGGTATAACACAGATGTGGCTAGCGCTTTTTCTTGAGTCGTTACAAAGTGTCTACCAAATTTTTTTTTTTTTTTTTGAGTGTAAGTGTCAACCAATTAAGTTACAAGTCATGTTAGCTTTTGTGCTTCAAAACATAGGAGCTTTGTTGGGAGTAATATTTGAGAAGACATGATGAATGGTACTTATGCTCGTTTTTACCTCTTTTTTTGTATCTCTTTTCCATTTTCCTTCTTTTTGGAAAGCTTAAATATTAGATTGGGGGAGAGGAAAAAAAAAAGATGAAAGGGAATTACTTTCATTATAATGATACTCTTTCATAAAATTATAAGACCACGATTATTTATGTATTTAGAAATGTTAAAAAAAAAAAGGCAAAAGGAAAAAAGAAAAATGAATTTATAGTCTATAAAAAATCTTACAATATCTTCATATTTTTTTCTAAAAACCAAGTAAATAAGAAACAACATCAAGACAAAGATATTTTGAAGAAGTACTATTCTGTTTTTCTCTTCTTTTATTTTTTAAGGTAGAATCTATTGAATCAAATTTAGAAAATTGAGTATATTTTGTTTGTTTGTTTGTTTAAAGTATATTGTATTTTCTTTTGTAAGGGGGGTTTTCATAATTCTAATGCCAAGCAAAGTTTAAAGATTTTCAATGTCCTTTAATTTCTGTAAAAAAAAAAAGAAGAAAAAAAGAAAAAGAAAAAGTTGTACTTAGTCGAAACTAGAAACACAAAAGAATCAGTTTAATTGCTTGATGATAATGATGGGTCTCAAAACGCGGTCGTTTTATGTCATTAGTTTATTATCTAACTGGAATCAAAATGACACAGTTTTGCGCTATTCTAAATTCTAAATTCTAATTGGATTTACTTCTCAAGAGTTGTAATTCTAGTGCTTTCATATAGATAGGAGTTGTTTACCAATTTGTAACAATTCTAGTGTTTTCCTGTTCTGTACTTGTGTCAACTGAATTTCCATGTTGAGGTTCTGTTAATAAATTGAATCTTCTTGCTTTTGTACGTCTAATGGGCCTTCTTTTGATTTTTTGTTTTAATCAAATTAAATTGAAAGGGTGATAGATTGTATGGCGTTTCTAGTATCTACAGGACAGAACGGTAATTTGCTACTTCTGTGAAGATGGTTCTGGTGGAATTTGGCATTCTCTGCAATGCATTACCATCTTTCATTAGATTCTCATTGTGTTATTGCACTTTTGATCTGTTTCAGTTAAGTAAAAGAGCGCAGTATGTGTTATTGTACTTTTAATAATACAAACTAGCTTTTAACCCACACTACGTGCGGGAATCTTTTTATTTACATTTATTAAAAATAATTTTTTTTAATAATATTTAAATACACTTCTACCACATACTAAAGGGACAAATGTTCTTTTAAAGTGTCATGATTGGCTGATCTCTTCCTCAACATGGATTAAAAAGGTAAGTATAAAATACAAATTCATCTCGGATTTCACTTGTAACCTAAAAGGCAATAAGATGGAACTAATATTCCTTCACATTTTGGGTTGGGCTTGAGATTAAGATCACATCTTCTTACCTCTTCCTTCTATAATTGCATAATAATGATGATGATGATGCATCATCACACCAAGAAATTCAAACATGCAACACCGTTCGTGAGATTCAAGTGCTAAGGATCCAAACTTGCAAGATAAATAGCTTATTACTTCCTAGAATTCTGTTAGTTCTTCGGTTTCTTGAGTTCGAAATAGGAACATATGAATCACTGTTTTTTGTGAACACTGAACATTCCTCCAATATTTTCTGACCTGTGGTGGAATATATAGGTTTTTCTTGAGTGAGATTTACTGTTTCTCTAGCCGAAATCAAGTTTTGAAGGAGTTGGGTTATCGAGCTATGAAAGCTCTTCAACTTTTGATCACAACTACACTCTGTTAGCATTCAGCCAAAAAAAAAAAAATATATATATATATATATATATAACACTGTTTGCACTTGTTTCATTTGTTCCTGCTACCTTCCAGTCAGCCAAATTTTTTTTCCCTACTTTTTTTTGCCTGTCATGTCTCTTTCGTGAGAAATGAATATAAACCTTTGTAGATTTCATTCAACCCCAACATTTATATACTGCACAAAGTAAATGTATCTTAGAAGCTTTATAAGAAACTAAAAACCAAAAAAAAAAAAAATCATAAATGCACGTAGACCACAAAGTTTGATAAGAAACTATGTTTTGTTTAAGCTACTTTAGGACACAAATTTTCTCAGCCTCATTAATTTAAGACATGTATTCTCCATACCCTATCCATTCAATAGATGGTTAATTCAATTTCACAACTCCTACTAAACCATACTAACTAAAAAAGAAAAAAAAAATCCTATTGAAGTCTAAACATATATGCATTTTTTTAACACATGACATACATACCAACCAAAAAACTACACACAACATATTATTTATAAACCAAATTATTAGCTGTATGTTAGTGGACAAAGAGAATGCTAATTTTGAGATTTTGCTGAGAAATACATGAACACTTTTAGTTTCTATTCAAATGCATGTTCAGTTACAAAAATGATTTCTTAATTCTTTACTATAAGTGGCTAAAGTAAGATTCTACCAAAATTAAGCACATATATTGAAGAAAGAATCTTGTGCTCAATCTGAGCTCCAAATCACAGTGGTTTCCCCCTTTAAGCCATAGTGATTCATACTTCCCTTTACATAGTTCCCAGAGTTGCTTACCATGGGAGCAATCAACAACTTCATATGAAGTCCCCTACAAAAGGATATAAAAGAGTCAGACTACAAAAAAATTAATTTATACCAGCATGTGATAGCATTTTCACTTATTTTAGAAAACTCTCTTGGTGGGAAGCAAACAATCTACTTGTGATTATAAATGCTTACTTATAAATGAATGCCCTAAGAGAGGAAAGACCATGGCTCATTAACGTTTGAAGATTTACAGAAGAAAAAGCTATTAACATTGGATTAGATATATATATATATATATTTTTTTTTGATATGTTTGGTACCAGGCTGAGGGCGAAGGGAAGATTTGAACTAAAGAATGTGGGTTCACTCCTGCTACCCACTAATAATGTATCCCTTAGAGTGATCTTACAATTGTTGCAAATTTTATTATATAGTCCTTACAAATTGATGTGCCAACTTTTAAACAAACAACTCAGCAATTTAGGAATTTATTATGTTATTAATGTAACGCCAAACATATTCATTGCCACGTCAGTTGTCAGCTTTTGTGGAAAATTGGTAGTAGCTTTAGCATTTTTTTATCTTTGAATGTCTAAATAACTAATGTAGTGTCACTGAATTGAATGTGCAATTCGCAGAATTTCATCACACTTTTTTCCCCCAAGAAAGAGACATGAAAATAAATAGAAGAAAAGAAAACTGGAAGACACTCTCTTTCTATACTGTCTACACTCAATTCTTTTGCTTCTTTGACTAATTATTTTATGATCCCTCTAAAGGTCAAAATGGACACATCAATATAAAATCCTCTGAAATAATGGAACCTGGAAAATGTGTTAACCATCCAAACACTAATTCAGAAAATGTGTTAATCATCCCTAAGTTTACTCACTGAGCTGATGAAGGGTGCTACAAACACTAATCTAAATCCTTATCCATCATAATTTATCCTCAAAACTAACCACATACCACTTTGACTCCAAGAAAAATTATGAAAAGACCAGGGTAAAAGTTCTAAAATTTTAAACCTCCCACTCATATCAAACTTATAAATAACCTAAAATTTACACATGCAAAAATGTTGCTTTATTATTAGGGGGGAAAAAATTAGAGTCAAAGAATATCTGCATAGATCAGACTGTTTCAAACCCAAAATAAAACTTCCACCTTAATTATTTCAACAGTATACCAAGTATGTTTTAAATGTAAGTTTGCGTTTGACAAAATTCAAGTAGCTAAAGACATTCATAAAACTAACATCTTGTTATATTATAAATTTATAAGTGTTTCCAGTCGTCTTATAAAAAAAAAGTGTTTCCAGTCACATTTCTTTGATAGTATGCAATCATAATTAAGTTTATGACAATTCATTGTCGTGTTTGACTATTAGGTCTAGCAAGATGAGTGGGATATTTTGGTCTAACAATTCATTATGAGACAAACTCCGTAGAACTGAAGCCAAAATTTTCATAAATAAAGTCATCCCAATTTCCCATAAACCTAAAGTAGAGGAAATGGATTTGAAATTCAAATATTGTTCTATTTGTAGAATCCTCACTCTACTTTAATGGTAATATGAAACTCACATATCTTCACCTAATATTGCAAACATAAAAAAATAATGAATGAAGTTGCATAAATATAAAGAATAAAATGCATGGTTTATCATTGTCAACCAAGTTCTAAGGGAAAAAGTATTGAGAAGGGGGCAAAAAAAGATTTTTTTTTTTTCTAATTCATTTAAAATAACGTATGTACGTAGATTATTTTTTGCTCACTATAATAATTTCACACAGCAATAGAAGTCAGATGGCAAAGTAAAACACCTTGCATCAAACAACTGAACTTATAATTCTACTTCAAATGTCGTCTAAATTTTTAAGCAAATTTAGTATAATTTACGTCAAGGGCCATTCATCTCTCAAAGAATACACGAAATTAAAACCATAAGAAGAATATAAAAGTACGAAACTTTATATCCAACTAAACTGAAAAATCCTCAAAGAATACGAAATTAAAACCCAGAAGAAAAATATCAAAATTCTAGGGAATACCTCTATAGATTTTTCTTTGCCTTTTGGTTTCTTAAATTGCTTCAACATTAATGTTGGCAATGGAAAAGAATACCAAATACACCAGATTATGCAATTCCACAAAAACCAATTCTAAACAGAATAGAAGAAGAAGATTAAGAAAGAAAATGTCAAGCACATAGGTAAAGAGAAACTGCCTAAACTTTAACAAATATATATATATATATAGAAAAGCAAGGAAAGAAACAATGGTAATTTATGAATAGCATACTTACTTGGTTATGAACTCTTATCACAGAAAATAATATTCCACTAACGGTGGCTGTAGGCTGGTGGAGACAGCTCTCTGTTCTGTCTCTCCACGCTTTACAATACCCATACCCTAATAACAAGTCAGGTGGTAGTATTTGAACTTCTAGGGTGCTTCCTTCACTTCAACCAAAAAATAGAATAGAGAAAAACGGGTTAGGAATCAAAATTCCAAAATTGAAAGCAAACATAATTATGGACAATAGGAAAAGAAATTAGTCATAGATTAATTAAAAATTACCAATAGAGAATGGTCTGATACTGAGGTCGGGTCGGAGATGGCAGACATAGTCATGCCCTTGCACGGTATTACTGTGTTGGGTCTGCATATGAGAGAGTGACAGTGGGAAGAAAGACGGATGAGAGAGGGGACAGGTTATGCGCAGCGTATGAATAAATGCAAATCGTGAAAGGTTGGTTTTAAAATTAAAATGTAAAAAAACACTATATAATAAAAATGGAAAATACTACTGCAAGATTGTGTGTGTGAGATGAACTAATAACCATTGCTCTAATCAAAATACAACCAAAACTACAAATAAATAACTGAACATTCACACTGGAGTTTTGAAAATATTTGGCTACATATTGGTTTGAATCTTTGAGAGAGATTAAAAATGTTATATTTAAAGAAGTTTTTTATAAGCCAAACATTAAAGAGGATCAATTGAGCCACAAATATCAAATAAAAGGGAACATTGAGAGACATAGATATCAAAAAATCAGTGAACAATAAACTGCGAATTTGTCAAAACTCTTCTCATAAAATAAAAAGGAAAAAGTTACACAGACACAAAAAAAAAAAAAAAATAATAATAATAATAAAAAAAGAAGAAGAAGAAGAATTTTTATAGGTATCAATGATGAAACAGAATAATAACAGAACAAAACCACAACAGCATTAAAACATTTTGTATTGCTTGCCTAATACATTAGGAACAATAACTTTACAGGTATACAGTCCGTCTCTCTGTGCCTTATGGACTTTATCTGGGTGTATGATGTTCTGGCAGAAAGACCTAAAATAAGATTGAAAAAGGAAAATAAATATTAGAAACGGAAATACCCAATGATTTCAATCCTATACTTATTTAATCTCAATGGTTTCGTAAAGATTAGAAACAGAAGCACCCAAACTGAAATCAATATTTTTAGTGATTTTTGTACTCTAAAAAACAGAACAACAGCAAGTATCTAAAATTGAGATAACAAACATTTTCATAGAGAACCCAAAAACCTGAAACAAAAATGAATAAAATGTAAACATATTAACAAAAACACTCAATCAAAAGTAACGTTTCATACCTGAATACCAAAATCTAAAAAATGAGGAAAAAATTGTACTGGTTCCGATTCCAACGATCTAGGTGGCAAATATATGGCCTAACAATGTTGGTGGTCCATAGTTTTTCCTTCATGTGTGCTTGCGGTTCCGGTGACCCAAGTCTGGCGAGGGAACGGACAATGGCCGGCCTTTGATATTTCTTCTCTCTTGGCGCCTACGAACTCTGCTTGGTTCCTCTATCTTCGTATCCCTTAATCAAAACCAAATCTGACCCAAAATACCAATCTAAATCATAATTAACACCCAATTGATTCCCAAATAAAAACCAAAAACCCTAAATTTTTAAATTTAAAATAGAACTTTACCAGTAGTGATTCCGATAGTAGGGTAGTGAGTGGAGACTTACAGTGATGGCAGAAGATCTGGGTGGATCTTTGTGTGCATGTGGTTACGATGGTCTGATTATATAGACGGAGGGTGGTTGGTCTCTGCTTCTATCCTTTTCTCTTTATCCTTGATCGGACTCTCTATCCTTTGATAGAAAACCCAAAAACCCAAAACAAAAAAGGAATCAAAACTAAACCCATTCAACAAAAAAAAAAAAACTCAATTAAAGTAACATTTCATACCCAAATCTAAAAAATGGAAAGAAAAAAGGTTTCTTTCTGTGTGCTTACAGTTCCGGTGGTCTAAGTCTGGAGAGCGACCCAAATTGCAGTAAACATAAATCATAGTTATTGCTAGATTTAGGTTTTTACTTATAAAAATTTATTTTAAAAAATCAAAAAACAAAAAAAAAAAAAAAAAAAAAAAAAAAAAAAAAAAAACCCACTCTGTAACAGTGCATCGCCGGTTGAGGGAAGCAAGAATTTTGGTGGTCAGAGCCCGACGGCGGTACTGGCCTGAGATGTCTCTAACTCTGCCTCTTTCTCTATTTCTTTCTCCAGGTCTCATCGCCTCTCTATTTCTGTCTCCGTATCCATCGTATTTTAACCGGTTAGTATTTTTTATATATATACCGAGTAACTATCAAATTTTAACAGGTTATTTTTTTTATTTTTTTATTTTTATAATGAGAGGTTTTAAAAGGTACGTAGATTGCCGACCAACGTAATTTATCACTTATTAACTTATGCAATGGCAGAATTTTTAAGGATAAGTTTTTTCTAAGTGGCAGCACCTCTTCAAGTCTTCTGCTATTATATATAATATTAAATTAGATAATTTGTTTCACATTTTTCATGTTAAAAAAAAAAAATTTGTTCCACTTTTTGTGTTCTATTTAATGCTCCACTAATTATGTTTGTGAATGTCTTTTTCTTTTTTTAACTTCAATTTTTTTATAAAAAAAGTGAAAATATTACATGATAAGTTGTAATTAGTGGAATGTAAACTATAATAATTCTAATATTTAGTTATAATAATAAGGATAATGATAATAATTATTTATTTTTATTGACATTCATTTTTAAAATTTAATCATTTATTTAAAATTTTTAAATAACAAGATACAAAAAGTCTCTAAAAACCCAAAAACTTTTTTCTTCATCTAAACTAAACTATATTAGTACTAGCCTTGTCACACACACTTTACGCTTAAAATGAGACTTTTTTTTTTTTTTTTCTAGTGTCATTATTTTCCTTTTTTTTTTTGAATAAGTTTGTTTTGAAAACATAGATTAGTAGGAGAGTGTTCTATTTTGTAGGTATTTTAAGTGGAGTTATAGATATATTTTGACCAGGTTGTCCTTCAGCTTTTTCTGTTAAACCTAAGGTCTAAGAGTATTTCTGAACTACATAAAAGTCCAGTCCAAAGAGGGAGAATCCTCTTATAGATAGTATATATATATATTTTCCTAATTTACATTAATTATTATTTTTTATTTGATAGTTGGTGAGTGCCGATTAAAATACAAGTTATTCAGATAATTAAAATTTTAATAATATAAGAGGTAATTACACTCCCCCCCTTTGAGTTTTGAGGAAATGACACTCTACCACAAACTTATATGAAAAAAAACACTTCCCCTCTTAACATCCAATTGACCAAACTTTGTTAAATTAATATTAAATTTTGTTGTTGTTGTTGTAGAAAATTAGAAATATTTTTTAAAAAAATTTATTAACCTGCCCTCTGCTTTATTTTCGACCACAACAAGTTGTGTAAACGTTTTTGAAATTTATTGTAGTACTAGATTTATTGAATAAGTACATTCCCTATCACAATAGATAGATCTTACGTAATCTTGGAACCTATACGGGAAGAAGATACATATATTTGATGGCAATAGATAAAATAACTAATATTGCCTAATCCTAAGCTGGAATGGTTGCACTTGAAATTCAATTTGTGATATTTGTTAGTTATTTTTTTTAAGTTCATTAATTAAGCCAGCATATTTAGAAACTAGAAAGTATGAAACAGAGGAACATATAAACTAACAGTAATCTCCTATATTTTTGTTTGTTTGTTTATATGCTTTGGCTTGGTTAATTGAATTGTGGCTCTTTCTCCAAAAAAAAAAAAATTGAATTGTGGCTCGTCTTTGTTTATTTTTATTAACTACTGCTTAGTATATTTACTATTTGACCTAAAGTGTGGTTATTATTTCGTCACCTAGGGAACGATTAGGGAAATTAGGGAATTTAAATTTGCAAGTTGGTTGCCACAGTTATTATATACTGTCATAGGAGTTCTGAATTTTAACAGTTTTATGTAAATGGATTGAGATCTGGTGCAATAGTTAAGGCTATTACACCGTGTAATCTCTTTTCAACGGTTTAAATTAAAATTTAAAAAATTAACTTTTGACATTATCTATTGAATCAAGGAAGTTAAAGAGGTAAAAAAAAAGTTGAGAGATAAAAAAGTTTAAAATTTTGAAAAAGTGAAAATGACGTGAGAGGTTTTGTATGATTGCAATAGCCAACAGCCCTGGCTATTGCACTATATGTCGTGACATTACCAAAAATAAAGTAATCAATTTCAATGATTTCAATTTAATAAGAGGTTACAGTCCCCTAGAATCGGATAGAAGATGCACTAATATGCACGTGAAGTGGTTGTCACTAAATGCTTGAGAACAAAATACTTACCTGATTGCAGGATAATAAATGGGTAGATAGCTGGGTTGGTACAGCTCAGGCCCAATGTAAGGTTTAGGTCTAAGGATTTTGTTTTGGGCTGAGGCTTGATGGTTCATGGTGTGTGATGGGCTATTGTTTGGATTGCAAAAGGAGAATGTGATGTTGTGATTGGGCACATGAAAAACTCGCAAAAGGCTTAATAATAGATTTATATATAGTTAAGACTAGATTTATTGAAAATTATTTATAATATTATCACGGTTTGAATTTGGTTGAACTTTGGTCCGACTTCAAAGACTTTGAACTTCTCAATTTTCAAGTTCTTTGAACGAGCCAGGTTTCAAAATAGATAATTTATTCAATTGTCATATAGTAGGTTAGAGTAAAATAGTTCTAAACATATTTGGAGTAAAACTTTTACCCTTACATTCACATAGCTGACTACACTCAAGTTTGGAACCCAACTAGCCTGGCTGCTACAAGCTTAAAGCTGCAAGAGTCTTGTACCAAGTTGCTGCTTATACTTGCTACTCTTGCCTTGTACCAAGGCCACCCTCACTAGCAGCCACTTTAATCAAAGTTGTTCATGGAACAAAGTAATGATGCTCCTACATCACTTGTGGGCTAATACTGTCACCACCTTTATTCAGCAAAGGCTAGGCCCATCTCATTAGGTGAGTGGATGAAATTCATGTTGTAAAAGAACCACAGAGCCTTTGGACCTAGTCTTTAACTCTTATATTCCCAATCATATATGTTCTCGAGCCAATTTGATAAGTTCACGTTAAACTATAAAGATTTGGTTGTTACCCTATAAATCTATATATATTGAAAAGCTTAAGCATTTGCTTGATGGGTATTGAAACTAATTTTTGGCAAAAAGACCGATAGATTTTATTAAATAGAAAATTAGCTAAAATCGGTTAAAAGTACATTATTGATATGTGATGGAACATCCTTCATCCACATTGAAAAATCGCTAACATGTCTAGCATGTCTCGCTAAGATGTAAACTACCATATTGAAACTAATTTAGTAGAACATAATAGATTCAGTACTAATGTCATAAATTGGTTAGGTAAAAAATTTGATGAACATATACAAACTACATATAAATAAAAAGTTCAAGCTGACTCAAGCATAGAAAACTATTATAGTTCAAGCTGGCTGAGCCAATTAAAATAAAATAAAAAAAAAAAAAAGCTGGCTGAGCCAAGAAAACCAAAACTCCTTATTTATAACACAAATGACATCAACATAATTTGTAACAGTCACAGATGATTTCTTTTTTCTTCTATTAAAAAAAAAAAAATTCCTTTTCTTATTTTTTGTAAATCAAAATGCTAATAAGGGAATGACAATGACATTGGCCCTTATTGAACAGACTAACACTAGAGTAGAGGTTTCCAAACCCTTATTGAAGGTATCTAGGGTTTTCGTGAAGTACCTGGAATTGATGAGGAAACTGCAATTGGTTTATTGCTTGGAGCCTGCTGGTTCTCATGGCGTTTGGAGGCTCGATGACTATCATTTCTTGCTGTTTATCTTCGGCTCGTCGCAGCTGATCGATCACCGGTACATGAAGCCGAAATCTATTCATAATGATGATATACTGGAGAATTTCAATAAGGAGTATCTGTACATTGCTTGCATTGCATTTGTGAAGAAGGTGAAGAAGGGTTTGTTCGCGGAGCATTCGCCTTTGTTGGATGATATTAGCGGTGTGCCTACTTGGAACAAAGTGAATAGTGGGTTGCTGAAGATGTATAAAGTAGAGGTCCTAGAGAAAGTCCCCATTATGCAGCACTTTCTGTTTGGCTGGCTCATCAAATGGTATGGCTTTTGCTCCTCTCTATGAACCATTGGGATAGTGTTTTATATCGATTTGGAATTGTGGGGTTTAGGTTTTTTGCTTGATTGATTAGGAATTTATGGGGTTTATAAAAACTTGAGGTTGGTTATTTGAATTGATTTGCTGTCCATGTTGCAAGGATTTGTGCTAGACTTTTAGTTTGTTTCAAATTAGTAATTAGTTTTCATGCATAAATTGAAAGAGACATCAATTTCGGCACGTGTTTGATTGAATTCTTTAGATGGTTGTGAGCCGGAGCATCTAAGGTATTGGAAGGAATAGAATAAATCATAATAAAGGGAAAAGTTAGGAAAGATGATTCTTATGTTCAGTGAATTGGGGTTTTTATGAGTTGCTTGATTTTGATTCCTGTTCATCTAATTCTATTTTCACCCCCATTCCTATTTTCAACAACATACTTGGCTTGGCTAAGAAGTCGAAGAAAAAACCTTATGGACCTGTCTAGTTTTGTAGTATTACATTTTTAAACCCCAAAATTCTGTATATTTATGTGCCGTTGGAAGTATTCTAAATTTTTGGGACAAAGAATAATTGATGCCTTTCTTCTTTTAGAACTTTGTTTCATCAAAATGACATTAATGGCTGTAATGTTGTATGTCTAGTAGTAGTATTCAAGGCCTAGGCTCATGATCCTCCTTATGGCCAAGGATCTACTCTACCTTGCCCTATTTATCCTTTTATAAGTAAACTTAACCAGACATTATTATATTACAGAACATTATAAAAACAAAACCAACCAAGTACATCAAGATTTCATGGCACCCATCAAAAAATTCATGATCAAGCAGTTACATTACTTACTGTATATAATAGCATAATAAATGAACACGGAGAGATTCAACAAATATATAAAAAAAAAAATTTTTATATAAATATAAAGAAGGTACCAAAGTTTAACTGGCATGGACAAAAAAAAAAAAACAGGAGAGAGAGAGAGAGAGAGTATAAACAATGTAGATTAGTGATTTTACCAAGTGGGGTTCTTTCATTGTTGCTGATATTCTGTTCTTTTTGTCGTTCTCGGAGAGAGTGAGAGGTCTCTTTGTGGCCACGGGTTTTGGGAAGCGCTGAGAGAGAGAGAAAGTAGGAGAAAGAGAGAAATGATGAAATAAAATAACTTTATGAATCCCATCAAAAAAAAAAAACTTTATGAACAATTGGGGTTTTTTTTATTTTATTTTATTTTATAAATTACTAATTTTATTATATTGTTGACTTAAAAATAAATCAAGTATTTATTAATTAATTTATTAAATTGTTGAACTGCGTCAAATTATATTCAATGCCACGTTATTTATATGGTATAAAATTTATAATCTTTTTATATCTTTTTGACTTTTTGTTTACTAATTATTAATTTACTAAGTGGTTGTACCTCATCAAATTATATTCAATGCCACATTATTTATATAGTAAAATTTATAATATTTTATATATTTTCGACTTCATGTCTGGTCGGTCTGGGCCTTTTACGTTATAGATTTGGATTCAAATTTATGCCGGTGCACGGAATGATTAGAATTATATTACAGGCTAATTACACTTCTCTTCCTTAAGATTTGTAGGAATGACACTCCACCTCAAACCAGAAAAAGAAAAACACTTCCCTTCTTTGAAGTTTGAAGAAATTAAGACTCCTCCCTTTTGTTTATATTAATAATGAAATGATCTAAATTTTTATTAGAATCTCTTTAAAAAAAATTAATCATGGTTAGTAAAAAAATAAACCGATAAATTTAGAATAAAATGCGAAATTTATCAAGTACCGAAAAACACTTGCAACGGAAAATCTCTGCATAATCCCCAAAAAAATAGCAAAATTTGCAATTAATATTTTAAAATACACTTTAATTAAAAATTTAAAATAATGAATTTTAATTATGAAATTAGATAATTTTGGAAGCCTGAACATGATGTTTTACTAATTCCAAATTATCACATCAAATGTTATTGAAAAAATTACGAAATTTGTTTAGGATTTGATTAACAAATGTCAAAGTGTATTAGTTGAGGTTAAGTTTTTTATTTCAATCAATCAACTTATATAGTATGATGGATGTGATGCCTATCTTCTCAACCTTGTCACAGGCTCACAGCCATTGTGATGTGAGATAAAAAATGTTCTATCATGCCAAAGGTCTTGTAACTGAATTGACACCTCTCCATGCACAACGTGTTTGGGGGTCTAGGGGAGAAAAGGTTCAAACTGCGGGGTTAGTAAAAAATTGTAATTATCTCTAAAAAAAAAATGTTCTATCATTTCCAATACACACACACACACACACATATATATATATATATTTGGGGGTCTAAGGGAGAAAAGGTTCAAACTGCGGGGTTAGTAAAAAATTGTAATTATCTCTAAAAAAGAAATGTTCTATCATTTCCAATACATACATATATATATAAACAAGTGATAATATTTTCTCAATTGAGTTAACTCAGAACCTTAGCCTGTTGAAGGAGCTCACTCCCATTTTGGTGCTAATTGGTTTATCGGTAATACAATATTTTGCAGGACAATTATTCCCCTTATCAAGAAAAGAACTGAAAAAAAACTTTGTTGAACTTCTTACATTTTTCCTCATTTACTTACAAGTGCCAACTAGAATATATGTGGGTGTAGGGTCAGATTCTGCAGCCCAAGCCCAAGAAGGTGTGGATTTGGAGCCCACTGAACCCAAAACAATAAATTTGTAGAGAGTGGGTGAAAGAGCTAGGCTAATAATGAAAATAATAGTATTAAACGGCAACGATGACAGGAAGATTTGAATTAATACGTGCTCGGACAGGTGTGAATGTCTCGTCCGAGGAGGCGATTTTCATTGATGAACTTAGGTTACAATTGTTGGAGCTACAGTAAAATAATACACTCTTTTCTTTCTGATTTTTTCGATGATCTTCTATCAGAGGCCCCTCTCTATTATATAGTACTGCCTTTCTACATCTTCACCGTCCACTTGTTCATCATCTGGGCGCCCACTTGAGTGCGTGTCCCATCACACTCCCCCTTTATCCCTGTCTGAGTGGCGGTAGCTGAGGATGCACTGTTCAGGGGTCTTCTCCACATAAATGCGGCCAGGAGGGTAGGTGCAGTGCATTAAATGCGGTGGTTGAAGTCTGTCTCCTTGATATTTCTTTGTTCCCGTTACCTTCTTGTGTGTCCGAGGCCCCCTTTCTCCCTTAACACTTGTCAAACAGATCGCTTGAACCTCCCATACACGTGTCGGGCAAAAACCTCGTCGGATCCGAGGGTATCGGGCTTCTCGGACATATGAACATCTCCTCGGACAGTGCACGTACTCATCTCCAGACATTCTCCTTTCGCATGGGCCTCTGACTGAGTGTCTTGGTCTCCTCGGATAGGGCCTTGGGCCCAATGCGCTAGGTTGGGCTTTTCTCCCCCACAGTGGGGATTTAAAATGCTTTAGTATATTCTAAGTTCTGAGCTTATGTTGGATGAAAATGGATTCAAGTAATAGTCTTCTTCTAGGACTTGAATCCCTCTTATCACCTATTAGCAGAGGAAAATAAGCAATTTATTATGTTTGTTTTCCACTTGATCCTTAGAACCCACAGGGAAGTGTTCATTGATCTTTTTCATTAATTATTAGCCAAGTTGTCATGTACTGGTAGATCAGATGACATGTATTTATTTGACCAATTAACAATTTGTGCAGGTATTTAGTATGTCTCAAGCAATAGGCATGGCAGGATTACCCTGGGTTATAATGTCAGAGGTATGTAACTTATTGAACTCTGAACTCAAAATTTAATAGCCTTCTGCACGTCCAAAGTTGCTCTCAATGATCACTACATATTGTAAGGGAAAACTGGCTTTAACTATTTGTGACGGCATTAGGCTCTCTCTAATAGCAACATTCCTTGAAGTGGATTATGAACTTAACTCTTATTATCATCCAATGCTTCAATAACATGTTAGGTAAGAAAGAATTTGCAAGGATTATAAACTTATAGAACTCACAGTCACAGTTTGATTCCTTCTATCCTTTTTCTTTTTTGTAGTACTAAACCACACAAGATGTAACTATAAATTGGGTACTTAAGGCCATTTAGAAAGATGACACAAAAGAGGGGGTTGGGGGGGGGAATCCGTAATTCCTTTTTCATGATAGTATATAAGTATAGAAGTGTAAGAGTTTCACAGGACAAGCAAGATTATAGATAAGAAATTTCATTTCAGATATATCCTATAGAATCAAGGGTACAGTTGGAAACCTAGTGACTTCAGCACACTGGTCCTTCGCTTGGATTATTGTATACGTCTTCAAGTTTATGATAGCATGGAGTTTAGCTGGTAACTCATAAGTAGCACCCCACCCACTACACATCTTCACTTTTACTTTCCAATTCCGTGGTTTCTCTGTGGTAACTAATCATGATTATTTTGGCTATGATACTTCAGGAACATTTTTCATATTCTCAGTCATTTGTGGTTTAGCTGTTGTATTTATTGCAAAGCTGGTACTGTGGGGCCAAGAAATCCTACGACCCAGCCCACTTCGCTCCTGGGCCGAAGGCCCAAGCCAAGGAGGCACCTGAAATCCGAGGAGGAAAAGAAGAAGCCCAGGCACAGACAGAACGGGCCAAGGACGACCTCATCATCGGGCGTCCGAGAACTTGAGGGACGAGCTCGTAACGAGTAGTCACCTCCACATTAAGTGTACCTGACAACCGCCCTGGCCGCATTGATGAGGAGAGGACTTCACACCAGCGTCGCCTTGGTTGCCGCGACTCTCAAGGAGACTGAGAAGGCGGCTGATGGGACAAGTACCTGAGCAAATGTCCTGATCGCCCAACAAGTGTAGGGCTAGGATTAGTTGGGTAAGGGATATATAATGTAAGGGAATCCCTCAGAAAAGGGGGTTCCCCTGGAAAAAAAAGGGAAGAAGGAAAGGATGGAGGCCAAAGGGGAGAAAAGCCTCATCGGCCACGGTCCGAGGAGCATCCCCCAACTGTAAATTGCTCTAAGCCATTCAATAAATAAAAAGGGAACGGAGCCTACGCCCCGTGAACGCCGGCCGGCGCCTAGACCTTCGATCCACTCTCTACAAATTCATTGTTCAGGGTTCGTTGGGCCCTTGACCCAGATCCGTTGGGCCCGGGGCACCAAAAATGCGGTCCCTACAATTGGCGCCGTCTGTGGGAAGGATTAGTGCGCCAGCCGGCGCAACGGGCGACTGTTCTAAACAGATGTTCTACAAGAGATCGGCGGTGATGCAAAAAAAAGAAGAAACTACCAAAGAAACATTGCAGAAAGATAAAGGCTCAGACAGAAGATTCAATAACAAAAAGAAAAACTTGATATTATTTCATAAAAGGAAAATCTACAAATTACAATCAGAGGCTCAGACAGGCTTGTTTTACAACTGTTCCTACCAGCTAGTCCTACAATCAGAGGCCCAGGCGGACCCGTCCTAAAACTAGCTAAAGGGAAGTGTCAACCCGTGCCCTTACTGGCATCAAGAGAATGGGGGAGCTTGGCAGTAAGCGGACGGAAGGGGGGTGAGGCTGGCTCGTTCCAAGGTCACCCACAGCTCCTTTCTCGAAGCGGCTGAGCTTGAACAAAGCGAGGAGCAGATGCAGGGGCTCCGGGATGCCCTCCCCCATGATGTTCCCTTGATTTTCTCCAACCCCCACGAGCGACGGCCGTTGGAGACGGCAACACTCGGGCACCGCCCATGATGTGAGTTCGCATGTCTCCTCCGTCGGGGGTGCGCTCCAAGGAGGGAAGTTATGTACTTCTACGACATCCCTCCGGGCCACCGTGCATGGCGCCATCGGTGTCACGCCTAGACTCTGCCGCACCGGAAGCCCAGTCGGGGCTGCGGCCACAATGGCTTTTGGCACGGATGTCCTCACACCCGTCCAAAGCCGCCCCATATCTCCTAACTCCGGTCATAATTCCGGCGGGGTTATTAAAGGGGTATGGGGAGCTGAAAGGTGGTGCTCTTTCTGTTTGTGTTGAGAGGCTCATGGAGTATGAGGAAACCATCCCCCCAGAAGACCTTATATAGAGGAGGAGGGTTGGTGAGAATTAATTCACGCAGAATTCGAAAAGGGAGTTACCGAAGCGTTGGGTAATAATGAAGCCATCAAATCCCAAGGGGGCCGCAGGCCGTTGGGCTTCTGTTAATTCACGAGACCATTAATGAAGGCGCGTCTCGTGCACCGAAGCGTCAGGCGCGGAACACGAACAGCCAAGAGACGTTTCGTGTAAGATAAAAGATGGGGCTCGAGCTGGAGGCGAGATCAACGCCACGTGTAAGATCATCACCCAACCGAAGGAGGAATCGTCCCCGGTAAAACGGTCCGAGGGCAAACCCCTACTCACGGAGAAAAGAAAGTATTAGACAGAACCAAGGCTCTGCATAGTCCTCGGACACCAAGGCTCTGCATAGTCCTCGGACTCAGACCTATGGGGAAACTAACTACTTCAGAAGGACAAGTATTAGACAGAACCAAGGCTCTGCATAGTCCTCGGACTCAGGCCTATGGGGAAACTAACTACTTCAGAAGGACAAGTATTAGACAGAACCAAGGCTCTGCATAGTCCTCGGACTCAGGCCTATGGGGAAACTAACTACTTCAGAAGGACAAGTATTAGACAAGAACCAAGGCTCTGCATAGTCCTCGGACTCAGGCCTATGGGGAAACTAACTACTTCAGAAGGACAAGTATTAGACAGAACCAAGGCTCTGCATAGTCCTCGGACTCAGGCCTATGGGGAAACTAACTACTTCAGAAGGACAAGTATTAGACAGAACCAAGGCTCTGCATAGTCCTCGGACTCAGGCCTATGGGGAAACTAACTACTTCAGAAGAACAAGTATTAGACAAGAACCAAGGCTCTGCATAGTCCTCGGACTCAGGCCTATGGGGAAACTAACTACTTCAGAAGGACAAGTATTAGACAGAACCAAGGCTCTGCATAGTCCTCGGACTCAGGCCTATGGGGAAACTAACAACTTCAGAAGGACAAGCATTAGACAGAACCAAGGCTCTGCATAGTCCTCGGACTCAGGCCTATGGGGAAACTAACCACCTCAGATGATCCTAAGCGTTAGACAGAACCAAGGCTCTGTATGGTCATTGGACTCAGGCTCACGGGGAAACTAACCACCTCAGATGATCCTAAGCGTTAGACAGAACCAAGGCACTGCATGGTCCCAGGACTCAGGCCTATGGGGAAACTAACTCCTTCAGAGGATTCTAGGTGGTAGACAGAACCAAAGCACTGCATGGTCCCAGGACTCAGACCTATGGGGAAACTAACTCCTTCAGAGGATTCTAAGTGTTAGACAGAACCAAAAGCACTGCATGGTCCACGGACTCAAGCCTACGGGGAGCTAACCACTTAGCAACTGTACCTAGGTCTTGCATGGTCTTCGGACTCAAGCCTACGGGGAGCTAACCACTTAGCAACTGTACCTAGGTCTTGCATGGTCTTCGGACTCAAGCCTACGGGGAGCTAACAACTTAGCAACTGTACCTAGGTCTTGCATGGTCCTCGGACTCAAGCCTATGGGGAGCTAACCGCCTATACTGAAGGTAGCAAATGTACCTAGGTCTTGCATGGTCCCCGGACTCAAGCCTATGGGGAGCTAACCACTCATACTGAAGGTAGCAACAAGACCAAGGCTCTGCATGGTCCTCGGACTCAGGCCTATGTGGAAATTAACTACATTGAAGAAATCCCAAGTGTCTACTTGAAGAAATTCTATCTGGCCCTTAGGAAGCGAAAGGTGCATCAGAGCATACATGCCCTCTCATTATAATAGTTGACGCCGCGATTGGCCGAGATACAACCGAAGTCAAAATCACACAAGTAAAGAAAAGGCGAATGGCGTGCAAGTAGGCCAACAGGCACAACAAATAGAAAAAGAAATAAAACACGTATTTCATTAAGTCCATAAAGGTTACATGGTGAACACCACATTACAATCTAAAAGAAAAAGATGCAAAAGACAAGAGAGGCGACAGGTTCGAGGGGCCTGTCCTGCCCACTTATTTTCCTCCCTCAGCAAGGGGCTGGACCATGGCAGCTCCAAGGCCTTCTGCTCCTTGGCCAGGAGGGACAGCCTGTGAAGGCGCGGCAGGAACGGCTGCCTCTTCAGCGGCGGGAGCCTCAGCCTCAGAGGTGGACTTAGCAACCCCCTGGGGCGCCTCCTCAACGGGGCCCTTACCTGATTCTGCTACCTTGGGAAGGTCACTTCCTTGGGCAGGCTCGCCCGAGGGTTCAGCGATTGAGGTGCCCTCACCCGCAACAGCGCTGGCTTCCTCCGCGGCCTCTCCGGCCTCAGCGCTACCTGGAGTTGCCTCACGGATGGCAGGAGGGTAGTACACGCTTTCCTCCTTCCACAAATTAGACGAGGCCTCAACCCCGGCCTGTCTGAGAGCCTCCCTCCAAACCTCAGCAGAGTAGCGCCTGCACAACCCGGGGACTTGATATATAAAGGATGCTTTTGTCTCTGCCATCCCAGCAGCATAAGCCTCCTCCTCGGCTTCCTGCTTAGCGGCCAGGGCGTCTTCTTTGCCTTGGACAGCCTCAAACTTGGCCCTAACGGCCTCGTCTCTGGCCTCCTCTGCCACCCTCTTGGCTTCTTCTGCAGCAGCCACCTTCTTTGGCAGATCATCAAGCAGCTCCTTTGCCATTTTCAGCTGCTCCTCCGCCTCGCCCAGGCGCTTTAAATGATCTTCGGCCTGCTTCTGGAAGCCGGCGAGGCCTGATAGGGCGGTATCCCGAGCACTGGTCATCGCACTCAGCTCCTCCCGGGCCTTGGCAAGATCAGCCTTAGAGTTTTTAAGGACCTGTGTGGCCTCCAGGAGTTTCACACGCTCCACGTCCATGGCCTTCCCCTGGTCATGGGCCACGTCCTCCAACCTGTAAGTGGCCTGAATGGCCTGCCCAACAGGACGAGCACACGGTTAGCCAAGCTCAGAAAAGGGAGTGAAAGAACTAAAACTGGGAAAGTCATAAGTGTTGAGGCATTTACCATTCCCAAGTACCTCTTGAGGCATAGGAAGACCTCTCGGCTCCTCATAGTCCCCAGCTCCGCCATGTCAGCTGGGAGTAACAGACACCTTTCCAGCGCGTCGGCCACGTACGCGCCTTCACCCTCTCTGAAATCCCTGAGGGAGGAGTCTTCCCTCAGCGGCTCCCCATGGAGCGTTAGGGAAGGAAGCCAGGCCTGCGGCTCGGGCTGGGCGTCAGCCTGCTTTTCCTGGCCTCGGGAGCCTATCTTCAGTTGTTTGGGTTGCCGCCGAGTGTCATCCCCCTCCCGTGGAGACCCGGACCTCTCCTCAGCTGACCTTTTGCTCTTATCCTTCTTCTGCTTGGGATCAGAGGGCTCATGCCTAGAAGGCAGACTCGTCTTGGACGGAGAAGGAGGAAGCCTCGACTGGGTAGAGGCCGACCTGCCCTGAGCAGAACGGGTTTTAGGAGGAGGAAGCTTTGGCTGTGATTTCCCCGGCTGGCCTTCAATCAGTTCCGACAGGCTAGGTTAGGGCCTCTTCTTGTAACCCATTTCGTGCCGAGAAGAGGACTTGGACACTGAGAAGTCCGCTTCAGTCAGACAAGGGTCACCCAAATCTCCGGGAGAGTCCTCGGACTGTTGGACTTGTTCGAACACGTCAAACTCGTCCTCGGCAGGGCCAAAGTCAGCAACCTCCTCTTCCCTCTCTAAGCCTACTTCGGCGGGCTCCGAGAGTCTAAGGGAGAAGGAGGAGGGACCCGCAGGTGTTACGCCTTCTGATGTAGAGGGCACCTCGGGGAACCGAAATCCGTCCTCGGTCACGGTTATCTTTCGAAGCCGAGGATCCTTTGCTCTGATCACGTACTTCAGCGCCGCAAATGACTTGTGAGCCGGGTCGTATTTCAAGATTTGGTGAGCGGCCCTAACCTGATTGTCAGCCTCGTTCACGAAAACCTCTGCCCTCAGCGCCTTTTGCAAGTCCTCCCGATTGATCAGGCTGAAGTGACATGTGAAGGCGTGCGGATCTGCAAGAGGAATCACATTCACATTAGAAACCAAACGGTACAAAAAGAAATGGACGAAGTGAAAGATGGAACTGATTAGGGTCCGAGAACCCTATCCCCATCTTCCCATTGCCCCACCTGGGGTCCCCTTCGTCGTCGGGCAATGAAGGCCATCGTGCCACTCCCCGGATACGATGAGGAAGTCCTTGTTCAACCCCTTGCTGGACTCAGGGAGGCACTGAATGAGCCGGACCCTGTCATCCCTGGTCTTCAGATAGTAAGTTTCACCCTTCAAGCACTGGAGGTTATAACACCAGTTGACGTCATGGTGGGTCAACCTCAATCCCATCTTCTCGTTTAGGGCATCCACACAACCCAGAATCCTAAAGACGTTGATGGCACACTGGGTGGGGGCTAACCGGAAGTGCATCAGATAGCCCCTCATCACCGGCCCCATGGGTATTCTCATGCCACCCTCAACGAAGGCAACGATGGGAATCACCACCTCGCCCTCCTGCCTTCGAAGGCGCCACTCGCCCTCCGCGCAATACCTCAGGCCCACGTTGGCAGGTATCTTATAATCGGCGATGAATTTCTCCATCGCCTCCTCAGTGAAGACATACTTCTTAAATATACCCATCCCAAACGATGCCTAAGCAAGCTAAAAGAGAGCAAATGAAAAGAGGAAGTTCAAAGAGAGGGAGGGTGACTTACAGAAATGCGTAGGAGCTCCTCAGACCAACTTTATATGCTGGAGATGTAGACTCTTGTGTGCGAATGAACAGAGGAACCAGCTTTTCAAATGGGCATTTATACCCACCAATCAAAGGGTCGTGCGGGTTTTTTCCATCCCCAACTGCCAGGCGAATCCCCACCATTGGATCGCCATCCTCCCGTTGAACGTGGGGGGCACAGAGCCGCCTGGATTTAATGAAGGGAACGTCACGCCCTTCGAAGCGTCAATAACGCATCTGGGGCAGATGAAAGGGCTCCGGAACTGACAGGGGATCAGACCTAATGGGACGCGTGGCAGGCCCGGGGACATCAAAATCCTCATTTCCGCCCGGGGATGCGGATAGCATGATTTTGAGGGGCTATTGTGGGGCCAAGAAATCCTATGACCCAGTCCACTTCGCTCTTGGGCCGAAGGCCCAAGCCAAGGAGGCACCTGAAATCCGAGGAGGAAAAGAAGAAGCCCAGGCACAGACAGAACGGGCCAAGGACGACCTCATCATCGGGCGTCCGAGAACTTGAGGGACGAGCTCGTAACGAGTAGTCACCTCCACATTAAGTGTACCTGACAACCGCCCTGGCCGCATTGATGAGGAGAGGACTTCACACCAGCGTCGCCTTGGTTGCCGCGACTCTCAAGGAGACTGAGAAGGCGGCTGATGGGACAAGTACCTGAGCAAATGTCCTGATCGCCCAACAAGTGTAGGGCTAGGATTAGTTGGGTAAGGGATATATAATGTAAGGGAATCCCTCAGAAAAGGGGGTTCCTCTGGAAAAAAAAGGGGAGAAGGAAAAGATGGAGGCCAAAGGGGAGAAAAGCCTCCTCGGCCACGGTCCGAGGAGCATCCCCCAATTGTAAATTGCTCTAAGCCATTCATTAAATAAAAAGGGAACGGAGCCCACGCCCCGTGAACGCCGGCCGGCGCCTAGACCTTCGATCCACTCTCTACAAATTCATTGTTCGGGGTTCGTTGGGCCCTTGACCCAGATCCGTTGGGCCCGGGGCACCAAAAATGCGGTCCCTACAGGTGCCAAAAACCAAGGGGCAAGCACTGGAAGAATTTCATGCATCATTTACCAATCCTCAGCACAAAAACCGAAACCTTTAAGACATAAGAAAATTTGTTCATCTTAGTTTAACTGAAATCTAAAAACCCTATAAAACAAACTTCCACTTGTGAATATATACTATTTAAGTATGTTCAGTTGTGGTGTTATCTCATGCATCACGATCCTTAGTTCAGTTACTTATTCTACCTAATAAACCACTTAACAATTTTTCATGGCAAAGAAAAATGTTATTGGAAACATTTTGGGAGAAATCAGCTTATTTATTTGGTGTAGAAGATCATCTTTTCATCATCAAGTATTGTGAAATTTATGCACACCTTTATCAAGGTTATTGTAAACATCTTATTATCATCAAGTTTTGTTTCTGTTATTTTCATGATGCATGGTATCAAATTATCAATTTTTGCTAACTGATTCAATAGTTTTATAGCTTACGAATTTTAAAAAAGAAAAAAAGAATGCAATTGATAATTCAGGGAACACAATTTTCCAAGCACATTGACAATAGTTAAGTTGCCATTCTGAAGTTATTTGCTTCAAAAAACCACTTAGAAGAAAGGCTAACCATCTAAAATCTAAGAATATCACAAAAAACCACCACAATGTAGCAAATTGGTAATTTTGTAATATAACTTGGTGGCTTTCTGTTGAACTTATAAACTCAAAATAATGTAATAAGTTTTTCATAAATTATCATTTATCCCAAAAACTTGATTTCAAAATTGTAATTTTGAAAGGTTGATAACTTCAAGGGATAACACAATTGGTTAGAAACCACACCTTATGAAGCAACTCTAGGTCAAAAGTAATTGAAAAAAGTGAATTTAATCACTTAATCAATATTTGAATATGTTCATGCTGCAATTTAACCCAACAATGAGCATTTTAAGGTTCATGTAATAAGTTGTAATGGGACTTTTTCAAAGTCATCTCATGAGTTAGGGGTAGCAACAAAGGCTAGACATTGGACACATTGCCTCAAGTGCAAATTTGGAGTAGAGCAATTCAAGGAGTGCTGAAGTTAAATGTATAATATGAATGCTGACTAAAGCTCTAGGGTTAGGACAGTAAACAAGTCGAGCACAAGGCTCGACAGCAAAAATAGAATGTTCAAACTTGGTTTGAGCTTGATACGAGCCTACAAATAATGCTCAAGTTTGAGCTCATTATAAAGTGTAAAAGCTTAAGCTCGACTTAATTCATTAGTCAAGCCAAGGTTGAGCTCAATATCTAGCCCAAACTCAAGCTTAATATCATGCTTTTGAGCTTGAGATCCAATGCAAGTATATTATCAAGTTTATTATCTAGCATATTTGGTTTGGATGAGTGGTCTCAACTTATAATTAATTAAAGTTTTAGAAGGATATGAGTTAACTTGTTAAGCTCATGTCAATTTTATTACCAAACTCATAAATAAGTTTAGGCTTAACTTGTTTGTTACTTTTATATCGAGTCTTAATGTTCACAAACTTTTTCCTGAATAATATTTTTTACTTAAGCTCAGCTTATTTATTAAACAAGCCTAAAATTAAAGTTTAAACTTGATTTATTTATAAACAAACAAATATAAACAAACTTTTTATAGAACTAAACTGAAACTATTTGTGAATGATTTGGTTCATTTACCGCCCTATTGGGCAGTCAATAGGATTTCCAAATTAGACAAGATGTTTGTAGAACAAAAAAACAAAAGAAAAAAAGATAATCCTTCAATTTATTTTTAAATTTTTTTTTTTTTATTCTGGCACCTAGACATGATGAAAATACTGTCACTTTATCTAAATCTGTAATAAAGAGGATAAGGACAAAGATAGCAAGCACCACATCCAAGAATAAAATTAAATAAATACCGACAAAAGTGCCCGATGATGAACCCACATGGGTCCCCTCTATCCGTCAAAATTCAGAAACTCCACTCTTCTTCGTCTCTTCCTCTCTGTGTTTGAAACAGAAATTGAAGTTTTAATTCATACTGTACATACCATTTCTTTACCATCAACTGTATGGCAGTGGTGACCATCTTGGTGGTGCCAACAGTTCTGGTTGTGATGATGGTGGTGAGAGTCAGAGTGGATGTTCCTCAGCCACAGGTGTGGTTGTGCTTAGCAAATTGGTTGCTGTCTCTAGTTCCTATGTTTTTGGCACAGTTGTAAGTGAAATTTTACTTTAGCATAGAATGGTCCACACTCTCTTTAGTCCACATGGTCCTTGGTCTAGGGATATTGTCTGCAAAGATTTTGATGTGTTTATGATGAGTGCGAAAATTTTCAAATCTGTAGAGAACTCAAATTCTATGAAAAATTATTAATTTCTGAATCTTCACTACAGTTTGAAGAGTCACAATGTTGCCATGATAGAAAATATATTAGTTGAACGCAAATTTTTGTAGGGATTTTACATACAAATGCATCTAAATGATTGAGGTATAGATTTGTCAATGGATTGCAGGGAGTGTTTCTTTATGTGGGATGCCTAGACGTTTGATATGCTGACTACTGAACTGAAAATGGTGTATAATTGATTTTGTAGGTGGGATATTCATCACCTACTCAGTCTGGAATCATGGATGACCTGGGTCTTACTGTGGCAGAGGTGGGTGTAAAACTATAAAGTGCATTTTTACTTTTGGCAAAGGATATTATCACATTAGAACACTTTTAAGCACTTGAACTATCTTGCTCTGGAAACACCTTCTGCTATGAATATAACATTTGTATTATTATAATCATTTTTCCATTTCTATATTAATTTCATGGAAATTTTGTATAAATTTCAGTATTTATGCTTCTATTGTCTGGGATTATGGTGATTTGTGACAACAAATCTTCATGTGAAGATACCTATATTTAAGCTCTACTACAAGGAAAAAGAAGAAAGGTTGTGTTTGGAAAATCATGTCCGCATGGCAAGATCACAAACACAGTTCATCACCTAGCTTGTGTTTTTCTGATCAGAGAATTTGAATAAAGTTCAACTATGATTTAGAGAAATATTAAATACAATTAAAAGGCATACAACATTTAGGATTAATGACATTTCAAAGTTTGAATGTAGAGAATAATTTTAGTTGGTAATAAGGACTAAATGACTTGGAGATACTGATCTGATCTTCATATAGAAGTCACTGTTTCAGCTTTCAAAATGAAGGGAAATGTTGTATTGTCTTGCTTTATGCAACATTCATTTTTGTTGCATTGCTTCGTAAACTATCTTTTGCTTGCCTTATACATTTTTGTTTATGATTTTCTCAACATCTTTTGGTTATACTGCAGTACTCAGTTTTTGGTTCAATATTGACAATTGGAGCAATGATAGGTGCAATAGTGAGTGGCCAAATAGCAGATTACATAGGTAGAAGAGGTGTAAGTACTTCACCCTGGAATCATTGCTGGTGGTATTATTAAGGTTCGAACTCCACAGCTCACCAGTTTTTCAATTTGTTGGTTGTTTTGCAAGGAAGACAATGGGCTTTTCAGAGATATTTTGCCTGGCAGGGTGGCTAGCCAAAGCATTCTCAAAGGTTTTGAATCCCATCTCTCTGTTTTATGCAGTTCCAAACATCAATGTTAATGTCACGTGCATAACAACCCCTACATTTTATCTGACAAGATGTTTACATAAGGATAATGGAAAGCATTGAGGCAGCATCATAATTTTGTAGTTGCTCTTACATAAAACTAAAGTTTAGATGATCATACATGATCAGAAACAACTATGTCACAAAATTATTTCAGGAATTAATTGGTAGTAAGTAGATATGCTATCTTAGCTACTTCATAATGTCAAATGTTTGATGCTTGTTGAAAGTGTGCTTGGTGGCTTGACCTTGGGAGACTGTTGGTAGGTTGTGGGATGGGACTCCTTTCCTATGTGGTAAGTTGTTAGATTGCAATTTCAATGATTTATCTTTCATGTAAACAGTAAAATTAATTGTGTTCCCGATAGCAATCAGGTACCTATATATTTAGCAGAAATAACACCTAAGAATCATCGGGTAGGGTTTACAATTGTTCATCAGGTAAGGCAAAAGTCTCATGAATATGGAAACCATGTAAGTCATTGCCCTGACAGCCCTATTCACCTACTAATTGCCACTCATATAGTTAATGATTTGTTGTGGTGTATCGTTTACATATCTAATTGGAGCTTTTGTGAACTAGTGAACTTTGGCTCTGATTGGTAAGCTTCCCTGCTCTTGTCCTGTATTCTTGTCATTTGAAGGTAGTTTCATAGTAAGACTTTTTTTTTTTCTTTAATTCAGGAACTATACCATGTCCAGTACAACCTCTTGGTCTATTCTTCATTCCAGAATCTCCAAGATGGGTGGTGAGTTATTCAAAATTTTATTAGAAGATTTTTTTGGAAGGTTTTGGGGAGATAACACATTGGGGAGACTCCAATTGAGGAGTTAATATAACATATCACAACATCACTTAACCCAAAAGCTTGAGGCAATGGGTTTCGGCTCAATTATGTTATATTTAATCACTCACTTTTGTCATTATTATCCAATGTGGGACTTCACTACTTATAACTAAATAACTTGCAACTAACCACACCACTCACACGTAAATATTCTAACAAAAGGTGCTCTTTGGATAATGCATTTGAAAACTAGAAAAAAAAAAAAAACAAAGAGTTAAAGTTTTGCTAATCATTTCTTTTTCCATTATTCTTCTTTTTAGCCAAGTACATGTGATTTGACAAAGATATCTAAATGCTATAAAATGGAAAAGAAAATTCAAGCATTGACTGACATGCTCATATGATTTTTTTTAAGGCAAAAATTGGTCGAAAGAAAGAGTGTGAAAGCTGCTCTACAGCACCTTAGGGGGCAGAATGCTGATATCACTCCAGAAGCTACTGAGATTAGAGTAACTTTTGGACTTCAGATGTCAATGAGAAAATAACTCTTTGTTTCCTCTTTAACTAGAAAAATTACATACTTGGACATAGTCTTAAATATTTTCCAACAATTTTGCTTAGAAACAAGTATTGACATGATTTTTGAATCATTTTACATGAGTACACAAAAACCCTTCAACTACTTTTTGACGCTAGTATTCTTGACTTATTTCAATGGAAATATGCTTACTCACTTATTGTAAGCTTTTGTATCATAATCTTTGTAGCATGTTTTTTTAATTTTTTAGACAGGTTTGATCTTTTTGGCTAACATAAAAGCGGGTTAGGTTGGAGTTGGCCTAATGGTACTACAATACAACAATTTGGAGGAGTTTATGGAATTGCATTTTATGCAAGTGCTATATTCATATCAGCAGGTAGAAAAAGGATTGTCTTTTTTTTTTTTTTTCCCCTTATTTAATGCTACTTATAGTTAACAAGAAATTGAAGTTGAATAGAGGAATACTTTGTCAATGACAGGCTTTTCGGGTAGTATTGGGACCATAGCAATGGTCATTGTTCAAGTTCTTGACTCTCTTTGCAGAATTCCAACTTAAGTGATTTACTGATTTTGTACAGATTCCAATGATAGCATTAGGGGTAATTTTGATGGATAAATCTGGAAGGCGGCCACTTCTATTGGTAAGAAGGTTAAGAAACCTCTACCGTGTAATGGAGTTGAATGAAAATAATTTTGAATCCCACTATATTCACAGGTTTCTGCAGCAGGAACTTGCTTAGGTTGCTTGCTTGTGGGATTGTCATTCTTCTTGTAGGTATTTTCTACAAAAAAATCTATTTTTCTTGAAAACTAGTTTCATTGGTTTTGTTGAATATTTCTTAATAGAATAAAGATTCAATTATGCAGGATCTTCAAACATGGATCAAGACAACGCCAATTTTAGCACTTGTTGGTGTACTGGTATTGCAATTATCCCGAGGACAGTTTTGTTTTTCTTATAAAACATCCAAAGAAAGAACAGCCTGTGACAAATGTTATTTTGCTTTTATCTCCAACTTTCGTCATTTTATGCATGGTCTTTGAGTACTTTTGAGTGTGGAAATCCTATTAAGTTTAAAAGCTCATAAAATGAATGTTGTTGTATTTAACCAATTAGTAGCAATCTGGAAATAGTTTTTGTTGCTTTGAAAGCATGAGTATTTCAGAAGGTCTTGCATAAAGTTGTGGATTTTTATGATCTGATTTTGGTCATCTATTACAGCTCTTAATCTATATTCATGGTGCAATTGGTTTGAGGGTCACAATTCCAATATTGTAGACCAGTTGATGTTAATTGTTGGTTTGAGCCTGATTCTTAGTGGTTTAAAGACTGGTTAAGTTGAATTTGTCTGTTTGGTTCTGCAATCAGGTGTACACAGGATCTTTCTCATTAGGCATGGGAGGAATTCCTTGGGTTATAATGTCAGAGGTAGATTTACCTTATCATACTTGAAACACCATCTTTTATTATCAAAATAATTGCCATGAAAGCCTATTGTTGGCTGAAATAGAGTTGAATCTGTCTCAGATATTTCCCATAAACATGAAGGGCTCAGCTGGAAGCCTTGTTACATTGGTTAGCTGGTTAGGTTCTTGGATTGTATTATATGCTTTTAACTTTCTAATGGATTGGAGCTCAGCAGGTGATGCCAAGCTAGTCTTATCTCTCAATATTGATGTTATATTGGATGCAAACTGCAATATGATCACTTTAGTTTTTAATTTATGTTTACCTTTTTTCAGGAACATTCTTCACATTCTCAAGCATATGTGGCTTAACTGTTTTGTTCGTAGCAAAGTTTGTACTAGAGACCAAGGGCCGAACACTTGAAGAAATTCAAGCATCATTGAATCCATTTTCAGCAAAAAAATGAATTTCGCCTGCCTGTACGACAGCGCCAATCCGTGTTCGAATAAGCAAAATAATTTCTAAAACATCAGCTCCATTAAATTGTGGTACTAAGTGCTAGACTAATTGGTGAATGGTTGTCACAAAAAGCAAGGTTTTTTTCAAAAGTCAAGATATCTTTGCAGTTATCATCCCAGAATTATTTTCTAAAACTGTTATGGAATTGATAACCATAGTTGGAAACTTTGCATTGCACTTGGAGAGAAACTACCTATTCACCACCTAATTTAGGGAACATGAAAGGTAAATCTTGAATTTTCAAACATTTAGAGACCATTTGACTTGTAGAATCCTCCATTCCTGAAATCATATCCATGGAAATATAGAGTTATCAAGTATGGTTTATTAGATGCATTCCTATCAAATTCGTGAGAATATAACATTTATGTTTCTTGTTAAATTATAATTTTGTGTCAAAATTCTTATAGTTCAATTGACGTCGGCTAGTGTTTCCAACAAAAATGTTCATAGTTCAATGCATATTAAAAACATAACGAACATGTAATCTAACACTAAATATTTTCAAAATTTTAATTATATTAAGTGTTTATTTGGTAAAGATTATTTTTGTCAATTTATTTTACTATTCAACTTATTTTTGCTTTCAACTAACTTTTACCTTTATCTACAGTACTATCAACAAAATAAGCGGATCTCAAACGAACCTTAAGTGGTATAACATTGTTTACAGTTATATTAGGTGTTAATAAACTAGAATATAATGGACTAACTAATATTTTATGCTTATAAGAGGTACCAGATATTAATGGCAACATTTGACATGATTAAGTCACACTAAAGGTAACATTCAAGTTTGGAAGAGAGATGCTAAGTCTACAACAAATTTATAACATTTTTACAACAAATCATAGGTGGTTAGTTGTTATTGGTTCAAATTTGAAACTAACGCTAAAATTACTTTTTTGCCCCAATAATAACAACCAGTAACAATCTGCCACTTATGATTTGTTGTAAAATTATCATTTCTCAATTTGGAATTATCAATTTTTTTAAATGATTGGGTAGAATTTATGCAAAGATAAAGAAGTGAAAGTTACACAAGATATAGCATTCAAGTTTGGAATAATTAATTTTTTAAAATGATTGAGTAGAATCAAAGCAAAGATAAAGGAGTTCATTTCTTTAAAGTGTTTTTTTCTTTAAACATTTTCTTATTTTCTTGATTATTAGGAAAGAATATATGAAGAGATGGTAAGAATTCTTATAGACCATAATTTCTTTTTCTTTTTTCAATCTTCTTTCATTTTCTCTTTTACGTCAATCTAATGTTTGTGTTTTTCTTTTTTTGACCTCAATGTTTATGTTTTTCAAAAACAAAGAAAATGGAAAGAGGAATCACACTCAAAAAGGAAAACAATCTGTTAAACTTTTGAAGCAAAAGCGTTAAATGTACTAGAACTTAGGTTACACATTTAATACAGCTACTAATCTACTTATCTAAAAGAAATCAATTATACATTAATCTATATATATATATATATATATATTACTAAATGTTGAAGCGTAGCATTTAATGTTGCTACACTCACGTTGAGCCACGTCAGCAGCCATGTCATTTCCATCCTCTCTTTTTGTATTTTTCCTATAAATTAAAAAAGTTTTTACACATTTTAAAATACTAATAATCTTCACCGTAAATTTAAAATAGTTTTGATACATTTTAAAATACTAATAATCTCTACCATAAAGCTCCATTTCCACCATAAAAGCCCACTTCTTATACATTTAATTCCACCATAAAGCCCAAACCCAAAGCCTTTTCAACTTAGACCCTTTGTGAAAACTTTCTGAAACACAGTTACAAAATTTTTCACGCAAAACCCTTCCCCTTCCCCTTCCCACGTTTTCTCTCTCCACATTTTGTTCCTCTGAAACACGGTTACAAAATTTTTCACGCAAAACCCTTTCCTTCCCCTTCCCCACGTCTTCTTGCTCCATGTTTTTTTTCCTCCCCACGTATTTGTTCTAAGGTTTCACATTTATTGCACGGTTTCAGATTCCTTCCCCTTCCCCACGTTTCCGTTAAACCACTTCTTTCTTCTCTCTATACGTTATTCTCCCTCTCTCCTCTGCTCTCTTCACTCTATTTCCTACGACAATTTTGAGACAATTTTTCCATACAAGTTATTTGCAAGCAAAGCCCCAAAAGCTAGAATGTTGTCAAGCTAGCACCCACCTTCAACGGCATCCCACCACCGTAACACCGCCGGCACCACATCGATAAAGGTATTTTCTTATATAAACAAATTATGGCAATTATTATGATTTAGGTTTGATTGTTTTGAAATACTTAGTTTTGATTTACGTAGCAGGCCTAGATTCGGTTTTGATTAAGGTTCAAAATTTAGAATTGGTTTGAGTTAGAGAGATGAGAAAGAGAAGGGCACCATTAGAGGGCTCTGAAACACCAAAGAATGAAACGTAGACAGTTTTATTGTTCTCCCTCAGCCCATGCCAAAAAATTCACACGGTTAGCCTCTCTCTTATTTCAATCAATTTGCTTTCCTCATCCTTTACGTTTACAATTATTTTCCTGTCACTTTTTAAATTTTATTTTCATATGCTAGAAATTTACATATTTCTTTAATATATTTTTTGAATAACTTTTTGCTATTCAAATTTAATCTTCTCCAATCTATTAGAGTCTTATTATTTGGACGAGTTCATACACTAAAAAGAATCTTTCTCTTTTGTTATTGTTGATGAGATTTGAAAATATTCTTTTTGTTTATCTATTAAAGAAAATAACTTTGTGTTTATTAAAATTATAAATTGTTGCTACTTATTGGGTTGTGTTCAATGCATTTTGTGATTTGTCATTTAATCGTAGGCCCAAGGTGATCTCATCATCATCTCTCACCAAAGCCATTGCAAAGCTGAATAGAGGTAATCTAAGATAAACAAATTTCTTCCTTTCTTCTTTTTGTGGGAATTTAATTTTTTTTAAGATGAAGGCATAGATATATATTAAAGTTACAATTTGGCAAAGGCATCCAAAAAATTTACAAAATAATTTATTAGATGTAGGCAACCAATTGCTTGCAAGTGAGAGAGGCTACAATTTCAATGAATTTGTTCTAAATTGTCAATCTCCTCCTATTCCTATGACACGTATTTTGGTAGTAAACTTGGGATTGTTTGGCTTGACAATTAGAACATTAACAAATATGCTCTTTGTTCTTTATGAGATATATACATGTTGATTGTGATATTTATGTAGACATGTACTTATGCATGTCTATATGCTTTTGCTTTTGGAAAATTGTACATTTTTTAGGTTCTTGAGTAAAGGATCTATTAGTTTTTTTGTTTTTGCTTTTTTTTTTTTGGTTGGTTATGTGTATATGTGTGTTTTGGTGTGTTAGGCATTCCAATTTTCGGTACTATTCATTTTTGAGAGGTAGATGTTAAATTGTGTTTATGTTTTAGCAATCTAACATTGATCATCTTGAATATAATTTTATTTTATATAAAAATTGAATTACCACAAAAGCGATAAATGTATTAGACAAAAAATAAAATATAGAGGCCATCTATCTATTCATTGCATGTACTTGCTGTATTTATTTTTTCATGTTTGTGGTTGTACATGATGAAGATGGGGTTACATACAATTTTTGCTTTGTTGAATATATATATATTTTTTTTGTAATAAGCTTAATTTAATTGCTATATTTGAATTTTTTTCTCCATTGTTTTTATTAATTTTTATTTTATATGTTGTTTTTAATTAGCACCAAAAGAATGTACTGCTATGTATGTACTTTACCAAAAGGTATAATTTGGTTTAATGAAAGAATTTTGATATACTGTGAGCAAGTTATTGGGGGTTTAATACATAAATTTTGAAGTTAGAATAGTGTGTTGAATTTGGCAAATTTACGGTAATGGAACAGTGTGAAAAATTTAGAAACTTCTTTGTGCAGGATGCCAACTTGAGTCTAGCAATAAGGCCATGAACATCTAAGTAGTCTCTTTGCATGTTTTAGTTTCAATTCTTTTCCTTCCTCTAATATAGTTTTGTTGTTTAATTTGTCTGTTGAAATTGAAAAAAAAAAAAAAAAATTCCTTATTCTAGATGAAATTGTTTATGAATTTGTATTTTGTGACCGTGTTTAGTCTTTTTATGTGGGGACAATTTTGGGTTTTTTAATTTGAATGATGTAGGGCCCTAAGTTGCCAATGGTTTCTACAATTTTGATGAGCACCTTTTGGGAATCTAGGCTTTTACTTTGGTTGATTGTTTTTTTTTTTTTTTTTTTTTTTTTTTTTTTTTTTTTCATTTTTAATTTGAATTGTCATAATTCTTAACTAATAGCATCATTGAATTTTGTGCATACATGTTCTCCTGTTTGAAAATGTAAAACACCCTATTTTCATCTTGTGTTTTTCAGTTCATAGCCTATCATTAATATTGGGCTAGAATTTGTTGGTTTAGGCTTGGTTACATTTACATTTGTTAATCTTTTTCTCATGAGATGATAGGATACAAAAATGGGTTTATGTGCCTCTTGCAATATTTAAGCATGCGTTGGAGGTTGTGTTCTATATAATTGCATGTTTTTAGTACATGATTTTTGTTCATATTCATTGCAGTATAATAGTCTCCTACTTTTTCCCCTCTCCAATCTATAGTTCCTTGAGTTATTGTTCTTTTTGGTGAATAATTATCTTTGATATTGTTAGATCCTTCGCATGTGGTCTTCTAGGGTAAATATGAAGGTGAGTTTTAATGATTCAAACGAATTTATTGACTTAACTATACAATTATATAAGTTAGATTTTATTTCTTTTTGTTGTCTTATGCTTCTTCTCCTCTCTCTCTCTCTCTCTCTCTCTCTCTCTCTCTTAAGAAAGTAAATATGTGTGTAGGGTGATATACCTTTGTTTAACAATTTTTCTTTGGAGTAGTTTTGTGAATTCCAAAGGAGGAAGGTCGTAGATACTTTGCTAATGCATGCTATACATAGGGCTGAACTTGGACATTGATGTTGAAATATATTTGAGGAACTTCATCTTTGAGACTTATCAAGTTTTTATGTCTCTCCTCTTTCGGATAATGATTCAAAGTAATTGTTTATTCAAGTAACTACAAGTAATTGTGATTTTAATGCAAAGTCCACTTGACACTTTTCTTAGTGTTATTTGATTTAACGTTTCTGTGCTGCTCACAATTTGGATGTTATGGAATCAATGATTCCCTTATTTTGGGTTGGTACTATTTTTAGTTTAGAAAGAAAAGAAAAAGGTTTTTGGGTTTTTATTTGTACAATTAGTATTTTATTTGTAGTTTTCAATGCAACTAATATCAATTCAGTATACATACATGAAGGTGGAAATGACTATGCTTAATGATCTTTTTTTTTTTCAATTTTTCTGTGCATCGCACGGGTTAGCGACTATTATGTAATAATAGGTAAGGCAAAGAGAAAATTAAATTAAATTTCAAATTGAAATTCAATTAGAGTCTAATTTTGCGCCACGTATCTCATCTAATCTAAATTTTAGAATTTTGTGGCAAGTGAGTTAATTTAGTATAAAAATTGAATCTCAATTAGAGTTTAATTTTGTGCCACGTGTCTCATATAATCTAAATTTTAAAATTTTTGTGCTAAATTAATTAATTTAGTGTAGAAAACGAGGAGTCCAATATAATAAACCATAAAAAACATAATCATATAACTAAAAAAAATTCAAATTTATAAGTCATCTATATATATATATATTAATATTAATAGGTAAAACTTAGAGAAAGTTGAATTAGAATTTGAAATTATAATCCAATTTTGCATATGTTTAAATTTATGTGGGGACTATACCATAATTATCCACTTAAGCGTGTGCCATGTGTCTGCTTAAGTTTTTAGATCTTTGTGTCAAGTGAGTTAATGAGTGCAAAATACTAAGAATCTAATATTAATTAACTATAAAATTAAAAAAAAAAAAACAATTACATATACTCAATAAAAATCACCACATGTTTCTCAAAAAATAAATAAAATAAAAATCACCACACATTCTATCTTATTAAAAATTAGAAAAAAAAAATGATCATAAGTAGTATTAAATTTAGGTAAGAATTTTTATATGTGACTAATAATATTAACTTAAAAAAATAATTTGACTAATTATCTATATTTTATGATAAAAACTGTGTTTAATTTTAAATGTATCTATGCGTATGCATGAATGCATGTGTTACATGTTTTTTTTTTTAAAAAAAAAAATTATTTGACTAATTATTTATATTTTTATAATAAAAATTTTGTTTAATTTTAAATGCATCAATGCATTTGCATGGAGTTACATGCTAGTTAATATAAAAGATAACAAAATAAATTCAATTAGTTAAGTTGTATGAATAAAGCTAGGGACACAATATATTCACAATAGGTGGTAAATTGTTAATAGTTGGTAAAAAAAAAATGATATCTTTGATGGCTCAGATTAGAACCACTAACAGATTATCATCTATGTTTTAATATAGTTACACATATAATTAATAAAATATAATACAATATATGATGCTTCTTTTGGGTGTTGAATACATTACATAATTAGGATTGATCTATCATCATCAAATTACTATTATATTGCCAAAAGGTGTGCATCCCAACTAGCACATCTTGATGTTTTCAAAGAATATATCTAAGGAACAAAAAGATGGAATTTCATGCATGCATGTATAACCTAGATAGAGATGCATAAAGAAATATAATAAATGAATGAGAAATAAATTGATTGTATGGACATGTTTACAAAAAAAAAAAAAAAAAAAAGAAAAAAAGAAGAAGAGGAAATGTTAGTATGAAGTCTAGATATAATAATAATAATAATAATAAAAGGATAAGAGAAAATGAGAAAGATAAGTATAAACATTTGAACAAGTAAGCATCAAATTCATTGCCCAATTTCTTCTCATGTTCTTTCTTTTGTGTTGGTGAATGTTAAGAGAAAATGAGAAAGATAAGTATAAACATTTGAACAAGTAAGCATCAAATTCCTTGCCCAATTTCTTTTGTGTTGGTGAATGTTTTTATGTGCCAAAGGCATAAGAAGCCTATATATAGAAGAAGTTATGGATGACCTCCACATGAACATATATTTGATGAAATTGATATTGAGACTAACTTGGAAGCTTTCCTTGGTGCATTTTGAAGTCAATATTGGATTATTCTTACAGTAAGTAATGATGGTTGTTTTTGCAAATATATTTATATGCATGTGTGTTTTTCTAATTACTTTATATAAATAATATGTTGATTTGATTGCTTAAATTTTGTTGTATAGATGATTTGATTGCTTAAATTTTGTTGTATAGATGTTAAATAAAGTAAAATTTTTGGCTTATTTAGTACTTGAATTAACATTATATTTTTGTGAGATATATATTATTGCTAAATGGTTTTGGTTCATGCTACATTTGACTTTGCTTTCATAAAAATTACATCAATTAGTTACTTTTTTTAAATTACTATTTTCTTGAATTCACATTCTTATTAAATATCTATTATAGGTTAATCACATGCAAGAATTTGCAACAATCAGTTGCGATCCACTGTTAAATCTATATGGTTATTTGTTTAATTATATTTAATAATTCAAAAAGCTATAAGATCTCTTTATAAATTAATGAGTTTCTAATGCCTAATTGATTCGATATTCTGAAAGAATGATAGATCATAATAATATTTGGTAAACCTGATAGTTCGGAAAGAAATTTATTCCAACTGTGAGTTAAGCATAAAATTTTTGAATATTCCAAAATTAACAATCTCTCCTCCCATATAAATGTAGATCCTCACCAAGAATTTAATTAGTGTGACCTACTATTATGTGGGAGGAAAGAACATTAATCTTAGTGTAAAGAATTTGACATGAGGGCCCTAATAAAATCTCATTCCCTTTATAATGTAAGAATAACTTGTACATAGTGCCTATTAAATATTCATTTTATCTTTTATTAATAATCTTAGTTGAAAATTCATAATTTTTTTAATACTCATTTTAAAGAACTTTTATCTATCTCAATATTTAAAACTTTTCAACATTGAAAAAAAAAACAATAAGTATTTACTTTAGGAACTAAATCACTAGCTCTATTTAATATTTATTAACAGATGACAAAATAGTGAAAATACACCCCCACCCGATCCACCCCCAATTTGACAAACCATGAGTTTTATTTTTAATTAATCACTTCTTCCAAACCCAACAACTTTATTTTTACAAAACTCCAACTATGCCCAAATTCTGAGAATCCACCTCCAAATGCCTCCCATCTTACTTATGCAAATAAATTTATTTTAACATTAGATTTGATGAAAAATATTGAATACTTTTGGAGCAATAATCATTTCTCTAAAAAATGGTGGGTTCCTACCATGAATTTAAATAGTAATACCCTCTATTATATGAGAGGAAAGAGCATTGCTCTCAACATGTAGAATATTTACTTAGGCTTAGAAAACTATTATTATAAAATAAAGTTATTTAGTAGAACAACTTTTATAAAATTACACACAGTCTAACTTTTTTTTAATTATAATAAATATTTATTGACATAAACAAAAGAAACTAAAACAAATTCCACTTCTCTAACATAATAATAATAATTGTGGTATCAATTAAAGACATGATTGGAACTTGTATTGTGCAAGAATAATGTCTCTATTTTTTTTCTTAGAATTAATGTCTTATTATTTATCCCTACCCTTTAGGCACCTTTTCCTTAATTCCATAATTTTATATTGGACTGTGAGACCAAAAAAATTAGGGGATATTTGGTTCAACACTTTTAGATGGAGACCCAAATCAAATCCAAATTCTTTTGTAAAGGGTTACTTAAACCCGTTGTGTCTATCAAATATTCATGTTATACTTTTATTTTTTTTAATGGAAATATTCATGTTATACACTTATACTAATACCCTTAGTTTTCTATCTTTTAATTATTAGAAAAAAAAAAAAAAAAAAAAACCTTAGATTGTAAGTAAGCATTTTATTTTATTTGTTGGTAACTTCTATTTTCTATTTTTATATTAAAAAAAAAAAAACCATTCCACTTGTCCCCAAAAAAAAAAAATTTTGGTATAAAATGATGAGTCATAAACTATTATGATTTGTATAAAAAAAAAATTATTATGATTATTTTTAGGAGATAATGTGTGTCCCATCACGTGTATTGCTCATGACTCACTTAGTTGATTGAGTTAAATAAGTTATGTCTTTCTCAAAAAAAAAAAAAAAGTTAAATAATTTATGTGCATTGCACATAACAAGGACTAATGTGATTTTCCTATCGGTGGTTGGAGCCAAACTTTGTAACACAAATGTGTGGAGAGAGAGAGAGAGAGAGAGAGAGAGAGAGTAATAATGAGTGTGAGTGTGATGTGCAGTGTGAACTGTGAACAGAAGGAAAATCATAAACTATTATGATTTGAATAGTGAGTCAAACTATTATGATTTGTATCCAAAAAAAAACTATTATGATTATTTTTAGGAGATAATGTGTGTCTCATCACGTGTATTGTGCATAACTCACTTAGATGATTGAGTTAAATAAGTTATGTCTTTCTCAAAAAAAAAAAAAAAAGTTAAATAAGTTATGTGCATTGCACATAACAAGGACAAATGTGATTTTCCTACCGGTGGTTGGAGCCAAACTTTGTTAGGCAAATGTGTGGAGGAGAGAGAGAGAGAGAGAGAGTGTGTGTGTGTGTGAGTGATGTGCAGTGTGAACTGCGAACAGAAGGAAATAAGAGATTTGACTATGCCATTTCTCTTGCCACAGTGATGAGTTCCTCTGAGGGCCTTCCATACATCCAGCATAACAACAAAAACGATTTGGAAGCCAGTGGAAGCCACTCCAATGTTGACTCAAACAAAGATGAAAATGAGCCATCCTCTAATTCCAACACTAAGATTGAGAATGCATCTATTGTGAATACGGTATGCCTCCTGGCCTTCCTCTCTCTATTTCTCTTTCTATCTCTATTTCTTACTACTCCAAACTTAAATCAATTCTCATTTAAAAATAAATAAATCTTATTTATCTTAATATTTAAAACTTTTCTACCTTTTGCAATGCAAAAATGAAATAAAAATTAACAATAAAATAAAATAAAATTTAAGGAAACTAAGTTACAAGTTATGTTTATTGACTGACAAAATATGCCACAAGCCGGTATAGCCCCAATTTGACAAACGCCCTAAGGCCCCGATGCTTATTATTTTTAATTACTTCTTCCAAGTCCAACAACTTTACTTACAAGACCCAAATCAAACACTTGATGTGCGTGTGAGTGCACACTCACTTGACTCATGCCTCCGAAACGTCAAAAAAAGATGTTCTTACAGTCAAATATTTGACAGAAGGTCACTAATAATATCTAATTCCATTTGTAACATAAAGAACAACTTATACATTGTGCCTACTGCCTACCGAATATTCATTGAAAATTCATAATATTTTTTTAATACTCATTTAAAAAAATTATTATCTATCTCAATATTTAAAACTTTTCAACATTATTTTCCACATTTTACATTGAAAAAAAAAAACTAGTAAGCATTACTTTAGGGAAACTAAATCACAAGCTTTATTTAATGTTTATTAACAGCCTTTTATTTGTAATTAATTTTTTTTATAAATTTTATTTTTAATTAATCACTTCTTCCAAATCCAACAACTTTACTTTTTTAATACTATGTTGATTTGCTTGCTTTAAATTTGTCATATAGATATAAAATGTAGTAAACTTTTGGACTTATTTAGTTGTTAATTTGTACTTGAATTAACAATATATTTTTGTGCGATATATTACTGAATCACAATCTTATTAAATATCTATCATAGATTTATCATATGCAAAATTTCACAACATTTAGTTGCCAATGCCTTCTACTATTAAATCTAAGTTTTTTTTAGTCACAAGAAATGGGAGATCAATTAAAGACATAGTTGAAACTTTTGTGGAAGCATAATGTCTTTCTCGTTTTTTCTTAGCTTTTATTATTATTATTATTATTATTATTATTATTATTATCATCATTTTACATGGAGAGTGGAGACCTTCAAATTAGGAGGTTCTTACATTCAGATATTTGAAATGAAGACCCTAATAAAATATAACTCATTTTATTATGTAAATAATAACTTATACATTGTGCCTATCAAATATTCAAATTTTCTTCTATTAACAGCCTTAGTTGAAAATTCATAATATTTTCAAATACTCATTTAAAAAACTCTTATCTATCTCAATATTTATAACTTTTCAAAAGTCTTCCACATTTTACATCGGGAAAAAAGAAAACCAATAAACATTACTTTAAGGAAACTAAATCAGTAGTTCTATTTAGTTTATCAAAAAAAAAAAAAAAACAGTAGTTCTATTTATATTTATTAACTTACAAAATACACCACCACCTGATCCCACCCCCAATTTGACAAACCAGCGATTCCCTCGTACTTGAATGAATAAACCCACCCACATTCTCAGGCCCAAATTCACCCTACTAATTCTAAATGAGCTGTAAACTCAAAGTAGAGATAGTGTTCTAGATCCTGCCAAACAAGTCCAAACTCGTCATTATCCAGCTCTGAATGTACCCAAATCGCTGCTTTCTTAAAATCCCAGAATCCCCACCTCTAATCTCACAAGCTGACATTAAAAATTGGATTTCCAAATCAAATTTGAGCAAGCCCAGCCAGCGAGAGCATTAGCGTCTAAGCTTAGTGGAGAAGTGCCAGATTGTCTATTTGGTATTGGTCTTTACTCTTTATACAAAACTTTACTAATTGTTCCATGTGACTTGATGATAATTAGTCAGAAAACAAATGCTACCAGCCTTCAATCAAACATCTCATGTGCATCTCTCTCTTTCTCAGTTTGTTTTGCACTGTCATTATTTTCTAACCAAATTTGATGTTGTCCAGACGATGGAGCTTCAACATTGGCGGCATTGGCAGCATCCGTTGGTCTTTAATGAAGACGAGAGAAGTGGAGATCGTTGTATTGGGTGCTTGGAACCAGTATTTGGTCCTAGCTACAGCTGTAACAGATGCAGAGATTACCAGCATCATAAATCATGTGCTGAACTACCCCTTGGGTTGCACCATCCCTCACACCCAAATCATCCTCTTATTCTCTTCGACATAAAAACATATCTTGACAACGACAACGAAGAAGAATATAGCAGATTTAGCAAATGCGACGTCTGCGGAGAAAAGAGTAGTGAATACAGTTATTGTTGTTACCGTTGCAACTTCAACATTCACATCAGATGTTCTTCTTTATCACTCACCATCCAAACTGAAGTCCATGACCACCAATTGACCCGCATTTGGAAGCTGATGAAGTTCACTTGCGACTTCTGTGGCAAAGAAGGCAGTCTGCCCTATTGTTGTGCTCAATGCGATTTCGCTATACATTCACGTTGTGCTGCTTGCCCACGCAGACTGAAAGTTTTCCGTCACAACCACCCTCTCCACCTCACCCCTTCTCTTGAAGTCCATCAATCCGACTCTCCAATTTGCCTACTCTGTGTTCGAAAAGTGGATACACTCTGCCTTTACTATTGCTCAAGATGCGATTTTGCTGCCCACCTCTATTGTGCTATGCTCTCCTGGAACCGGGAGTACATAAATTTGCAGGAACTTAAAGAGGAGCAGTCCACCGAGTCAAAATCTGAAGATCCAGAGCTCCATCAATCCTTTGACTCAGAAATTTGCAAAGTTCATAGAAACCACTGTGGGGGGAGGGCGGAACTCAAATAGCCACAGAAATCGAGCACTTCAGTCACGAGCATGATTTGAAGCTTACCAATGAGATTCCGAATAACACAAAATGCAACGGGTGCGTACAATCCATTCTCTCTCCATTTTACAGTTGTACCCAGTGTAGCTTCTTTCTTCATAAATCTTGTTCTAAATTACCCAAAATAAAACGACACCCACTTGATCTACACCCTCTCACCCTCAGTTATCAGCAAGCTTCTTTTTTCTGTGTGCTGTGCCAGAGGCAACGGCTTAAAATACAACTGTCAAATATGCAAGTATAATTACAATGTTCAATGTATTTTATTATCAAACACCCTCACTCTTGCCTGTCATGAGCATCGTCTTTACCTCTCCATGACAAACTCTCTACAAAAGTGTAGTAGTTGTAATTTTGAAAGCTATTGTGTATTCCGTTGTTCCACTTGTGAATTTGTTCTAGACTTTAAATGTGCTACACTACCACAAACCACATGGTACAACCAACATGAACATCCCTTCAACCTCCGTTATACTCTTGAAGATGACTCCGGTGAATATTACTGTGATATCTGTGAAGAAGAACGAGATCCCAAGCAATGGTTCTACTACTGTGCAGAGTGCAGCTTTCCTGCTCATCGTGACTGTATTCTTGGGAAAAATCCAAATGTCAAGCAACACATATAATGGCCACTAGTTGGGAGGTGCTACACAGTAATTTGACTTTCACCCACACACAATGTACTTTCATTGAAGAAATAAAGACCAATGACAATGTTAAAAGTGATCTATCAATGTGCCTAGTGTAATTTCAACATTCACAATAATTGTTTATAGAAAGACCAATGTTGTTTTAATTTTTATTTGTATATTTTTCATTTGGGTTGAGCCTTTAGTTTTTTTTATTGCAACTATGTTACCATTGGATATTACTATTATTATTATTTTTTGCC